>BHDV01030309.1:75260-103349 GCA_005406045.1 Adoxophyes honmai
AGACTGACATTTAACAGGAAATATGTAAACCATTAGATCTTGCAACCTTCAATTCCGTCTCCCTTTGGAATACCTCGCCTTAACGCGAGCGGAGCCGCGGGCAAAATCTAGTATGTGAATATTTTCAACAATCCAGCCAGGATGCGACAGACGGACAGAGAATTCTCAATGAGAAGGTCCCGTTTTCACCCGTTGGGTACGGAACTGTAAAAATCAGACACACGATACCTAAAGGGCCTGATAGACGTACGAGCAAGTACGCGTACTAACGGTGACACACAGTCGAAAAATGTCGTCGAGCCATAAGAACGCGTACTTGCTCGTACGTCTATCAGGCCCTTAACATGCATTTAAAACCATTCATTTCTAATTCACCTACCGTAAAATCCGCATACAATCAAAGTACCTTTGTCTGGACCCACTGATTCCGTACAATCATAATACCCCAACAATATCAATGTTCTGTTATCCTTATCAATTTCACATATTACCCTCTTATCCGTAGCCTAAGGCGAGGGCTGGCCCAAATTGATTTCCGGACCTCCCTTACGATAATCTTGCGTAGGGTTCGACCAAGCGTCCCCTGTCCGCAGTTTCGGTGAAATTTGATCGAATGTTTTTCGCCGAATTTTGGTAGTTGGCGAGGAGGGTAAATGTCATTTTGAATGATATAGGAATAACGTAGGAATATATGAAAGGTAAAAGTACAAGCCTCAACCGCCTCAACGCCTATAAAATATGACACCCATCTATCACCCTGTCTTAGTATGACATAAAGGTTTGCAAGTGCCAAGTATTGGGTCAGTGTCGAGCACAAGGACGTTTACCTTACTCATGACGCAGAAATAGGGTAGGCAATGACCATGACGAACATAATAGCGGCTACTTTGAGTATAATTTTAGGTTTAAACCTAGATGAAGAAGGTATTAATAGCGACAAATCGCTAGCCTGTTTCCTGAGGCCGAACTAAACCTCTTCAAAGTCGCCTCTTACGAAATTCACAGAAGAAACGGGAAGATGAGGTGGAAGAATACATGCGTGATGTGTATATCCCTCCGCGAGTTTTCCGCATTTCAGAAAAAAATACATTTCTCAAATAAAGTAGGCATGGAAGCTGCAGAGCTGTGTAAAATTTAAAACTATGTATTGTATCGTTGGATGATATGTATATATTTATAGATGCACGTATAGGACGGTATAGAGCTAATTCGATGTGTATCACTTTCTAAAAATAAGACGTGTTTATAGTTAAGTTTTTACTTTGTGACACTTTTAGAATTAAGTAGTCTTTTTTTTCTATACGTGCAAAATATTATTGGCATTTCGCAATATTTAGCGAAACTTCACCTTTGGTCCAACTCTAGTTATCTAAACTAAAATAGGGCTTTCGCGCCGTTTTTGTTTACACAGGAGGTAACCTTTTTTCCATTTGGGTTTTAGGAGGTTTTTATATCTTACTGTATTTTGGGGGCACCTTAGTGGAATATTAGCATGAAATATAAATGAATCATTTTGTTGAGAGCCTGTTATGGAAAACGCATGATGAAAAAGTTTCGAGTTTTCGTGAGACGTTGTTTCGGCTTTAGGCGATAAGTTTGCTAACTTGTCTGTTATATCTATATTAATATATACCTACTAATATAATATTATAAAGCTGAAGAGTTTGTTTGTCTGTTTGTTTATTTGTTTGTTTGTTTGTTTGTTTGAACGCACTAATCTCAGGAACTACTGGTCCGAATTGAAAAATTCTTTTTGTGTTGGATAGACCATTTATCGGGGAAGGTTTTAGGCTATAATATAACGTCACGCTGCGACTAATAGGAGCGAAAAAACATTGAAACATGCGGGAAAAACGAGGAAAAAAAGTCACTATTCCACGCGGACGGAGTCGCGGGCACAGCTAGTAATATTATAAAGCTGAAGAGTTTGTTTGTCTGTTTGTTTATTTGTTTGTTTGTTTGTTTGTTTGAACGCGCTAATCTGAGGGACTACTGGTTCGAATTGAAAAAATATTTTTATATTCGATAGACCATTTTTCGAGGAAGGCTTTAGGCTATAATATAACATCACGCTGCGATCAATAGGTCCGAAGAAACAATGGGAAAGATAGAAAAAACGGGGAAAATGAGTCTATATTCCACGCGGACGGAGTCGCGGGCACAGCTAGTTATTACCTAAGCCTAGAACTCATATCCACGACCTTCTGCATAATGGTCATAGGTAAACCAGCACATATTAGTAGTGTTTTGTGTGTGTTGTGTGGTGTCGGGATAGAATAGCACCCCTCCATTTTTTCCGTGGATGTCGAATAACGAAATTGGTTTAGGTATGCTTTAGGCGACAGGTTAGCAACCTGCCACTGTTATACCTCTCTCATCTTTTCTTCAATCTAAAATTATGCTAGAAGTGGCTGCGAGGCGTGAGACAGTCATTGTTTTCCCTATGTCTAGTTTCCTGTGCTCTGCCTCCTCATTTGGGAACACAGGCGTGATTGTATGTAAAAAAAACTTTCCGATGGCACAGATAAGAAATGCATCCAGCCACGGAATGGGGGTCGCACGATTGTCCGCGCAGCGGAGCGCTGCTATTGTTTCTCAGCCATTACGTATCGACTATGCTGTATGTAGCCAAGAAAACTAAAAAAAAAAACATAAATCTACGTACATTCTGACTCTATAAGCAACAGTAAAAAACCTCCTCTATTTTTTTAATAATGTTATCGATTCTATAATTTTATATTCAAATTTGGAACACTGTAAAAACAAGTTTAGTGACGGCTGAATGAAGAAAACAAATTATTTCAAATTTAGAACATTTCCAAAACGTTTTTCCGATTGTACGTTCGACGTTTGTATGTTGTCTTTGAATATTTTTGAATTATTGGATATAGGTAGTTCGACTCAGTTGTGCGCGCGGCGCTATATGTGCGTGCGCTTGTAAATACACAACTTTCATTTGTATGTAGTTATGCGATAAAATTCAAGGGATAACGTTACAAAACGAGGTGTAAGCGTAACTAAGTTTTCATATACTTTTAGGTACTAAGTTCTTATATTTTCTTTTTGAAAAAATAAGTGAGTTCTGATTTGTAATAGAAAATAAAATGACTCTTTTATCACATTTTTACGTACATACATACATACATACATATTCTCACGCCTGTATTCCCAAGAGGGGTAGGCAGAGCACATGAATTCAAAAATCCTGTGCCACGTTTAGCAGTTTCAGGGTAACCAGATGGTAAACGTGTTATTGCAGTGACAGGTTGCTAGCCCATCGCCCACAATACACTAACCCTTTCCCAGAGTCGACTCTTACGACACCCCACGTGATGAAAGGGGGAGGTGCTATTCTAACCCGGCACCACACGGGGGACACACATTTTTACGTCACTAGTATTATTTCCAATGAACCCACAATTACGTCTTACAGGTACGTCCTCCTTCTCATCAAAAGATCTGAAGGCGGAATAGTATTAACAGTTACAGTTTCCTCATAGCATACTTCGCCATTTTACCTCACAAATCTACTTAGCGTGATTCGTAGTGCGGCAATAATCGAATGACAACATGAAAAGAGGGAAATCCCTCTGAGGAGGTCCCATGTCATTTCCGATCCATAAGTGGTTTAACTTCTAATTCTAGCTTACATCAGCTTGACCATTTGCAAAGAAGATTGAGTTTTACCCAAATGTTGCACCGGTGTGGAAATGTTGCTCACAAGAAAAGTATGTTTCAAATCAGTCACAGATAAAAATAACACGTTTGGTTTAGTTGAGAGTTGGGTGTGGCAGAAGAAACTAGATCTAATTTTAATGCGGTTGAAATGCGTTTTTTGCGAAGCATGACTGGCATTAGACTTAGCGATAGGGTGCGTAAAAGCGTAGGTAATTAGAGAGACATTTATTATTTAGAGAGTCATACTGACCTGAAAGAGGATATTGTAAAAAGGATGGAGAGAATGGATGAAACAAGAGTGTGTAAGCAGATCTACAAGGAAGTGTGTTGGGGCAAGGTCGAGGGCGCTTTCGAAGACCGTATTCCGACTAGATTGGAGATGTTTTAGAAAGATCGTGGATGACGATTATGTAAGTGAAGCAAGAGAAGTATGTCAGAAGAGAAGCGGATGACGCTCTGTTGTCTCTGCCTACTCCGCATACCCGAATAGATAGTGATGTTTATGTATGTATATGTATTTTTAGTTTAACCAATAAACCTTGCAATAGTGTGCATCTTTTTCAAATGCACATAAAGGTCAGACACATGTTATCAAAAGTGTATCGTTGTTAATATTAATTATAAATCGAAATAAAAATTTGATTCATGGTAGTAGTCTGAAAGCGGTTGTCCTCTTTTTTTGTTTGAATATACCAGCGAGCCGAAATCATGCATTATTGCCTAAAAATGAAGTTTGTACAGGCAAAAAGATAACTCTAATTTTTTTCTTTCCAATATCAGTTCATAAGCACAATATCTGGCTTCAACAGGAGACTTTCTCGCTACTTTTTTTTGAAGTGCTACCGCTGTTACATTCTGTGTCCTAATTAAGGGTTTTGATACCACTGAGTCGAGATCAAAAGGGGATTTCTTTTGATATAATGCGGCGACTCGTGAAGACTGGTCATTTGATTAAACGTCGGTCTCTCGGAGGTCAGCTAATGCGAATAAGGGACTAAGACAAAGCTACATCGCTAATATGAAAAGACTTATGTCCCTTTGGTTTCCTACGGACTTACGCCCTTTTAAAACAAATAGAGAAGAGTAGAGTAGGCTTTGGTTGAATTGATACAAAAAGTTACAGTGTGATTGAATTTGATGTGGGTATGGAGGAAAATGTACCTACGTAAATAAGGATGTTGATAATGTTTATTATGTCCTACTAGTGTGAAAGTCATGATAACAATATTTGTTTGCCTAACTTAAGCAACAAAAACAGTATTTTCGATTCAAGGTTTTCTGCTGACTGTTATTTTTTACATACATAATATAATAATATGTATACAATGGCGTCCGTATTCCCAAATGGGGTAGGCAGAGTAAAGTGTCAAAAAACTCAGTTCAATCGGTAATTGGAACATGTAAGATTAGATTAGGGACAAGGCAAAGCACACAAAGTGTGCCAGCTACATAGTGTGATAATGGCGAACTATTCATTGGAGCCTGCTACAGTTGCACGGTAATTCTTATCCCCTTCATTAAAAAAATATCTTGCTCTACCAAGCGTGAAAAAAAAAATAGCATACAATGTTTTTTCGTTTAAATTGGATTAAACTGTAGTCTATTAAGGCCCATGGTGTCATTTATTACCAGACATACATTACCTAAGCTAACTAACAAACCACCAGGGTATGAATAGATCCAGATTAACATTTAGTTCAAAGTGAGCATGAGATCTCATAGCTATAATATACCTATATTTCGCTTTGAACCAAATATTAATCTAATCTTGCTAATCTCGGCTGATCCTTGAAATTCTATTACTGGGGATATATTAATCCGACACATCAGATGTGTCTTGACGTACTAATGAAATTTGTTGAACTTATGTAACGCTGGCCATCGGCACAATTTGAAATGTAGTAGAATAACGTCACTGTCTTTTCTACTTCACTCCTGTTTTTGTCATAACTTCTTGAGAATGTGTTTTTGATAGCCCATATTTTTACGAATATATTTATTAAATTACACGTTTCCGATCTTCCATTTCAATAAACCCTTACAAAAAAATTACAATGCTATAGTGAAATAAATGGATTGCCAATGACATGATGTATTTAATACTAGATTGCAAAGGATTGTCTTTTTGTACTTATTCTTTGATGTAAAAGTGAAAGCATGGAACGGAAATCTGATTTGATTTATGACTAAATTTTTAAATGGGGTCGGTAGAGCATACGACATGTCACATACAGAAAACCATGACTATTTGCATACTTTTAATTTTACTAATAGTGAAAGGTTTCTCGTTAAGTCACTCGACAACTCTCGAAACATTAGTTTGCATAAAATATAAAAATAATTTTGTCACTACGGTAAGTAAAGAATATAAGCTGAAACGATAAGAAACAAAATAAAAAATCAGGTGCGGGTAGTTCGAAGAACCCGGGCTGCGATACAATCGTCGTGCTCTGCTTCAGTCAACTCATGACCACGGTCGCTGTAACGTGGCCGAAACGTCGAGAAAGTAAATAAAATCGTGACTAAGTCCCGCGTACAGCGTACATACATATAAATACGAAAAGGATAAAATTCCCTTGTTATTTTTCCGTTACCTACTTTCGAAGCATCAACACCGTTACAATAGCTATAATAAAAAATACGAATACCCCATTGCAAAAACTGCAAATTGACATCCACAAAGCTTATTTTAAGTCCCCTTAATTTTGTCGTACAACTTACTTCACACCCTGTGTTAGCTGGTTCTGTACGACATAACCCCATCCAGAGAACAGAAGAAGACTCGGTCGCATCGTCTGGCGGCGCGCCAGTTTTGTTCAATACACCGTAATGCAGATGACGGTAAGTGGCTGAAAAGTGATGAGAATTTTAAAGTGCCGCTATGATCCCATGGGAAATGTTACATGACAAGGCTGTACATACATACAATCACGCCTATGTTCCCAAATGGGGTAGGTGACACGAGATGTGACAGACAAACCATGATTATGACTTTACGCTTCGCAGCCACTTATATCATAATTTTAGGTTTGAAAACGGATAAAAGTGGATCTCCTCTTTTATCCGTGACAGGTTGCTAGCCTGTCTAATTCCTTAGTTGCCACTTATGACATCTACGGAGGAAATTCCCATCCCGACACCACACAGACTATTTTTAACCTATTCAAGAAGAACGGAGTGACAACTAGTATTTTTGGTGAGTATCGAACTGACATGCAAATTTTCCATTTCATCCGTGAATGTCGGCCTTGGATGTTCGAGGCGACTAAGAATATAGGTACAGTCAAGGAAATTGATTAATGTGCCACTTTGTACCTTTTCACAAGAAATGTCACTGTAACGATACTTTCTACTAATCAAAGCAATATGAAACTTACTATGAAAAGGTACAAAGTGGCACAGGTATCAATTTCCTTGACTGTTGTACATGGGTTAAGGCATATTTTAAGCGAAAGGCTAGCAACTTGACACCATTATCGACCTTGTGTGTTGTAATTTGTAATGTCTCTTGTGCTTTTGGGTTCAATTTCACGTTTTGCTGTTTTCAATCATATTTATGAATTCAATTGTCTTTATTTTACGTTTCCGTCGTATACCTACAAATACTTTAACAATTAAGTCAACCGGAAAGAGAAAAAAAGCAAAAAAGTACAACACTTTCTGTTCACAAAAAAATAAAATTACTACTCGAAACATTAAATACTAGAGTTGTTATCCACGAACTAATCTCACAATAATTTATTCCAAATTTTGTTTACTTATGCAAATTAATTTCCATTAGTTGACCACCCTAGATCAATATCTTGGGCTGTTATTTGAAATTTCCGGCTGATTTAAACCGTGGTATGTTGTTTCCAACTTTGTAAATTGTTGGTTGGTTATTGGTGGAAAGGTTCCCTTATCAACGAACCGATCCTGAAGTTAAGGCTTGAAATTAGGAAAATGATAAATATGTTCCGATGTTTTCGTATTTGATTATTCGAATTTTCCTGGTAAAGGACGCACGAATTTTATGCGGCATTACACTCACTGAAAGAGATAAAATAACAAATGATGTGATAAGGGAACGAGCTGGTGTGAAAGTAGATATAGTGACTAGGATAGAAAAAAATGCTTAGCTGGTTTGGTATGTGGCCAGAGAAAGGTATGGAGACAGAAGATGAATGGAAGAAAATTTACTAAACAGATTTACCTATATTGGATGTGTGGATGGGAGTGTCGGGAGGAGAAGATAAAGTCGAACGAGAGTTTTTATTCATTTCTGATGCAGATAAAGTAAATTCGTATCAATTTTCATCTGCGTTTGGGTTTACGAAGTCGTACGACGACTTGCCGCGCCGACAGGTAGTCTGTTACTATTGCATTACAAAGGTTCATTGAAACAAACGCAGCACCACTCTTCTCTTTGTCTACACACTCCAGCTACTGGCCCAAACCCTTCAACCTGACCCGGATCCGTTAAATGTTAAACGACTTCACAAATGCATACTGAACTAAGTTCACCCACGTCACTTCGCCACGTATTCCTGTAACTACCAATCACACGGCCATTTATGCAATAAAGCAGTCCGAAGTTAGCCGGAAACAAGACGTGGTCCGACGTGACGCGTGATCGATCATAATAGACGTGGGAGGCGCGTTTAGACGGCGAGTGTTGCTGAGCGAGTGTTTGGTCGAGTTACTAAACTAATGCAAAGTGACTCAAGAAATATAATGTCTGTGGTTAAGGAAAGATTAACGCAAAAAATGGAGGTGTTATTCTAAACCCGATGCCTAGCCTACCTTAATTTCCTATCCTTAAGGGGATAGGATTCGCACCACTTCTCCATACAAACGTTTTTTGCGTTTGGGCGACAGAGGAAAATAGGTAAAGTTATATTTGAGGCGAAAGTTAGATTATTTTACCTCTTTTCTCTAACTTTGTACACAAATAAAAAATATTTTTTCTATGTACCGTTTTGTGGGCTCTGCCTACCCTTTTGGGTGTATAGCCACTTGTATAGGCTTGATGTATGTAATTATTGTAAAACGGGTACTTTTACTCACACTGTTACTGTTTCTCAAACCTTCATAAATCTAAACGCCGTCCAATCAAATCCTTCTAAACGAAATTCCAGAACCGTCGCAAACAAATCCGCATCAGCTATTTAAAAAATATTCTAAAAGCAAAATGGCCGACGTCGTAAAATGCCAGACGTGTTTCACCGGTAAGTAGCTGGAAGGCTAAGTAGCTTGAACGCTTTACAGCTTGTACCATAAAAGCTGGATTTAAAGGAAATCTTTGTACAGGAATGGAATTTTCTCGAAGATTGATAGCTGTAGAGCGAAATAGAACATGATCTTATCTTTTAAATCTTATATTTTAACTTGCGATTCACGTCGAACTATGTATTGTATGTATTGCTTCAAGTTAACGTTGTGTTTTTATTTGTTGTTGTACTGTGTGTTGAATAGAATAAATAGTTGTAAGAGAATAAGGCTTCTATCAGACAGCGTAAACAAATGTGTAAAAGACGCGCGTTCAAAATTTTTTTTTTAAATTATAGTCGGTAGAGTAACGGCAGACACTAGTTAAATGTAATATTATTATGTAAAAAATATAATACACCATTGAATTGTGTTTCTTGAATTTGTGTTAATACACATTTGAATTGTTAACCATACGTAGCCACCAAAGAAACATTCTAACACTTTTCTAGTATGACGTTATCAATACGCTTGTTTTTCTTCGTAGCATAGGTTGAGTAAAATTCTCACATGCTTTAGTTGACAGGTTAGCAACCTGTCACTATCATCCCACTTTCATGTAAGAGTCGTTAAAAACGTGATTCTCATGGTTTTGACTTGGTAACGTTTCGTGACTTATCCCAACCTTATGTATGGTTTTTTATTTTTTTATTTTAGATAATTTTATCAAGCTATAATTACAAAAATATATTTATTAATAAAAATAACTAAAGTCCTCAACTTATCCTAAATTAAATCTAAAAAGGACCCCCGTGGCATGGTGTCCAAAAGGCTGGCAGCGTTTCCCCTTTGAACAGCTATGTTGATTCTTTGTGAAAAGTACCTAGCTGCCAGCCCGTTGGTCGCCAGTGGCGTCGACCAGGCGCTTTTTCAACTCATTAAAAAAAAGGTCGCGCTGGGACCCCATGGACCCAGAGTCTCGATTCCTACAGCTATAAAGTTATAGCAAGAATGTATGTAAATTCAAAAGTTTCCAAAATAATGTCATTTCTAAGTGTAATATGTAGTTACCACCTCGTAATTTGCCGGATGAATAGAGAAAGATGATTATCCTAAGTGCCGGTGCGGGTAAATACAATTGTTTGCTTTGTATACATGTTGCTAATTGCTTGAGCTCTGTGTGTTGTCGGTAAACATTTGGCATAACGTGATTTTGCCTAATTTTGCTATGCCTTATTGTTTGGAGATATTAGTTGGGATTCGAGTGTGCAAATTAACTGCAAATATCTCGTTACTCTGTAAATAAGAATGTTACCGTGGAAGCCTGTGCGTAGTTGGGTTTTGAAAGAGAAGGTAGATTAGTTTGGCCTTGACTGAACCACAGACTCGGTAATAATACTATGTACAGAAAGTCGTCTCTTGAACATGTCTAGGCGTGAAAATATTGCTGTCTCTGTCTACCGATACTTGGTTTACGAGACCTGTACGAGGTCTCGCCGGCAGAGTGTACGAAACTGGACCTCTACTGACTGAACTAAGCGTGGCATAGAAAATACTAGCGTAAGCGTTAAGGTACTCTGACTTTCAGTGCTGCCAACAACTTAACACGAGTTATATAAAAATCCAAGCGCTTACTTGCAAAGTTTACGCTTTCAACCGATATTCTAAGGCCATGATGTTTAAATCTGGAACCATAAAAGGCTTTCTACAGGGTTCAAATTCAATTTAATTTCATCCTCATGGTCGTATCAAATTAGTTGATAGGTTAGAATTAAAAATTACGTCCTGTATGTTTACGACCTGCGCCAAAAATTAAAAAAAAAGAAGTGAAAATTGTACTACAGTAAAAAACTTAAAACCCATGCAAAGCACTATAATCACTTGACGCTTTCGATTCTCATCTCGATAATGAAAAATACGCATAATTCATACCATAAAAAAAATCGAGTTTAGCTCGACCCCTAAATTATAATAATGACCGTACTGGTGCTAAATATTGTACTTCTAGTAATCTATGAGAAGTAATATTTTTTTAATTACTGTCCGTCGAGTTACGGCGACTGTTATTAATTTATATTTATATATATGTACGCGGGACTTAATCGCGATTTTATTTATTTACCTTCTCGACGTTTCGGCCGCGTTACAACGTCGAGAAGGTAAATAAATAAAATCGCGATTAAGTCCCGCGTACATATATATAAATATGAGTGAGAATCGCGAAAGTTTAAAACATGTTATTAATTTAATTGTATGTAATATTTAAAAATAAAGTATATTATTAAATTGTGTTTAGACTTTCGTAGCCTCCAAAGAAACATTTCAACGCTTTTCTAGTACCTAAAACATGAATTTACGTGCCGTACATTACTTAAACTGGAAGGTTCGTTTGTTTTTTTTCGGAGTAAAGTTTTCATGCGACGTGTTAACTCAGCGCATTATTCTTACTTGTACTAAATCTATGCTTTTTCTCATAATTCTATCTCTTTCCATCGCGAAGATATTTAAATGCCTAAGGCTTTAAAATACTTGATTGGCCTGACATACATACATATTTTCTGTAAATTTTATCGTCGTGATAAATTAAGAAATCATACACCTGACTTCATTTAAGCAATAGTGTTCCTTACAAAAGCCTTCGTAGGCCCATTTGATAAACCACACCCAATACATACTTTTACATTTGTAACTACATTTCCAACTAAAATCTCTTAACATTCAGATCCGTATCTCGCGAACTTGTGCTTGTAAGTTGTAAGTCCAGTGTCTTATCTGGGAACTTTTCTGAACTCCGCTGAAGTAATTAGGAGACGTACAAAGACTTTTTTCTCAAGTTTTGTGAAGTTTCTGTTCCTGAACTGGGTCGGGGGGACTGTTAAATGTGGATGTAAAGCTTTGTATCTTGTTTGGACAGTGTAGTTGGCAGAATTTTCGGTTAAAGTGTCATTTATTTGGTGCATGCCGTAAGCGGCTGAGGACCCGTGTGGTTTCGGGTCTAAAATAAAACCTCTTTATATCTTCCGTGGATGTCGTAAGAGGCGACTAAGGATATAGTTCAGGTATGCTTCAGGCGTCAGTACCATCCTGTTCCTATTAAATTAGAATCTAAACTATGCTAGAAGTTGCTGTGAATGTGAAATTAAATAAAATTAAAAAAAATCGTGATTCTCACTCATTGTAATTATCATAGCGCGGGATTTTGTCCAGTATGATTATGATTTTAATTACCTCGACGTTTCGGCCACGTCATAGCGACAGCGTCACACGAGTAGGTACATACCTCGTGACCACATCGTGATCAAGTCCCGCGTTAATAATATTACAAGTTAAAATCCTTGACTACAAAAACTTACTGAAAACATCTCCTTTTTAGAAACTGGATACATTAATTCAAAAGCTCCAAGCGAACCTTTTAAAGTCTGCAGATAAATCGGCAAAAAGTTCGCAAATTGTAGTTAAGTGTTTTGCTCCGCGCCTTGCACAAATTGCAACTTACCTGCACAGTACACAGATTAAAACACTAAAGTAAACGTCGGGGTTCTCGAATCCTCAACAGAAAATATTTCTTTTGTACCACAATATCTTGTTTGTTTATACATCTATTACACTGATTCATTCGCTACATGATACATACAGTCATACATACAGAGACCGCAAAATTATAAAGAACACATTAATAGTCGGCCGAATTCTACGAGCGACAGCTGCCATTGCCAAAGCCTAAGTAGCGGCCGTCGGTGGACAGTCAAGTGTAATGCTACGTTTACACGCTTGCGGAGGCTTGCCAAACCTCCACAAGCTCCAAGCCTTTGCAAGCGCCTTACCATACAAAAGTTCTTGCAAGCCACGCCTAACAGCCTGTTTACACGCTTGCGTTTGTAGATGCTTGTGTAGACTTGCCAAGCGCGTAAATGTAGCATTAAGACTACGAGTGTATGTTCGCTGACCGATGTAGTCTGTAATGGACTCAGTGTTTACCACTTTTTATGAAGTTGTTAACAAAGTTGTTTGGACAGTCAAAATCAGTATTTATGTTTAGCCAAAATAGTTCATTTCATATATTCTTAAAAATCTTTCAATCAAATAGTGTTCTAGAATGACTTGAATTATACATTTAAATGTTAATCGTATTTTCCTGTCACATGTAAATTATATTCCACACATTTTTTCAAGCCAGCATTGCGCTGGCCAGCAACATGTACCTACTCATACATGCCATTTACTTAAGTAATCCTACAGTAACTTGTTAAAGTATCTATTTACCTATATAGCTTATAGAGATTCCCACTGCTGGGCAAAAGCTCCACTTTCTCTTTCCACTCGTCTCTGTTTTTAGATAAATCTCGTCAGTCAGGTCTGAAACGCTCCAAATCGTCCCGCCATCTCCTCTTTGGTCTACCTCATTGCACACGAATGTACAAGTTGCGAATAAAAGTTTAAGAATACTACCATTTCAGAAAAAACGAAACCTTGATACCGCGGTCCCTCGCGCGTCCCATGGCACCTGTACTTTATTCGGAAAGATTGAAACGTCGCGGATAAATCATGCCCCTATATCTGCCTTTATCAACGTCAAAACAAAAAGAGGCAGTTTACTCCCTCGTGACTTACTTGCATCTGATCTGGGTTGACTTAAAAGCGTAATAACCGAAGTTTTTAGAACTGACCTTTTATTTTGAGGAACATTACTTAATTACCATCAATAGACATGTGTACTGGGTTCAGGATATAAAATAAATGTTACGTGTTTCTATTAAGGTAATGTTTAGTAAATTACTTTTTATTTTTAACACATTCAATTTATATTTGGCGAATTTTTCGAATGCAGCTTCGCCGTTTTATTTATCACTGAAATATTGTCATAATCTTTGATACTGAAGAACTAAAAAGAAACATTCCTTTTAGAGTTAAACTAGCAACCCGCCCCGGCTTTGCACGGGTGCAATGCTGATGCTAAAATATTACGGATTTTTACACCCTTGGTAACATTATTGACGTTTACCAAGGATCTCTATTTTTTTTTTTCAAAATGAAACGCAGCCTATTTCAATTCGGAAGAATGTAGCATTCTAATAGTGTTTTTTTTTTAAATCGGCCCAGTACTTTTTGAGCCTATTCACTACAAACATACAAAAATACAAACAAATCTTTCCTCTTTATAATTATTAGTATAGATTTACCACAGAAGAGACATTCTTACTCATACTTATAATCTTGAATTTATTTTCAATTAATTTACTATCTAATTAGCACTGTTTACTATACCTGAACACTGCCAAGAAATTATCTAGATAATCTTAGAGTTCAGAAATTTATAACATCCTGGAACTAAGGAAAAAGTACGTCTTAACTGTAAAATGCTCTTTTAAGAAAATATTTTTAGATAATTTGAACGTTGCAGCGTTTACCAGTAAACTAAAAAGCTAACAACATCATACTAGTATGTTCATGCGAAAACTCGGTATCTCATTTTAAAAAAAACTGCCATTTATTTAAAAAAATGCGAACGACTCCAGGCGCTTCAAAAAGATACGATAATTATTTCTTATGAAACACATTGTCATTTATTTTATTATGTTTTAGTTTTCACGATAAAGCAGCAAAGAAACTACACACAAACGTCACATATTTCTAAAACGTCTAGTTCTAATTTTGAATATTTAAAAATAAACATCTGTCATGGCGCTCACTTAGCGCTGGCGTTTATTGGAACGAAATAAATAACCCTCTCACTACATTCGCGCGATGTAACTCGAGTTTCAAATTTGGAATTTTCTTCACAAGTTGGAAAGATTTCTTGGACGTGTGCCAGGATGAGAAGTAAGTTTACAAAAGATAGTTCACTCTGTAGATAATGCTTTTTTTAACGTTGCACAGAGGTACTATTGTCCTAGACTACATTTAAATTTGTAATGAAATAATATATATTTGTTCATCATCATCATCATCATCATCAGCCTAAATACGTCCCACTGCAGGGCACAGGCCTCCTCTCAGTATGAGAGGGCTTGGGCTATAGTTCCCACGCGGGCCCAGTGCGGATTGGGAACTTCACATACAACGTTGAATTACTTCGTCGCTGTGTGTAGGTTTCCTCACGATGTTTTCCTTCACCGAATAGCTCGTGATAAAATATATCAAATTCGATATCGCACATAAATTCCGAAAAATTCAGAGGTGCGAGCCCGGGGTTTGAACCCACGACCCTCTGCTTGAGAGGCCACTGGTCGAACCGCTAGGCTACCACGGCTTACAATATATATTTTTGTTGTTTGATACGATTGTTACAACACTTCACTTCGTAATCATATACCTACGTTATTCTTAGTTATAGTATAAAACGTCCAATGCCTTTTAGACTTCCAAAAATACCTGTTGTTCTGTATAGTGAATTGCATCCAGCGTTTTCTGGCGACTTTTATTAGGCCGTCTGTTCATCTTGTAGGTGGACGTCCTACGCTGCGCTTGCTGGTCCGTGGTATCTACTCGAGCACTTTTCAACACCATTCTCTTCGTGCTATGTGGCCTGCCCATTGACACTTAAACTAGCTAATCTAATTACTAATATACAAGTACAGTATTACCAAACAAAGAATGCTCCACTATATACCTGCGTAATAGATCAGTTTCGTGGCGTGGATCTACCAATGATGAAAGAGATTTTTTCGTGCGCTGAACACTTGCGTTGTGATTGTTTATTGATTGAAGTCTCAGATAGATGACTCATGACAGATGTCTAGCACCCCAGTGCCAAATGCGTCCAGTAGCCGAACTAATAATGGCAAGCAAAGCTGTGCCCAGAGCATTTGTAAATAAAGTTCAATATAGATAAATTACTCGTTCGGCTACTCTCGGATATCGTTCTGCGCTTCTCGGCGCAGACGGTAACAGCCGATGTGACTTACTTTCTTGGGAATACTGTACCTTATGCTTTTTTCATAGTAGTCTTAACACGGCATATTAAATATATTCGTTTTTAGTGAAATAAACGGTTCTATTCACGTTTTTTATCATCTGAGTGAGTGGGCGTCAATCCGCTGCCGTGGCGCGTAGCTCCAGATGATGGGTCACAGATTGGCCCGAACATGTCGAGCTAAATCTCGATATAAAAAACGTGACTAGATCCGTTTATTTCTCAATGCATGAGTTTCACGGTACTTTTATGTTTATTATATCCAGGGCCCGTAACTTTCATGCCGTTGACACAAAAATGACGTCACGCTCCTTAAAGGGTGATCCCAAATAGTTTGATTGTAAATCATTAATCATTAGTTGTCAATCATTTTAATCATGTACAAATGAATGGAATAAATAATAGCTACTTGATACGTGAAACGTAAATAAAACTATTTGATTTGTTTTATACATACATTTTATTAAATGGTATTGTTACCACATTTCAGTAATAACGTAGATACAGAGTTTCTCTCTAACGTGAAGCACGCCATCCTTCTTGCATTAATTCCCATGCAAAGAAAATCTAAGTCATCTTTGCGTTCATACGTAATGCAATATTCATAAAAATCCTTCTGTTTTGTTTGTTATGTATGTCACAAAAATACAATTACAAAAACAAAAACATGATTAAAATGTTTGACAACTGATGATTAATAATTTACAATCAAACTATTTGGGATCACCCTTTAAGGAGCGTGACGTTAATTTGACGTCAACGGCATGAAAATTACGGGCCCTGATTATATCCGTTTTATGAATTTGGACACTATTTCATTTCACTATAAGTGGATGATCTTTCCTAAATATTCCTTGCACATTCGAAGGTGTTATCTGGCCGTTAAGCTCCAGATCCGGGCTCATGTAAAGCGCAGTTTAAGTACTTTCCGAATACACTTCGGAGTTGCCTGCGTATGTTGTATGAATAGTTCTGCCAAGAATTCAAATTAACTTGGCGAGCTTTGAACCTCTTACATTTATAACGTAAACTTTTCTGATTGTCTGAGTGAGAAACTAACTACGACTCACTCGTAAAATAAGGATTATTTACGTTTTAAATTGAATTAAGCTCGATGATTTGGGCTAGTCTGCAACCCTAAAACTGCTATCAAGTGCGCTCTGCACACGACAGCTCTGTCCGACCGTCTGTTCGCATACCGAGGCATGACTAGTATGACTACCCTCGTTTTTTTTTTCATACAATCACGCCTATATTCTAAAATGGAGTACCAAGAGCAAACGAAACGCGACAGTCAAAATCATGAGAATTTCGCGCTTTGAAGCCACTTCTTTGTGATAATTATAACAATGACAGGTCACTAGCCTGTCACCCAAAAGATACATAAACGCCGCTTAGTCGTCTCTTACAACGTTCGAAGAAGAAATGAAGAGGTTTAACTGTATCCCAACACTACTCAGGACTCTGTTTCCAAAGTGCTGATTTTAAGAAAATAGTATTTAACGTTCTGTATAGTATGTAGGGATAAAAAATAATGTTTATATAAACTTTATTTTTATTCAATATAAAAATTAATGGCTTTAATTTCTGTTTATTTAAAAAATATTGACAACATACAAACATAATAAAAAAATACAAATTAATGTCAAGAAGATACAATAATAAACTAATGTAATGTATACAATTGTAATCTATACAATTTTAGCATTAACTCAAAACTTAACATTAATATTATTTTTCAGCATCTAACGAAAGCGTAAAATCTATGGCTTAAATGTATCAAAATCCCAAAGTGAAAAAGACTCGGCATTACAAAAAAAACACGCACAGACGTACAAAAACCTTTTGGGTATTTCCATAGAAAATTATGAAGAAAAGGTGAAAAATTCTTTATAAAATACCTATTATAGACTACCTCTATAATGGTGTAGTCTGAACTGTCACGGTCAAACTCTCTTAAACCCTCAGCAGCTGCTTGATCCTCAAGAAGACCACATTGTCGTCAATCCAGGTTCTGAGTGCTGATACCTTGGCGTACACTCCAGGGTATGAGGGTCTGGCGCAGCCAATACCCCAGGAGACCACTCCAGCCAGTTTCCCGTTGTGTACTAAAGGTCCACCGCTGTCACCCTGTGCAAAAGAAATCGGTATGAGCATCGGATGAGATTGCTGTGGTTAGAAGACCGGACAGTAAAGCTTGAAGCCCCGGGTTTGATCACTATTTGGAGTAAATGATTGTTAAATTAATATGGTGAGTAGTTTTACTATCACAGGAGAGACAATCTATATAATAATCCAGGTGGTCTCAAGGTCTAGGTGGACATAAAATTTAACACTTCCCTAATCCTATGATTTTGGGAACGAGTAGACATAACACACAAAAGTTGAGGAGATGAAACCTAAAGCAACTTAAGCTTAACAAACATGTATAATAGTAGATTGTTCAACAAGGGACTAAAACAAGCCATAATGTCACGAGATATTTAGACACCCGAGCATAGGTGGCTATAATTCGAGTGTCATTATGGTTGTTTAGTCTCGCGTTCAACACTCTACTTTTCACTTTGAATGCGAGGAAAAAACGACGTTCTTTCTGTTATATAAAAAATTACAATACTGATTTCAACAAAGCTTTCCATGTACAAATATGTTTTAATCTAACCTAAGAAAAATTAAAAAAAACGCGGTTTTTCTTTTCTTTTACTTTTTTTTTGTAAAGTGACGCTTTGAATGCTTGCATATTTAGCCAACAGATTTTAACTTTAAACAATTTTTAAGCTTATTATTATTACACTATGCATAATAAAATGTTTTAATAATTATTATAACGAAATAAATTATTATTCGCAATCAATAATCGTGTTTTGCGAAACTAAATCACATTTAAAAGTTTTTTTGGCAGAGTAACAATTACCGCCATTTTTAAAGACGTAGAAATAGCCTCATTGACATTTTGAGGTTATTTTTACGTCTATAAAAATGGCGATAATCCTACGTTCACAAACACGGTGACTGGCTGTTTAAGAGGTTTCTAAGGCCAATTAAAAAATATTACTTTAGCCCCTAGAGCTTAAAAAGGAGTTTTAGGCCCGCTATATAGGGACTAAAGAATCACTTTAAGAGCATGAGAAGTGAAAATAATTTTTATCTAATACATAAACATTAGATCCTACTACGCAAAAATAAATATTTTATTAGTTATTTGTGTCTATTAGGCCAATTATTGGCTACAAACTTTTAACTTGTGTCATGTCCAGAAGCCCGTGTGGTGCCGGGTTAGAATATCACCTCCCCCTTTCTTCCCGTGGGTGTCGTAAGAGTCGACTCTGGTAAAGGGTTAGTGTATTGTGGGCGATGGGCTAACAACCTGGCACTGCAATATCACGTTTAACCATCTGGTTACCCTGAAATTGCTAAATATGGCACTGGATTTTTGAAATGCTTGCTCTGCTTACCCCTCTTGGGAATACAGGCGTGAGAATATGTATAATATTATGTATATACGTAGTATCTATTGTAAGTGTTTATTTGATTTTTGTTTAATGTTTGCTTAATAATATAGGCCTTCCTATCGTATTAGGACTAATTCCTGTAATGATAGTGTAAGTGATGATGTAAATAAATAAATGAATGTATTGTATGTCCAAAAGAGACGCGAATTCTCTCTCTTTCAGTCTTTATAATACCTGGCAAGCATCCTTCCCGCCGGCCGGCGCGCCTGCGCAGAGCATCCTCGGCGTGATGCTGTACATCGGCGCGTACGCAGCGTGGCAGGCGCGCTCGTTCACTTTGGGGACGGAGACCTTTTGAAGAGTGGGCGGTTTGCCGCCGCCTTCCTATAGAACAGATTTAGTTTGAGCTAAGGTCAATTTCAAAGGTATGTTGATGTGCGTTGACAAAGATATGACATTATTCGAAACAAAAATAATAATAGAAAAACTGTAACATCAACCTACCCAAAGTCGTAATACTCTTTATCAAACAGAACGAAATATCCTGTACGAAAATGTAAGGAAATAGGTATGTACCTACTTATTTAATTTATGCAAATGCGTTGCCAGTAATGTGAGCTCAACATGTCCCAGTTATTATCTGAGCAAAGCGAGTTGCTCAGAACTTATAATGTTTTAAGCTGACCAACTTTAGGTACAACCCTCGGGGTGAAATATGAAGGTGCCTGCATTTTGCCTTTGTACCAGGGAAGTCACATTTATGTAAATAAACTAATCCTGTTTTCAAAGAAATACTTCTACACGATATCACTTCTTGCAGTACCTTTTTCGATTAAAATCTAATGTTTTTAATTCTACTCACTTTAGGCCGCTTTTTTTTATAGACTTATGATTTGATATTTTTATGAGCGAACTTTACTTTACCATCTTTTCATGTCTTGTCAATGTTAATGCCAAAATAATTGTGGCTATCCAACCAACAAAAATAAATTTCAATTAATTCGGTAGTAATCAAGAAAAACAACCCAATCATTGCCCTAACAAGACCTTATAAAATAAGTCCTAGATCAAAAATGGTCCAATATCTAGTAACAACATTTTTATCTACAAAAGAGATATTTTCTGTCGCGTCACGTCAAAAACTAGTAAACTTGTGACAAAGACTTAACGTCAGTTGCTCGGCGTGTCAATATAGGGAAGATGACATTATTTCTTCACAAAGTAAACTCCTTCGGGATATATTGCGGTGACCCGCGTCATGCCTTCTCGTCCGATAACTGAATATCTTAGTGGAATATTTTATTTACTCGTCGTTCGTGAGTCAAGGACTAAAATTGTTTTGAGTTTTCACAATTTTTGTCGTATGTTTGCCGTGTGGTGTCGGTATAGAATAACACTTCTCTAATTCTTCCGTGGATGTCATAAGAGGCGACTAAGGAAATTTTACTTGAAAATTATTTATTTTTGACAAGAAATGTCTTTGTGACTCTGCCAGCGCGTTTGTGCGTTGCCAGCTCATCCTAAAACATTGTGTTACTGGTGAACCAATATCAATTTATTGAGTTTGTATGAAAAGTAAAAAAAAAAAGTCATATTTCGACCTATGTTCATATAACATTTTTTAATTGTTATGACCTCAGCTATACGCTGGTGAAGTTATGCGGTTTCCTCGTGAAGCACCCTGTATTGGAAAGCATACAACGATGTGATCTAATACAGAATGTAACATTAGACACTTAAAAACGGTCCCGTTTTATGTCGGATTAAGAATTACATCTTTCTATTTCTTTAGTAAAGAAAAGGCGACTACTAAGGCAATAACTTTAGGATTGGTGTTGGCGACAGGGTAGTAATCTGTCGCTATTAAGCAGTGACATAGAAGTACAGGGCGTTTGTGCGCTGAAAGAAAATTCATTGACGGATGTTTTACGGCTCGATAATATGGTAACAACAAAAAAGGTATGCACTAATGGACGCAGTGCACAAGCTATAATACGCATGCTGACATATTGGACCGTTAAAACTCTAACTGATATTTTGTAAAAGCCCTTGTAGTTCACGAACTCTCATAAAGCTATCTTCCATCGCCACTGGGTTTTATACAGCGATGTGACCGGACTTTAACATGACATTTCTCGACTCTTCGAGAATCGTTCTCAAAATACTTACTCTAATACTACCCCAAAGGCGAACTCCATTGATTGTTTATTATTAAACACTTCATCGTGTTTCTGAGTGAATGAGTCTCACAGTGTCCCGAAATTCCAAAGGCATTTTCAACTTCACCATCACTCATTTTTCCTCCAACCAATCTTCATAGAAACACTTACCTTGGTGTTACCCCTAACGCTAACTTCAGTGATTGCTTCGTCATTAAACTCTCCATGTGTTTCATCATTTCAATGAGCCTCACAGTGTCCCGAAACTCCAAAGGCATTTTCAACTTCAACGGGCCTATATCACTCACTTTCCCTCCAACCAATCTTGATCGAATCTTACCTTGGTATTACCCCATCCGCTAACTTCAGTGATGGCTCCATCATCAATCTCTTCACCGTGCTCCATCATTTCAATAGGCTTCACTGTATCACTGAACACCAAAGGCTTCTTTAACTTCAGCAAGGCTATATCACTGTCCATCTGTGAGTAGGAGAACTCCGGGTGATATATCAGGTCTGCTACTGGAATTAGGGTACCACCTTCTTGGGAGGATGACGATCCTACACGAACTTCTAGGTCGCGAGGGTATGATCTAAAAGCAATAGATGTGATTAGTTATTCATGGTTATAAATGATGTCATGGATGAGGCCCATTTCTAGATGTAGACTGACTATGATTTATGGCCAGATGACGATAATTAGTCCGATGTTTATAGTAAAAAAAAGAAGAAGGTTAAATTAATCGACTAAATTATGTTGCAAAAATGAAATAACAAAATAATAAATCTGTAATCTTTTACAAGATGAAATACGTCGATCTTTTAATAATTTTTGAAATCAAAATTATTTATTGATGATGTCTGTACCCAATCTAAATATAAGACGATTGTAATATAGATACAATTAGTCCGTCAGCCATTATAGATGCTTATAGGCGCTAGTGATAGCTCACCATCAGGTGACCACACTTGCTCGTGTGATTTCCCCATGGTTTAAAAAAAACATACCCTGTAACGCAATGCGCCGCTGTGACAATGATGTCTTCAGAGATAATGGTGCCTCCACATGCATGACGTCCTCTGTTCACCATAGACACCTGATACGGTACTTCGCTGATGTCTGTATCTTCACCACCGACGATTCTAATATCTTCGATGCCTTTAGGTGCTGGTGATGAGGCTAGGAAAATAAAAATAATTTTTAATTTCCTCATCATCAACAGTTTTATCCCCATTTGTGGCAAGAAAGTGGTAATTTCCATAGTTGGATCATTTATTTGCCCAAAAAGCTATTCGAGACCTAGCCAATTCATGTCTTTCTTAAAAAAATATTATAAGCACAGCTCAGATTTTGAATTAGAATTCAGAAACTGGTAGTATGAATCTGGAGGTATCGTCCAACGTTTTTTGTAGGTAGGTTTTGTAGGTAAGTAGGTAGTAATAGTTTGTGTAGGTAAGCTACGTCTTTCCTATATGTAGTTGGAATGAAAAATTCTAGACTGGCATTTTTTAAATATTGACTAACAGAAAAGGCAATAAAGTGTTTCACGTCTCGTTGGCACTTATGGTATATTTTTTAGATTGTATGTTATTTAAAGGGATGTAACAGTAACAGATTGTAGCCTGTCACCTAAACCGAACCTTTACCTATTTTCTTGATTCGCCTTTTACGATAACCAAGGAAAATTGGAGTCCACACAGGATGTGTTGAATAAAACGGCATTAAAGTGTAGGTAATGAAAATTTTAGGTTATTTATAGTATTGATAGCCAGTGAGTTAAAATAACGAAGACTTACCAACAAGTGCCAAGAAGGCAAAGCCTATCACTCTGTCAAACATCTTGGGACCGACTGGATTACTCTTAGAGATAGCAATTAATTTAACTTTATATACCTTCTAGTTACAAAATAAAGAATTAAGGACAAAACTGTTAACTGATAAAGGAACCTTCACACCATTAAAAGGGCTTGACTGATAATGTGACGATTGTTGAGTCGAGTGTTGCGCCAATATTGGTCAAGATCGCATAGTTTGTTTTGATAAAATTACATCTGGGAAATCACCTCCAAACTATTGTAGACGCGCCTCTTAAAACTAAGCAATAAAACTCCAGGTCTTCAGCACACCAACGCAACAATATCGAAAACACGAATGAAAGTATGTGTAGCTGAAAAACTGAAGTAAGTCCCCTGTTATGTATGTGGTTGTGTACATTTTGCAATGAACGACGCAAAAAATACGAAGACAATTACTTGATATTGACAACTATTTAAATCATCTTGATAGTCGTGTCGTGTTAATCATAAAAATATCATAACTATCATAAGTGGATATGAATAGATCAAACTTAAATAAGTTTGCAAACCATACGATATATTACAAATTTGAAAAATAGAATCTCTATTCGCACACATTGGACACATGCAACAGGTGACGTACTTAAGATTTTCATACATACATGCATACATATTCTCACGCCTGTATTCCCAAGAGGGGTAGGCGGTAGGCAGAGCACATGAATTCAATAATCCAGTGCCACGTTTAGCAATTTCAGGGTAATCAGATGGTTAAACGTGATATTGTAGTGATAGGTTGCTAGCCCATCGCCCACAATACACTAACCCTTTCCCAGAGTCGACTCTTACGACACCCACGGGAAGAAAAGGGGAGGTGCTATTCTAACCCAGCACCACACGGGGGACATAATATAAGATTTTAAGATTTTCACCTATACAAACATAAGATTTAGGATTAAAGGAAACTGTAGTAGCGAGTAAGATAATAAATACTCTACAGCTCGACCCAGTATCTTGCAGCCACCTCGAGATCTGATCTGTGTATTCAGTTACTGTCTCTCGTGACAGTATTCGGGATATTCAAATGTAAATGGGTCTGCGCGTTCCTATCGACAGCCAGCCAGTGCCGATTTACAAATTTGGACACTCCGGCCATTGGCGATTCTTGACACCACATTATATTATCCCATTTGTTCATACAGCAGGCCAAAATCAACAGTTTCACATAAAATACAACAAATAACATTAATCAAACAAACGGCCTCGCGTCACTCCAAGCGCAAAAGTGCCCAAAACGCTAGCCTGGTCACTGCGCTGAACTGCAACGGACAACCTTTGCAATAGGAATGACCCAGAGCGTGGGTCAATACCAAGACCTAACTTACTAAAATGGCATGACAAGTCCTCTGAGTAAAACTATTGCTTCCAAGCCCCAACAACCAGTCGTTTCTACTTCAAGAGGAACGAACAAATCAATTCCAAATTAGGTGTTACCATCATTATCATTGTCCAGGCTATGTAAGTCCCGAGGTTCCTGGTATGATACTATTCGGCCTAAAATTCCTACGCGGACAGATGCGCATTGAAAACTTTGCAGACGTTCACAAATTCGCAAAAATCTCTACTATGGTGTGAGGTGGAGTATTTTTAAAATGTCGGGTTCCAATTTAATATACAGGTCTTTAAATCTAAAAAGATCAAAAAAGCCAATAATTTGACTTATCTACGAGATCTGTGTCCCTTAAAGGTTGTTACAAAATCAATTTTAAATGACGCGTAATTGATAAAATTCCTTAAAATCCCGGTCAAGGTGACAATTGACATTATTTAATTGCTATTTCATAAGCGTTGTCATTCACGTGAGGTTATTATCATGATAACAAGTGATAATTGTGATAAGTGATAAGAGAGGGTCAAACTGCATGGACTGAAATACAAGGACGTTTCTTCATTAAAAGAATGATACATAGGTACCATCGAACCAATTGATTCCTGACCCGCAATAGAACCTATTCACAGTGAACGTCATAGTGACATTGCATTGCTTGACAAAGGACATGTTAATGACGTTTATTGTGACAACGTTCTGCGGTGGGTCAGGAATCAGTTGGTTCGATAGTACATACATCACGCCTGTAGTTCCAAATGAGGTAGACAGACCGCACGATATGCTACCTAGACAAAACCAGGACTATTTCAGGTTTTGTGGCCACTTCTAGCATTTTTTTTTGTTTTTAGTTAGGTATGTATGTATTATGCATTAACAACTGCATAGTCCTCGAGGCAATCACAAATAAAAAAAAGAAAACGGTAAATGTATATAGTATGATCGCATGTCAAAAATCCCCAATACATGGACCAAGGAAACACCGAATTTCAGTTCTAGCCCCGAACTGGTGTCACTTTATTATTTTTGCATAGGCAACCTCGCTCGAGGCAGCATCTGGTGTATTTGCATTTTTATCGGGTTTCGATGGTAAAAAAATAATTTATACCTTGTTCTTTGATCTTGGAAATATTTAAAGAGGTCAATCATGTTTTATTTATGGAAAGAATGCGTCGTTTCAGGACAACTTTGGCGGTGTACATACATACATATTCTCACGCCTGTATTCCCAAGAGGGCTAGGCAGAGCACGTGAATTCAAAAATCCAGTGCCACGTTTAGCAATTTCAGGGTAACCAGATAGATGGTTAAACGTGATGTTGCAGTGACAGGTTGCTAGCCCATCGCCCACAATACACTTAATCCTTTCCCAAAGTCGACTCTTACAACACCCACGGGAAGAAAGGGGGTGGTGCTATTCTAACCCGGCACCACACGGGAGAGCGGTGTTTCTTTATAAATATAGGTTTAGGATATTCCGCGTGGTGTCAGGTAAGAATACTTATTACTTTCATTCCTCCTGTGATGGTCGTAAGAGGCTTTATGCTTTAGGTGACAGGCTAGCAACTTGACGCTATTATACTTTTCTAATCTGTTTTTAGGTCCAAGATTGTGATAGACGTGGTTTCTAATTTCATAGTCATAGTTGTTTTTCTACGTCACATTTTATCTGCATTGTCTACTTCATTTTTGAGAATATAGGGGAGCTAATACCGCTTATTTTTGACTTACACCTACATATTTCATTTTCATAATATGTATTCTCATGTCATTAAGCTAAAAATTCAAAACTACGTTACCTACGTGTAACTCTGCGAATTTATTTGCATTTTTTAGAAAATTGGAATACTTATAGAGTCGCTAACGTAAAATGTTTATGCGAAACTTAACGTATTAGTAGGTACTGGTAGCGATATTTTAAATGAAAAACTATACGATTCGCTGGCTCTTTACCCGGTCTTAAATTTTTACGTTCTTTATACGGCGTCAAAATTGCATTAAACTGACTGACCGTTTCACCAGTATTACATTGAAGACATTGCATCAAAAATTTATTTTGTTACGCATTTTGTTTTGTGGCGGCGGCAAAACATGTGAATTGCGACACCGAGCCTTATTGGTTTGAATTAGAGACGACCCAAACTATTAGTTGACATCGATAGTCGATAGATCGGAAATATTTTCGATGTCGATGGCATTACCAGTATTGTTGAAAATTTTTTTAACTCACGTTTATTAAATCGAGTTAGCTCGACATGATTCGGGCTAATGCGTAGCCCTGTATCTAGGAGCCGCCGCGGCCTAAAATGTACCTTAAACTATTTCCTTAGTCTCCTCTTACGATATCCACGGAAAAAATAGAGCGGTGAAAAACTTAGCTAAGTCACCTGTTGTACGTGTACGAATAGACATTCTACTTTCAAAATTTGAAATATGACGTATGGTTTGCACACTCATTATTTGCTTATCTTTCAAGTTTGATTATTCCTGTCCACTTAGGGTTGACATGACTGTCACAATACGGTATAAATATTTCTCAATTTAAAGTAATTTTTTCGGATTTTTTGCGTCGTTCATTGCAAACTGTACACTACTACATACAACAGGGTGACTTACTTAAGTTTTTTACCTATAACAATAAAATTGGTAACAAATATCACTTATTTTCCAAACTTTCTGACACAATATTTTACTAAGTAACTCAGGCGTATAAAGATTACGAAATAAAAAAATCCTCGAAATTAGTTAAATTTAAATTCGTTAAGGTTTGTTTTCGTTTTGACACTGTAAAAAGAAAATAATCGTACCTATTTATTTATTTTCAAATCCAAGAAACTTTCACTATGACTGTCGACAGCTACACTAAAAACTGTTACATCACTAGAAGTTCTAACGGCCCCAAAAATTCCCCTTCCAAACGTTTCCCCTGCAATTCCCTGTCTTTTCCCTAATTGTCGCCGTCGGGAAATACCCGGTAAACATCCCCCGAGTTTCCCGGAAACAAATTGCACAATTGAAACACTCTAAAGGGTTTTGAGGGGCGTTTAAATTAAAGAAATGGCAGGCGCCTGATGCTAAATGGGGACGATATTTCGCTATAAGTGGTGTATCGGCGGCACTGACGTGAGAGAGAAATTTGCTTTTTTTTATTGCAACTTTTTTTGATGTAATATTTATTTTCCTCCGTCTGGTGTCGGATTTAGACTGGACAGCTCTCCGTGTCTTCCGTGGATGACGTAAGATGTGGAGGTAGTACCTATAATTTTAATTCTAGCATTATATTTTAGATTTTAATATAGATGAAAAGGTGCCTCTTTCATGCATCCATCACGCCTGTATTCCCTAATTGGGTAGGCAGAGCACACAAAACGCCACATAGACAAAACCATGCAGTAGCGTAGCTAGGGGGGGCGGCGGGGGCGGTCCGCCCGGCTGTGAATTTTAGTAGTCAATGAAAAATTACAAAAGGTAAAAAAAAGTCATTTTTTATTTTCTCCGTTTCTATCGAATTCTAGGG
>BHDV01030309.1:103358-140553 GCA_005406045.1 Adoxophyes honmai
GGGGGGGGGGGGTGCCTTTTACAATATCCGCCCCGGGTGTCACCCATGCTAGCTACGCCACTGAAACCATAGCTATTTCACGTTTCGTGGCCGTTTCTAGCTTTTTTTTTAAGTTGGCAGGTATAATTGACAGGATGCTAGCCGTTCGTCTAAAATAGACATACCTATAAGTATATGAGAACTCATTATGTTATACGACATTGTAGTTGGAGACGAAAAAATAGCGCGAAATAAGCCAAGCGCGTAATAACTGACCGTTGCCTAATTTGAAAAAGTTTCATTTGAAGCGTTCAGTCGTCTCGTTAGGACCTTGTCTAATTAAAACTTTTGTTGTTTGCCCTCACTCTGTTTAACAATGTGGGATTTTGTGACAAAATAATTTCGCGTTCAGCTTTTAATTAAAATTAAAAATATTCTTTAGTAATACATCTCGCCTGTATTTTGAAATTTGGTAAGCAGAGACACGAAACGTTAGATCGACAAAACCACGGCTATTTCACATTTCGTAGCGCCTTCTAGTATTTCGTAAGACGCAACTGAGGAAATATGTAGGTTAAAGTATATTTTAGACGACAGGCTAGCAACCTATCACTATTACACCTGCCAAATCAAAATCTAAAAAAAAAAATGGAAGATATAAACGTGAAATGGTTATGGTTTTCCTTACGCCTTTATTTGATACCTAATATAGGCGTGACATTTTTATGTATGTACCTATCTTGTAGGTATGATTTAGGCGACAGTCTGGCAACCTGTCACTGCACCTCTTTCAATAATGTTTTAACCTAAACTTACAGTGCACGCTTGCACTGCGCGTTTGGCAGCAGCAGCCGCCGCGGCTCCTAGTTGAAGGGCTACGAATTACCCCGAAACAGTCATGTCGAGCTAAACTCGATTGGTTGAAATTGTCACGAACCATGAAATATCCATGTTTTTGACTTTCGTGTGCTCTGCCTAACCTTTTACCCTATTTAGGATTACGTAGTGAAGCCAAACATCACAAAAACAAAAGACACCTTTACACCTCGCCCACGCACCATCGCTCTGCAAACATATTCGACAATTTCACACCTATTCGGGTAACAACAGACGGCAGAATTGCCTCAATACAAGCTTCCGTCACTCTCTCAATGCTGTCAAAGTAAGCCCTCTGAATGTAATCCAATGTAAATAGGTAAATCTATTTGCCAAATGTTCCCCTAAGGTGTGCAAGATTAGGGGAAAGCAATCGACAGTGTCTTTTTGACGTATTCTTTGTTGACAACGTGTGAAAGGTAAATTACAAGAGGTTATTTACTTTTTACTTAACTAAATTAAGTATTAAGTATATTTACATAATAAATTAAATTTTTCCCAGAGTGCGAGACTTAAAGATCGTATGAGGCGAATAAAGACGTTAAGATATAGGCTAGGAACCTGTCACTATAGTGTACCTCTTAACTTTATACCTAAACTTCTCGCTAGGAGAGGCCACGAAGCGTGAAATTAACTGTGTTGCGTTTTATGTACCCTGCTTACCTTATTCGGGAACATAAACGTAATTGTATGTATATATAGAGAGTATGTTATTTTTGAAATGTGGATGCTAATTATAGTATAAATTGTCAGCAATTTGTTTTAGCTCTGATGTCTCGGGCTTAAATAAATACCTCTCTATTTCTTTTGCGGATGTTGTAAGTAAATAGATTAGGGTATACTCATAGTCATACTTTTTATTTGGTAATATAATTATTATGACATGTCATTTTACACATTATCAAATAAAATTAATGAAATCTAATAAAAAATAAGAATAAAAAAATTAATAAAAGTAACATATCCAACAATGTCACTTATTATTATCATTAAAATACACTTGCAAATTAACATTATTATATTATACTAGCTTTCCGCCCGCGGCTTCTCCCGCGTTGAACTCGGTTATATTGCGGTATAAAGCACAACTATAAGAAAACATCTCGTTTCAAACGACACACAGCGCCATCGATCTATCATTTATCGATCGGTTATCGATTGATATCGATCTATCATCGATCGATATCGATCTATCAGACAAACTACATTTTTGTTTTCCCTCGGGAACATCAATTTTTTCCGGGATAAAAAGTAGCCTATGTCACTCTCCGTGCCCTAAACTATCTTTACCTAAAAAATCACGTCAATCCATCGCTCCGTTTAGCCGTGAAAGACGGACAAACAAACAAACAAACGAACAAACAAACAAACAAACAAACACACTTTCACATTTATATATTGGTACGGATTATATATTATTGTGTATTACACTTAAGAAACTCATCGAACGTGTAGAATGTGCCTTGGAGAAGCCAATTCCTGAGTTTAAATTTGAATAATAGCGATGGAGCCGAGGTGATCGCCTCAGGCAGTTTATTGTAGACAGTGGGGCCTGCTACATGAGTCGTCCTGTATATATTTTAGGCGACAGGCTAGGATCTTGTCACATACACGTGAAAAATCTAAAAAAGGTTCTGGAAGTTTTATGTGCTCTATCAACCCCATTTATGAATACAGGCGTTAGATGTTTAACTTTTTTTCTATTTCGGTTACTTGTAGAACAATCCCGTAATTTGGTTTAGCCACTAACTTGTCGAGAAGTAGCCAAACTACCAGGCTATTTGGTCAGTGTACCAGCGCGGGCGGCGCTAAGTCCCGCGTGTAATTGCGGCTTCTCCCGCGATAAGGCACGCCGCCGCCCGCGCAACTTAGCGTTCGGTGTTGGGACGGCGATATGCAATACGTAATCTATATGTCGGAGGGGACTACCGGAATTAGGCGGAAAGCTAGTTATCATCCGCCATTCTTCATAATTCACAGACACGTGGAGAATTCTGGCTGGCGTTCCTCTCCAGTCTGCCCTCAAGACCGTTCCTCATTTTCCAACAAGCCAGACTAATCCCAAACGATGACAGCTGTCAATGCCTTCGTTTGACGTCTCACATTATACCATAAAGGTTTCGCACTATCGAAGCGCCACCTCCTCGATATATACTATAATTAAATATACTATACTAATATTATAAAGCTGAAGAGTTTGTTTGTTTCTTTGTTTGTTTCAACGCGCTAATCTCAGGAACTAAGGTCAGTGTGTGTAAGTCCGGCATATATTTTGCAGAGATGACTTTGGGTTGTTCTAACTAAGTAATTTATTAAGTTACGTATGTGTTTGAAATTGCAATAGATAGAGAACTTAATTATTTACCCATTTATCGAGGAAGACTTTAAGCTATATAACATCACGCAGCGACAAATAAGACCGAAGAAACATTGGATATTTGGAAAAACACGGGGAAAATTAGTCACTTTTCCACGCGAATGAAGTCGCGGGCATAGCTAGTCTAGCAACTCGTGACCACGGTCGCTGTAACGTGGCCAAAACGTCGAGAAGGTAAATTAAATCGTGATTAAGTCCCGCGCACATACTTATAAATATGAGTGAGAATCGCGAAAGTTTGAAACATTACAGAGCTAGTAAGTAATAAATTGTAACATTTTTTTTAGAACCATCTTGTTATAAAAAAGTAAATGGAATACCTTGGCCGACATGTCGGGTATAGAATAACTCCTGTTAGTTTCTTTCAATGACGAAAGAGACGACTAAGGTTTAGGTATATTTTAGGAGAAAGGCTAGCAATATTTCACCATTATCCCTCTTTACTTGAAACCTAACAATATGTTAGAAGTGGCTATGAAACGTGAAATAGTCATGGCCACGTCATGGTAACGTTTTGTATGCTTCACTCACCCCATTTGGAAATACAATCTTTCACGTACCTATAGTTCAGACTTTTAGTTACTTAAAAAAGGTAAACAAAGCCATGTTTTGTCAATCGCTTGAAGGTCAGCAGGAAGAAATCCCTTAAGGGATAAATGTTCGCCTTTGTACTTGTGTTTTGTTCTGTACTTGTTAATTTGTCATGTTTATTTTGTACAATAAAGAGTTACATACATACATACAAAGTCGACAAAGTAAAAAATCACGTAAGGTAATGTAATGGCTGAACTATATTTATTAGAATAAGATGTCTGTATACCACCTATGTAAAGCAATGAATAAATATGAATATGAATATGAATATGAATATGAATAGGTATGTGTTGCTACATTAAACACGACACTTTCTATTTTAGTCGCATTACATTCACCTTGCAATGCGACTAAAATAGAAAGTGTCGTATTTAATGTAGCAACACATACCTACCTTACGTGATTTTTGACTTTGTCGGGTTGGCTTTGTATGTTAACTTTTTTTAACTACCTAAAAGTCTGAACTTATAGCTTCAAATAAAACAGCTACCTCCTCAGAAAGACTACGGATTAGTCCGAAACAAGTCGAGCCAAACTCGATTTAAAACAGGACTCACCCAGACATGTCACCATCCTTTACATCTAGCTCTAAGTTAAACAATTCCTCACCCAAATAACCGAACGGTTCCCATAAATCAAGCTTCATATTCACAATCTTGGCTCAAGTTGCATGAAACCGGCAACAGGCAGATAACAGCGTGCGCCTGAATTAATTAGTCAACTAAAAACTTGCCTCGTTTTGCATGATACCGACCAAGGGCAAGAAAGTTTACCAGATGTTTATTAATAAATTGAGGCGTTAATTATTCATTTGTTTTACGTTATGGGTTAAGAGGTTAATTAATTGGGTGGAGTGAGTAGGCGTGTGAGATTTTTGAGCGTTTTGGGGTTAGATTCTGTGGCGTTTTGTTTTTGTTACTTAGTTTAACGCTTGTATTTTCAAAAGGGAGGTGGAGGATATAAAACGACGTAGACAAGATCATGACTATTTCACGTTAGTTAGCCACTTTCAAAACGAATTTTGAAAGATAATTAACAGGTTGCTAGCCTAAATCAAACCAAATATCCCAAATAGAATCAAACGAGCTAAATCAAACATACACACCTATTTTCCCAAATCGGGTATGACGAGCACATGAAACCCTACATACGAAAAAATCTGACTATTTCACACTTCATGGATATTTCTTAAGTAAGTCTTTCAGGATATTTTTTAAGTGTGCAGTTTTTTAAGAGGTATAATAGTGCCGGTTGTTGCCAGCCTATCGCTTGAATTATACCTAAACCTATTTTCCTTTTAGACGCCTTTTGCGACACCCACAAAAAATACAGGAGTGATATTATTCTGAATCCGACACCACATACGGTTTAAAAATAATCACTTCTCCTAAACTGCAAAACTTCGAATATAGGCATTCAAACCCCTAGAAAACGTTTATTTTTACCATGCCTAGACTCCAAAACTTTCAACAAAATAAAAACGCCATTAATATCCTAAAATGGCGACAACGCTCTTGCGCAACGCGGCAAATTAATTATTTCTGTATTTATTTCGTTCAAATTTCATTTGAAGGTCGCGCCATAATCTATGGCAGTATGGCGGACTGCCAACTGCCCACAGACTTATATCTAAATAGATACCGCGGGTTCCTGCATTTGTATAAAAACCATGCGTGCCGCTTTTTCTCTACCTGCTGTAACGTCACATCAGCGCTTTAGTGATAGGAATTGGCAGTCCGAGTGAAACCGATTCAAAGTCGCCGCCGTTTTCAAGTTGTCCTCTCTCTAGGCAGTTAAACCTAATCCAAGTGGTACAAAACTAAATGAAAACGCGTCAAAGGAAGAGCATTGCTCTCCCTTTTGGCTCCCTTTTGGCACGCGAAGTACAGTCACGAACCGGGATTGTTGAGCCACTTGCCACTTTTCGCAATTTAGACGTGTAATCAATGACCGATGTGATCGACTAGATGTTAGCAATTGGATTAGTAATACACGACCAAGTTACAAACATAGGTAAGTGGCTCAACAATCCCGGTTCGTGATGGTCTTGAGTCATCTATTTCGATGTAAGTCTGTGCAACTGCCTTTATTTTGCTGAGTCGCGGCGTTTCTAAGGTTCTGTAGGACAGATAATAATTTGTAATAACAGCTTTTTTAATGCTGACTCGTAGAAGGGGTGTAAATAATTGGTTTTCTATGGCTGAATAAGCGATTTGGGATGCTAAAATCAAATCCGATTCGGCGCTGACTTGTTGTCTTTCCATATAACAGTGATATACACACACACACACACACTCACGCCTGCATTCCCATGAGGGGTAGGCAGAGCACATGGATTCAAAAATCCAGTGCCACGTCTAGCAAATTCAGGGTAACCAGATGATTAAACGTGATATTGCGGTGACAGGTTGCTAGCCCATCGCCCACAATACACCAAACCTTTCCCAGAGTCGACTCTTACGACACCCACGGGAAGAAAGGGGGAGGCGCTATTCTAACCCGGCACCACACGGGTTTGCTTTCCATATAACAGTGATATAATATACAGAAATGGAGAGGTTTAATTCTAACCCGACACCATACAGGTTAGAATTTCACCTCTCTGTTTCTTCAATGGATGTCATTTGAGGCGACTAATAAAAGTTTAGGTATTTATGCTTTAGGCGACAGGCTAGCAACTTGTCACTATTGTATCTCTTCCATCTGTTTTCAAACCATAAATGCTAAAATTTGCTGCGTAAAAATGGTTTTGTCTATGTCACGTTTCAGTGGTATGCCTACCACTTGGGAGCATAGACGTGATTGTATGTATGTATGTTTGTTTGTTTGTCCGAGATCGCAATTACGACAAACCGTCGCACTTCCACAAACACAACACAACACAAATCGGCCTCAAATAAGTCAAGCAAATCCTCATACAACAGCCACAAATTTATCCGTTTTAATTCACTGTGAGGCTTAAGGTAACATCATGAAAGAACCACACGAACTTAAGCTGTTTCCACTTGACTTTTTTTTCTAAGACACCGGTAATTTATCCTTCCCGTAAAAGAAATATTGTCAAGTCCTTCAGAGACTAAAAGAAAATTAGATATGAGAATGTAACATATTTTTTAGATTTAGTATACCTTATCTATTTAGGTAGTTAAAACAATGAAAACAATCTTGACGTGTCTTTTTATTTAAACGTACACTTTTTAAATCGAAATCTTGACATTTCACAATTTAGGTATGAAAAAATCATTTACTTTCATAATTGAATTTTATAGTGTAACGATTTTTATTTTTCGACTGTGTATTTCAATAAAAAAAAGACATGTCAAGATTGTTTAGATTGTTTTAACTATCTAAACAGATAAGGTATAGGTATATTAATAGGTATAGTGTGTAGGTACCAATGATCTGATTAAGATACAATGACAGAATGAGACTTGCAGTTTAGCAAAATACATCGTATTTTTTCCAGAATTAGGGAAGCAAAGCACAGGAAATATAACATAGTAAAATGAAAATTTTGGCGAAACGTAAGTACCTATTAATTAAGTTAGTGAAAGTAAAAGGATAATCTGTGCTGCTTAACTGATTTAACATTGAAGAGATATGTTTTGTTTGCTCTACCTTCCTGCTAAGAAATTTCAGGCGTAACGTTGACAAAATGTAATTTACAAAAAAACACTTCAACTTCTTCATCATTCGCCTGCCCTTTGACCTTTCAAGAACATCGTGTTGCCCTTCGACTTATTTATTTAAAAACGTGTTGGAAATGTAAATCTGAGCAGATTAAGAATAATCAGGGTCTAATACGATAAAGTTCCAAGTTGCTAACAGGCTTGCAACAAACCAGTCTTTATAAAAGTATCTTAAATCTCAGCTGTGAGAAGGAAGCGTGATTGAATTGTGGAGACGGCATTGCTCGCATTTTGTAGACGACATGACGGATCTCAAATTTCCAGATTTCAATTCGCCAACAGAGAGCAGTAATAATAGTAGTATTTTCTGTGTGATGTTGGGACAGAATAACACTTCGCCATTTCTTCCGTGGATGTCTTAAGAGGCGACTAAGTATGCTTTAGGCGACAGGCTAGCAACATGTATTATTATGCTACCTATTCCATCTGCTTTCAAACCTAAAATTTATAGTAGAATTGGCTACGAAGCGTGAAATGGTCATAGTTATGTCTATGTGACGGTTCGTGTGCTCTGCCTACCCCTACTACTTGGGAACATAGGCGTGATTGTGCCAAGCACCATCTGATGTTCCTGCGCCCCGACTTCTGGCCAGAGGGTGTGGTCTTCCGTCGTTTTAGGGTAGCGACGAAAACGTTTTTTAAAAATCCCTGTATATTTTTATATGTTTTATTATTTTTATATTTCATTAATTTTTGTTTTGATTATTATTGTTTAAAATGATAATAATTAGTCTAAGTTTCGTGACGCATTGGTGAACACTGTAATGTCATGTAAACATTTTTACAATAAATAAATAAATAAATAAATAAATAAATAAATGTATGTATTAATCAAGCAAGAAATGGCGACAAAACGTGAAACAGTTTGTCAACTTTTGCTATGTAACGTTCTCTGTTTATTCCATTTTGGGAATACTCCATGGAGGGATGGATTGGAGAGGCTGAGAACCGTCCGTGGCGTGCCATGGGCACGATTAGCGTTGCCAGGCGTCCGGATAAAGCCGGACATAGGTAGGCTTTTTGATTGCGTGTCCGGCCAAAATAAACGGTGTCCGGCTTGTCCGGCCTTTGTTAGACTTTTTACATTTCGCACACGAGCACACGAGCGAGCGCCGAGCTGATATACTTAGTAGTGACAGGTTGCTAGCCAATCGCCTACGACATGCCTAAACCTTCCTTAGTCACTTCTTACGACATCCACGGAGGAAATGGAGAGGTGTAATTCAGAACACGACATCACACGGAAAATCGCACGATAATGACGATATTGCTTGTAGCAACGACAAATAGCCAGCAGCTGATGCGTGTCGTTGACACTCAACTTGTACCTACTTCAAGTTTCAAACCACTGAAAGTTTGTGTATGGAAAAACCTTATCCTCAGTTTGAAGAGTTTTACCCCGTGAATTAGTAATGCCACCTCTAGGTTTTCCAGCTCCCCCGCCTCGTGTATTACACAGCCAAGCCGCAAACAATCTGTATCTTAATAAACTTATCAGAAGCTCGGCCAAACTTGGCCAAATTCGGTAAACCACTTGGCAAGTCGAGCGTGGCGCGAACTCTGCCAAGTACTTGGTATACATAGAAAATGTTGTGGATTGATGAAGGTAAATGTAAAGGTCATGGTGGTAACAAAAATTGACGGGTTATTTTGTTTTATTACGTACCATCGCGAATCGTGATTGTTGAGCCACTTACCAATGTTTCTAACTTGGTCGTGTAATACTAATCCAATAGTTAACATCTAGTCGGTCGCATCGGTCATTGATTACACGTCTAAATTGCGAACAGTGGCAAGTGGCACAACAATCCCGGTTCGCGACTGTACAATACGTAAACTCGTGTAAGTACCCATGTGCCGTGTGGTGTTGGGAAAGATTTACAATCCATTTATTCCGTGGATGTCGTAAGAGGCGACTAAAGAAACAGGTTTAGATATGGTTTAGGCTGGCAATCAGTCACATTGAAACCTAAAAATGTCCTAAATGTGGCAATGAAATGAGGAAAAGTAATAGTTTTGTCTAGTTAGCGTGTCGTGTACTCTGCCTACCTTTCCCAGAAACTTACAGCTCTACAGAAAAGTTCACGTAAGTGTCCTCATTTCTCTCCTCCATCGAAGTAAGATTCCCTAACAGTAGGTATAGTTTTGTAATTATGACCATTTTGTTTCTATCTACTAAACGAAAAACTGAGATTTTTTTCAGGTTTCCCAAACCGTTTGCCACCTATGCTCATAAAGAGAATCAACATTTAATTTAAAATCCGAGCACACCTTCGTTCCAAATTTAATATTTTGCACCAAAACTTCTAAAATTCCAGCCAGCACGCAAAGTGAAACATTAAGCTTTTTCATAGACACGTTGCAGTTTTTTTTTCACGCCCGAGTATTTCAGATTAAAGCGTGAATGCTAGTTTTTCGCGCCAATTTTAACGTAAATTTCCGGATGAGCGAGTAAAACGCGCCGGGCTGTAAAATTTGAATATGGAACGCTTAGAGTTATTAATTTAAAAGGTTACAGGAACTCTTTTAAAAAAAATCTTGCAAATTTAAATGCATTTAAAAAACAGTTTAAATGACACCATTAGGAAAGTTAGTGACACATGTAAAATTAAACTCTTTGTTTAAAATGTCAGTTATCCCCTAATTTCACCAAGAGCTGGTCTCACGCTAGTTTCAAATTTAAATTTATGTAAAAGTTGACTTATATTTTTTAAGTTTAGCAATAGTCTCTAGTTGTTATTTTAAGCATGAAAATGAATGTGTTTTAAAACAAAGATGCTACGAAGTTTGTTGAAGACCATTGTTTTTCCAATTATGCCATTTGAATAATTGAGGTGTTATTAGAAAAGTTCTTTGCGATCGAATAATTCAGAATCAATTATTAATTTGGTAAAGGGCCAAAGACAAGAAGGTCAAGTAGATGCTTCGTCAGTGATCCAAAGACGTTAACCGAAAACTGTAAATCTATAGAAAATCTGTGCTACCAAAAATCTTATACACGGCCAGTAACACAATTGATTTAATAAAAACAGATATTTCACAACTCAATAAAAAACAATTTAAAGCTTCATATTCGTTTCAGTTAACAGTCACGTCAAAGCGCATCAAAAAATGGAGTTCGCAACTATATCAGTGTCGCTACAGTTAAAATAGTTTCATTTGACGTTCAACACGTTGTCAGAAATGAGAATTGTTTTTAGTGTCTAGTGATACTCTGATAGGTATAATATTTTTATCCATCCTCGCTACGTGACCAAGCTAACTAACCACGACGACGTCTGTGAAATATTCCAATCAAATTCAGAGAGATCCACCAGAGAGACTGCCTGTTGTAAAAAACGCAATTTTCTTCTAACAGTGTCTGGGATAGAAAATTATCTAAGCACCCAATTTTCTTAATAAGTTACTGCAAAAAGCCATTCAGTTCTCCGATAAGGCACAATCATAATTAAATAGCGTTCATAAAATATAAATAAGTTGTCACTGGCTGTAAGCTGTCCAAGTCTTTGCACTTTTGGCTTTAAAAAAATACACTCCAGCATTCGCATTAACTAAATAATTAAATGCGCATGGCCTTACATGCACGAGAGAATTCCAAATTTAAATTATCCAGGTGCATTTGCATAGCAGCTGACACTGGCCGTTTCCATTTCAATTCTGTTATCTACTCCCGCCGGATTCTGGCAGGCGATAAAATTTAAAAACCGAACGGTTTAGAATATCCTGAAGACTTTGGCTGCCAGTAACAATTAGGTAGGTTCTTTTTTTGCGTATTCGAAATAAGAATAATGAAGAGAGTGCTTTTAAATTAAATGCTAATTTTTATAAGTCACGGTTAGAAAAAAAAATTCGTTGTTCTTTTAGTTGTTAGTTTTTTGTTCTCTTACTTTTTATTACACACACATGCATAACGTCTGTATTCCCAAATGGGGTAGGTAGAGCACACAAAAGGCTACGTAGAGAAAACCATGACTATTTCACGATTCGTAGCCGCTTCCTTAGTCGGCTCTTATGACATCCATGGAAGAAATGGTGAAGTATTCTATCTTGATACCACATAATATGTATAATATCAAATATACAACACAATTTCGAAGCCAGTTGCTAAGGAAATTCTAAATTAGCTCTTGACCCCTGCGGTAACTAAGTGACAACATAATTTATGTAAATGCTACGAAATGTCACCACAATATTCATGTCTGACATTAATAGCTGGGATAACTTACTAACGTCGAGATTATAATATTACTATGTGGACACAGGCCTCCTCTTAGCATGAGAGGGCTTAGACTGCAATTCCCACTCGGTGGAATATAAGGGGCAGCGCAGACGACAGACTTTTTATGCGATCGAGTCTGCTGCGCACAAAAAGTCTGTGTGGATTGTATGCATTGGGCGAGGGACTTTTTGCGCGTCGTGTGCGTTACTGTACATAATTCCATAGGTTCTATTTTCACAGACTAAAAAGTCCGTCGTGGATAGTCTGTCGTCTGCGCAAGGCCTAAGTTTGATTTCCATTACCATGCAAACTTAAATAAAAATTGATTTGGACGAGATCTCGTAAGTAGTTTTTTTTTAATACGTCATAAATCGTAAACTGCAATTGGCTTTCCATTTACATTGCCAACGGAACCCTTCGTGCGCGAGTCCAACTCACACTTGGCCGGTTTTTTCATATAGGTATTTAACATAAAAAAAGCTTTTCCTGACAAATCTTTATTTCAGAACCAATGTGGGAAATTCAGCAAACACGAACAAAATTTCGAACGCAATATTGAGCAAATCCGATCTAGACCGGCAATACCACTTATTCCTAGCCCAAAAAGTACCCGTGCATAACTACCATCTCATCATGACCTATACCCTTTTGACGTAGACTTTCAACCAAGTACCAAGATATACTGGTTACATTGTGAAGCAACATCACACGACGTCCACTTTACTGAGACCTCTAATTTTACAATTCGGATTTGCAGCTGGGAGCCAAATTATATTGGAGGGTCTCGTAGAAAAATCGAGAAGGAATATGGTTACGAAATGTGTATATTTTGCGAAAGGAATTATTTCGCAGGATCCAATTTACTGGGAGCACTGGTTTTGAATTGAAATGTGATTTTTTTTCTGGAAGTGTAATTTAAAGGCACTGGGAGGAAATAGTAGATTATGCATGCGGTGTGAGAAAATGTTGTTAAGACGTGAATAGAGGTTGTATGTGTCTATGATTGCATTTGAAATGAGTTTTTCTCGCACATTTTTTTTGCCAGTTTTTTCGCATTCTTGTCACTTAAATTTTAGTATAAGGTATTTTTAAGTTTTATAAAAAGTTTTAAAGCCGAGATAGCCCAGCGGTTCGAACTTGTGGCCTCTCAAGCAGAGGGTCGTGGGTTCAAACCCCGGGCTCGCATCTCTGAATTTTTTGGAATTTATGTGCGATATCAAATTTGATATTTATCACGAGCTATTCGGTGAAGGAAAACATCGTGAGGAAACCTGCACACAGCGACGAAGTAATTCAACGTTGTGTGTGAAGTTCCCAATCCGCACTGGGCCCGCGTGGGAACTATCGCCCAAGCCCTCTCAAACCGAGAGGAGGCCTGTGCCTTGCAGTGGGACGTATATAGGCTGATGATGATGATGATGATGATGATGAAGTTTTATAATGTAATTTCTGTAGTAGATAACTAATTAATACTGTTGCAAAATAAAAAGCATTGCTATTTTAATGACATAAGATCACGCTAAATTATAAGTCAATACGAACACTATAGTCATACTTATCTGCAAGATGTATCTGCAACGGATACATAAGATAATGATCTATAAACGAGAATAGAAGTATACTTTTCAAAATTGAAGCTTAAAATTTTTCGATCTCACCTTGATTTTACATTAACTCGACCTTGACTTGACCTTGCTTGTCCTTGAATTGACCTTCACTTGACTTTGATTTGATTAGTAGACACGTTAAAGTGTTTAATATATCCCCATGTGGATTTAGGTTTAAAATAACCTCTCCGGTTCTTCCGTGCATGCCGTGAGAGGAGACTAAGGAAATAGGTTCAAATATTTTTTTGATATTTATTACGAGCTATTCGGTGAAGGAAAACATCGTGAGGAAACCTACACACAGCGACGAAGTAATTCAACGCTGTGTGTGAAGTTCCCAATCCGCACTGGGCCCGCGTGGGAACTATCGCCCAAGCCCTCTCATACTGAGAGGAGGCCTGTGCCCTGCAGTGGGACGTATTTAGGCTGATGATGATGATGATGATGATTTTTTGAGCGAAAAACTTGTAACCTATCACTCTATGGTACATTTCCTTCATCTACTTTTTAACCTAAATTTGTGCCAAATGTAAAAAAAATGACTAAGTATCGTTTTACATACTCATGAAGGAATACAGGTGTGAGGTTAGAATTTACGAGAATATTAAAACAGCCCTTTTTCAAAAGACAAAGCGCGACCCCAACGGAAAATCTTCGCAAGAATTTAAAAATATCGCAGAAAATGACGCGTGACACATACAGCGCTCTAAATAATGTGAAAACGTTGCGTCTGATTACTATTCAGTATCACGAAACGCAAGGCAGGGGAACTAACAACAAGACACGTACAGCGATACCTCTATTACAAAAACACACCAGCAATTTTTTCATACATCGCTGGCTTTGTTTGCTAACGTTTTGAGGTGAAGGTGTAGAGCAGTCGATGAACGAGGAATACTAGGTTTTCGTGAGTTTTGAAAGGGTTGGATGTTTTGTGGTGCGATGGTGTGAGCGAAGCGGAAAAACAATGTTATTTACGCTATTTTTTCTTAAAATTTTAAATTTTCTTTATTATTTCTACTGTGTTTTATATAATGTTGAAGTAACGATATGATAAGCCTGGGAAATTAATTATAGAAACAAATAAGTAAGGAAAAAATGACTGTATATTTTTACTATTTTGAAATGTTTAATGCAATTTTATTGTACTCGCGAATGAAGCAGTGCACGTAAAACGTTACATAGGCAAAACTATGATTATTTCACATTTCATAGACACTTCACATAACAAATTTATTTAAAAGGTGATTGGTTGTTAGCATGTCACCTAAAGCATAGTTAAGACTATTTCAATCTTTCACGTTTATACCTCTTATACCTAAATTAAATGTAAAAAATGTATTATAAGGCATAAACCAAGAAATGTTTATTTTGTTAGTAAACTTTCGTGTGTTTCTACTTGTCCAGTTTTTAATGTTTCAATGTATAAAAAAACGTGTTTTTGCATTAACCTTTTAGTTTTTTTACATAACGCTTCGCATGACGTCCGCTCACTGTGTTTAGCAATTCTCTCCGATGTCACAAACGGATACCCCAGTAGTTAATTTAAAAACAAAAGCTCGAAAGTCAACCATAAAACGAAAAGTCAAACAAATTATTTACTCGCAGAACACCCGCAATGCTCCCTGGTTTGCTTATAAATCAAAAACTTGGTACAGGAATTGCTAAACCTGTACTTTTATGTTAACCCGTAACTCAACTACGGAGAGTTTAGAATGGGCTGTGGTAGATGTAAAGGTAAAATGGTTGGATAGCAAACTAGCAATGGGATTATTGCTTGGGGTATTGAGGAACTGGAGGCGTCTTACGCATAAATTTATCTGGACGTCTGCAGTTCTGTTGTCGTCTGCGACGTGACACGACGTGCAGCAGTGCAGTCAATGTTTGGTAGTGCTGCATGTGGTTGGTATTGTTTATTGATTTTTTTTATAAATGAAGCTATTGCTTTCTGTTACGACGAAAGGTTTTTTATAGTGCCTAAATTGCCAGTAACTATGTTATTCGAATCGAAATTAAAGTTTCTTGTCGATAACAAAGATCAAAATCTTACCTTTATACTTCATGTAACCCTCAACGCTCCTATACAAAAAAAAAGTCTTTTATTAGTAAGTTGATTTGGATCCCGATGTCGATAGATATATCCATTTTAAAAATCATGAACCTTATGAAACCTTAGCAAATAAAATAAACTAAAAACAGGAAACTCTATGCAAAATAAAATTTTAGAATTACCAGCTTATATTTGGTAAAAGGAAAACATCGTAATGAAACCTTTACACAGTGACAAAGTAACGCTATGTTTGAACGATATCCGAAATCTTCTTAAAGTCTTATGTTTCGTGTATAGAGATGTATTTAGGTTGGATGTTAAGCACCTCTTTCTTAACTCCAGTATATTTAGTGCTCCAAGACGTACAATTCTGTTTAGGATTATGCAAAATGGTGTCCAGTACTAGAGTTTGGGAATTATTTCCGGGAGAGGACTTGCATAGAATTTCCATTATTTCCTTACCTAGGAATAACTAGAGCTAGTTTTATTGCTCCCCGTATAAACATAACTTGACCATGCGTTTTAAGAGGAAATATGCCGGTCGAAGGAATTGAAAAATAGGTATTTGCTAAATCTATTGCTGTCGCGCCGTGACCTGCCCAGACGGCGTCGAGTGCGATAAGAACAACTACAGCTCGGACCGAAAATACCTATGAAAATTATTCAAAAACAACGTTTCGTAGTCCCTTGATTTCTTCTCCAAAACTTAACCGATTAAATATGTTTTTTCATTAAATGTTTAAAAAACGTCATAACTGTGTTTCTATGTTCTTATATTTTGATATAATTGTGTTAAAATTGGTTTCTAGAGGTTTGAACACAACGGAAAAAACTTACTTACCAATTTTTTATGTTTTTGAAGGTTAATATCTACTTTAATAATTCAATAAAGAAAAAAAGGAAAACATAGGAACATGCTAATATATCATTAGATTGTTGATGTAAAAAATCATTGTTCTACGGGTAATATCCAGCGAGGAATCAGGGGACTACGTTTCCATACAAAATATGACCGCTCCATTTCCTCTTAAGTAACCGTCTATTTAATTTTGCCGTGTGGTGTCGAGTTTAGAATAACATGGCACCATTTCTTTCTCCCGATTTCGTATGAGGCGACGACGGGTAGGTTAAGATATATTTTAGGCGACTGGCTTGCAACCTAGTACTCTTTGATTGCCCTTTTAGGGTTAAGAATAATTTCCATTTCTTTCATGAATGTAAAAGGCGACTAAGGAAAAAGGATAACATTATTTTGGGCGACAAACTAGCAACCTGTTACTTTCGCACCTTTTATCTTAAAACATAAAATCTCTCCATTTCTTCCGTGGACGTCGTACCTTCTGAATTTAAAAGTTAAAAAAACTAGAAGTGGCTATGACACGTGAAATAGTCATGGTTTTGTCTATGCAACGTTTTGTATGCTCTGCCTACCTCATTTGTGAAAACAGACGTGATGTATGTAGTACATAAAATGTCGTTTGGCGCCCTCTTTTTCAAATTTCTGACTGCGTGACTCAGATCATAATTCAAAGAAAAACCTGTCTAAAATCTTCCTCGTTTTGAAACTTTGGTTATCAATATAATTGCGTGTTGCTACCAATACCACATTGGGAGCCACTGGCAAAGTTATTTGGTTAAAATGGTGTTCACTTGTATCAGGTCATACATTTGGATTTTTCTTCGTAGGTGGTTTAAAAATAATCATACACATACATACATCACGCCTGTATTACCAAATGGGGCAGGCAGAGCACACAAAATACTACACAACACTTCTAACATATTTTTTTGGTCTTAAATTAGCAGGTATAATAGTAACAGGTTGCTAGCCAATAGTCTAATAATTTTAAACAAAAAAAACCGACTTCAAATTAGCAATATTTTGAAAGTATTCTGTTTACTGAATGTAAAATCTTGACTTCATCATCAGATCCTGGTTTCGTGCCAATGGGACCAATTTCGAGTTATAACCTTTCGATTAAAAAAAATATTTGAAAATCGGTCCACGGGTCTCCGAGATATCGAGTAACATACACAAAAAAAAATGTTCGAAATGAGAACCTCCTCCTTTTTTTGAAGTCGGTTAAAACACCTTAACCTATTTACTTAGCGCCTCTAAGGCTAAGCGCGCACTACGACTTTTTGTCGCGCGACACGATTTTAAAATAGCGCTGTCCATACTGATTTTTTCATCATAGTGCGTGTGCCGCAGGCACAACCTTTTTTGACGTGTTTTTATACTTTCTATTCTATTTCTGTAATTTACTTTTAAATATTTGAATTTTGTGTATAGAATGTTCTTTTTATAGATTTTGTTTTAGTCTCAATAAATCGGTGATCGAAGACGGATGTTTTTCTAGATAGCTATAGAACCAGACCCATATTAGCTTTACAGTCCATTAGTCCCAGTTTATAGTGCGCTCGATGACATATAAACCCTTACGTTGCATTTCTGCGACAAAATTATCGCGCGACAAAAAGTCGTAGTGCGCGCTTAACCTTACACATCCTTGAAAGAAATGTAGAGGTGTTATTCTAAAACCGAAACCACGTGGAATTCACGCTACAAGGGTCTTTACCTTTCCTCCGGTACAATAAAGCCCGTCACACATTAAACCTGTGCCTCCTGTGAAAAGTGATACAAGTCTAAAATCGTCATTTTACAGGAGAGCAAAAACAAGATTAAAAAAAATCTAGTTCGTGCACCGAGGGGTCTATTATATACAAAAGTACTTTGATTTATAGATAAAAATTCGTTCCATAAACGTGTATTTACGGTTTTTCTGTAAACATTATACGTTCGGAGAAAATCGCGAAAAACCTTCGACTTGTACCTATTGAAATGTCTAATGCCATAAAATATTATGTGTCAGATGATACAAGTTCAGTTATATCCTGATGCACACCTGTAGTGCTCAAAATATCTCTTGGTGTAAACTGATATACATGAACTTGCAAAATGCTGTAACTCAGCATTAAATATTCCCAGCTCAATGTTGCTTGAACTAAAGTAAAACATAAAACCCTGACAAATCTATTTTGAGACTTTGTACCTCGTTCCAAGTAAAATTTACCTGACTTGTATCAGTTTGCAAAAAAATAGCCCAGTGAAAATAAGTGCAAAAAGATACAAATCAAGTTGTACCCCTCGCTAACATTCATATTTACGGTTTAAATAAATACAAGTTTCTAGGAAATTAATCAATGTTTATGTAAGTCCTCTAAAATTGATAATTAACTCACATATTATGCAGATATTCATCATAATCCTTAACACAGGTAAGTAGAGATCTTATACTCATAATTTTTCGATAAAATAGAATAAGAAACAAGCTGGCTTCACCCCTATAAAAATTTCAAGTTTCACAATACTTGGACGAAAATTTAAGTAGATTACCTTCCAACTTTCTCTCTGAGGACTTACGTCTCCTGACATAACATCTGCCTGGAGAGAGATCTCACTATTAGAGTCTTTACTACATCGGTAACTCTCGACATTGGACATTAAACGCAACCTTCTCTGACCGAGATAATAACAACGACGTAGTTTCAACAGCAAGCCAGACTACGGCACTGTACACTACTAGCATGTTGCTAAATTCCATGCCTGGTGTCTATAGTGTCTAATCTACTACACAGCCCTCACGTAGCTCTAGGTAGGCACTCCGCCAATCACATCGGATCCGAGCAACTCGGTCTTCGATAATCACGGCGAATCATCAACGCTAGCTAACGCGGCTCAAGTTTTACAACTGGCTCTTACAATCTTCCACGGTACTGCGATGTCTCATCGACCTTCAGTCTAAGAAGCGGGCTGATGTAGCGTCCCAGTGCCACATTCATCGAATAGCCGAATTAAACGAAGTTTTGAGGATTGACTACATAAATACAACTTCTATCTTTATCTCGGTGGTTTTCGGTCTCCAGGCATAACATCTGCCTGGAAAATATCTCTATTAGAGTCTTCCCCTCAAGTTCATGATCCAATTTATTACTTATTTATAGTTATTTAAGAAAATAGTTATACCACTTTCCGGTTAGAAACTTCACTTCGTTTGGTTTGGGAACTGTTTGCGTTGTGTCTCATCGCTGCCAATGTGGTGTGCAAGTTAACATCCAACGTAACGCTAGTGAATGACATCATCCGCTGGGTCCTCGTGAATGTCAGCGTGCCGTTGGTCCTTGAACAAACTGGTTTGGCACGTGAAGTTAGAAAGATGCCCGACGGCATGACGCTTATGCCGTGGAAACTGGGCCAGCCCCTGGTGTGGGTCACCTGCGTGGGTATCCTGGCCTCATCCTGCAGGGGTAACTCGTTTTTCGCCCAGAAGATTGGCATTATCATTCAATGTAGCAATGCTGCCAGTTTTCTTGTTACCCTGCCGATTGTCAGCGATTTGGAACAACTTTATCGTAGTAAATGATCTAAATTTTTTGTGTTGTTACAATAAAACTTTTCTTACTTAAACAAGAAATCAAATTACAATAGTAGTTTGTAATAAGGAGTAGATAATGAAGTAGTATAAGTAGCCTACCTAAGAGTAGTAGCGTAAATAGTTGATAGTATTTGTCTAATAAGATAGTAATTGTCTTTTTTGGTAGCTTATTAAGTTAAAAAGCTTAGATAGACAGATAATCAAACCAATCATAGCACAGACACAGTATCTGAAACGATAGATGACACCTATGATCAAATAAGTAGATACATACTTTAAGTAAAATGCAAAATACAGAAAGAAAGAGCTACAGTGGCTGTGAATACACGTTTACTAAACAGTATTTCGTGTCAAGCAATATATTTCAATACTTAAGCGAAAAATTTAAATATATGAAATTTCGTGCAAAATGATACAACTCTCAACTTACACGTCAATCTACAGTGAATTTGGACGTGACCACACCTTGTCATAGCCGCAGCGACACTGAAGCCGTGAGCCGAGCCGATCCCACGCATCCCTGATCCCGAATCACCTCGCCCCGCGCACTCCCACCACATTCTTTATGCTCGCACTTGTATTACTTTACACAACTGTGTAATAGCGTAAATATTTTACGGGAACAGTTTGACTTTTAGATATGATTCAATTTGTATTCTTTAACATTTCAAAAATAATTTGTGCTAAATGATTCATGACGAGATGTATCACTAATCACAAAATATATAAATCAAATTGGTCTTAGATTGGTGGGTACATGTTGAGTTAAATCCTGTTTTTATTTTAGAAAAGTTGGTCCAAAGTGATATAACTGTAGATGTATCAATATTACCCAAAAAAATACGGAAAAATAAATAGTGAAAATAAATTTAACTGCACTTATACCTTAAAACACAAAAATAGCCTGAAAAATGATTATAAAAAGTGGGTATGACTTGATATGTATCTATATGCACGATTTTTTTGCAGAAATGCTGCTACTTGTATCACTTTTCACAAAATTATCTCCGAAACTATAGCACCTAGAAGTACGTGAGTTAGACCAAAAAATTCGTAATTTTTTTCTGATCATTTCTAAACTATAAAACACAAAAGGGTACAAGTCGAGTTGTATCACTTTTCACAGGAGGCACAGAAACAGATACGGTAAGATATCTGTTACAGAACATATACAGTGTGTTACCGGCGTGCGGGCATTTATTAAAACTGACGATAATGCATCAAATTAGCAATCGTTTGCAAGCATTAACATATGATAATTATTTAAAATAAAAGCCACAAATGCAATTCTTCCATTTTCTGGGTCTTCAATGTATGCGTAACTTAACTTCACTTAACTTCCAGTTAATACTAAGATGACATTAGATTTGTCATTTTGTGACAGGAACTTTGTTGTACATTGCTTGCAATTAAACTTTTCTTAGAAAAGTAACGCAATGTGAAATTTTGTTTTTTAACGCAATGAAGTTATTGCTAGACGTGGCACTGAATTTTCGAATTCATGTGCTCTGCCTACCTCTCTTGGGAATACAGGCGTGAGAATATATATGTATGTATGTAAGTTAATGGTTCGATTAACAAACCGCATCTCTTAACACTGCTCCAAGAAATGCCCGCACGCTGGTAACACACTGTATATCCTGTCAACATCGCTCCCTATACAATTCAATGAGCTACCACACACTGCGCAGATTAACCGTCAGGTATCTTTTGACACTGACTTATGGAAAAATGGCATTTATACGCAGATAAAATATTATCGTATATGCGTATATGATGGGCTTTAAAGTAACGTCAGATCTAACAAAAATCTAAGGCCAGTTAAAAACTTTTCTGCCTAAATAGCTTTTTGAAATCAACTTACAGAAGTGCTTCGGATCCAATTCCTATTCTGACTTCACAAAAGGCAAACAAAAAGTAATTCCATTCCCGTTTTGAATTTTTCCTGCGAAGTTTTTATGGTATTCAATTGTGCTTAAGGTTTTTAGCGTTCACTGTATAGTAGGTAAATTTGGGAGAGATTGGATAACTTAAATTGCGGGCTGAAATTATACTTTATTTACTTCCAAATCGTAATGTGCTTACTTTTTTAATGTTTATATGCAACTAGCTTTTGCCCGCGGCTTTGCACGCGTTAAATTCGGGCTAACACAGAAGAGGTTTCGGAATTATTAGTAGGAAGCGCCCGCCAGAATAGCCAGCAGATAGTAGATTTTTTCCTACTTTCTCGACACTTATCGTCATATTTTGGAAAATTCAAACAAAATCTCTATAAATTGTAGCCTATGTGCTATTCTGATAAGCTACATTACTGTAAAGTTTCATTAAAATCCATTTAGTAGTTTTTGCGTTAAAGAGTAACAAACATCCAAACATACTCACAAACTTTCACATTTATAATATTAGTAGGATAAGCAAAAGTGTTCCGTGTGTGTCGGGTTTAGGAAACACCTCTTTATTTTCTTCCATGTCGTAAGAGGCAACTAAGGATATAGGTTAAGGTATGTCTCAGGTGGCTAGCAACCGGTCACTATTGTAGCTGTCAACTTAAGACGTAAACATTTGCTAGAAATGGCCACGAAACGTGAAAAAGGCGTGGTTTGGTCTATGCAGCATTTCTTGTGTTCTGCCTACCCCATTTGCGAATACATGGGTGTACGCATGTAAGTTTAAGTAGTGCACCTGTGGTTCCTTAGTCGCCTCTTACGACATCCACGGAAGAAATGGAGTGGTGTTATTTTAAACCACACTAATTAAATTTACTATTGCTTAAAGTGCGAAATTAGCGAATACAAACGTTCAGCGCAAATATTCGCAAACATGAAGAAATATACAAATATCATTTGCTTCATCCCTACTAGTAGGTATGTATACAGGGTGTATGTATGTAGTTGGGTGAACAAAGAGAACAGATTTGAGCTTTATAGCTCAATACGGGGCAGAAAGAAAAACGGAGCGGTTTAAATATGGCCTATCAAATACAGACGTGTGCGAATAAGTCACTTTAGTACGGTTGGCAATATTGTTGGAGAAATATTAGCTTTTACTGGTTATTTAGGGTGGCAAGGAAAGGAAATGTCTGTCGAAAATTTATTCTCTTTTTTGGGTTTCGTACCCATATTAGTGAGACTTTGCTGTCCGTCCGTCCGTCACCAGGCCGTATCTCAAGAACGGTGATAGCTAGACAGTTGAAAATTTCACAGATGATGTATTTCTATTATTGCCGCTATAACAAAAAATAAGGAGTCTCCCATACAACAATCGCATTTTTTTGTGTTTTTGGGTCGATTTATCTAAATAAACAAGTAAAGTCACCATTAATAACAATTGCCACATTGGAACGTGCAAAAATATCTGACATGTCCTACTGCCCCTAGTAATAGAGGTAGAGTAGTGTCAGATATTTATGCTGCCTTATATATTGGTGCTGGTGATTGTACAGTCACGAACCGGGATTGTTGAGCCACTTGCCACTGTTCGCAATTTAGATGTGTAATCAATGACCGATGTGACAGACTAGATATCAGCTATTTGACTAGTATTACACGACCAAGTTACAAACATAGGTAAGTGGCTCAACAATCCCTGTTCGCGATGGTACACTTGAAACATTCACAGAATATTTACTTGTATCTCTACTATTGAATGGGCAACCATACAAAAAAAAAACTCCTTGTGTGTGGGGAGGATAGTTAAATTCGACGTCAATTTGTCAAAATTAGCTAGACGTCGAGCTTGTTAACGAGTATAGTTAGTCAAATTAAAGAATATCACCACTGATGAGAAAACCAGCAAAAATAGAACTAAAATTTGTCACGCAAATTTGTTGCAATTTACTTAAAAAAGCGACAGTTGCAAAGTTGAAGCTTTCGTATTTTCACTCTTTTTTGTCGCTCTGCGGACCACAATTAGGGTTCCGTGTCTACCTTTAAAGGAAAAAAGAACCCTTATCTCTTAAAACAGCAATATCTTTTGATTTTACATTGATTATGGTACCGTTTCAAAGCCATTACGAGTTTTAAGAATTAGAAAAATTACGCGTAATGCGACGCGAATGACATGCGCAGCGCGGCGTGCGCCAGCCTACTGCCGTAAACTTTTCACGAGGTACAGTCAAGGACTTTAATTCGTGAGCCACCATAGAACCTTTTCAAAGAGAAAATAATTACGATTTCCCTTGATAATTAAGTGGATGTCACTATGACGTTTACTGTGAATTGGTTCCATGGTGGCTCATGAATTAAAGTCCTTGACTGTACCATCAGCAGAGCGTAACTAAACAGTGAAGTGGACCTCCCTGTCATCTGACTTAATGTGACAGCATTAATATCTATGTAGATACATATTCTCACGCCTGTATTCCCAAGAGGGGTAGGCAGAGCACATGAATTAAAAAATCCAGTGCCACGTTTAGCAATTTCAGGGTAACCGGATGGCTAAACGTGATATTGCAGTGATAGGTTGCTAGCCTATCGCCCACAATACACTAACCCTTTCCCAGAGTCGACTCTTACGACACCCACGGGAAGAAAGGGGGAGGTGCTATTCTAACCCGACACCACACGGGAAACACAAACATTAATATCTGATACGACTCAATCAATAGAGACAGTTAGACATGTCAGAAGATATTTCTACAAGCTTACCCTTTACAAATATTAAAGTCCGTACCATTGCTTCTAAAACGGTAACGGTACGGAATCCCAGTGACATATCGTATGCGTACCGTTTTCGACGCACGCTTCACACCGCTGCTTAAAAAACTGTCATCGGTTTGGGAGGTTCACGTCAAAACTCTTTCGCATGGGGAACGTCACGATGCGGCTGCGTATTTTGAGCAGCAGTGTGTGGAGCATGCGTCAAAAATGGTGCGGATACCACGTGTCACTGCGATTCCGTACCGTTACCGTTTTTAAGCTTTGGTGTGGTCGCAACTTTATGCAGGTACGGACAGCTGCAGGGAAAAGTAACCCCCGCCCATACAATGTCTCATTACCAGGGGGTTACCTTTATCTACAGCTGACTGAACGAGTCCGACGTGCATTAATTCTTTTTGATCTCGTAAGTTCAACTTAAAGTACAAGTTCAGCATATTTCCGAATTTCCAATGTAAAAATATAATCAGTTTGCACAAAAACTGCTGACAATAGAAACGTTAGACCCTAACCGTTAAAAAGTGATAAACCGTACCGCAAGCAGCCAGGCGAACTTTAACACCATAATAAAGAATCAAATATTCAGAGAAACATCACGACTGGATAGTGACGACAGATGGTTATTTAGGGGTGGGAGAGTTTTGTTTTTATCGACATTTTTATCGATAGACATTTCGTGTAACATAAGAAATAATGATTTTCAGAAAACGCATCCAATATTAAATTGATAGTGTTGAAAATATAACGGATAACTCACGTACATTAAATCGAGTTTAGCTCGACATGTTTCGGACTAATACGTAGCCCTTCATCTAGGAGCCGCGGCGACAGCTGCAGCCAAGCGCGAACTGCGAACCTCCGCTCTCTTCGCGCGACTGCTTGTGCTCGACGAAACTAACACTGGCACTGGCACAAGACTACCCTCGTTATTATCGTCATTTAGGTATATTATTATCAAAAATAGGATAGCACACAACACTACCCACATCACTTTGTAAAGGCACCTCCTCACTCGCTGTAGACGCAGTACGAGGATTCAAAACAGTCTTCCAACTCGGAGGCACCGACCAACCACTATCTCGATTAAAATTTGGACGTCTCTTAATCTCTATGGCTTCACGTACTTTTCGTTGAATGTAAAATTAAATAGATGAAGGGCTACGAATTAGTCCGAAACATGTCGAGCTAAACTCGATTTAATGTACGTGAGTTATCCGTTAAATTTTCAACATGAGTGAGTCTCATGGTAGTTTAATGTTCATTAAATTGATAGATTTATCTTGTTAACGCGCATTTTGCCTATGGATTATTGAAATATTTAAGTTCCAAATAAAACGTCTCATAAAAACAAACAACATACAATCACACCTGTTTTCCCTTATGGGGCAGGCAGAGCACACAAAACGCTACATAGACTAAACGATGTCTATTTCACGTTTTGTAGCCACTTCTAGCATATAATATTAAATCATTATTTTTAATACTTAATTTCAGCACTCATTTCATAAGTTTCTACAAGTCGTCTTTATATAAAGATAAAAACTCACGTATAATTTTCTAACTATCATCAAGCTATTACATATCGCAACAAAACTACTAAAAAAACTCAATTCAATAAAAAACACAGCAACACACCAACAAAAACCATATTAACATAGACGTCAATTTTCCTCGTATAATTGAAATGATTACAACACAAACGCAACATCACATTCAATCAAATGGCTTCGCGATAGCAATTCAAAGCGACAGTCCCTTGTTTAACCGCTTGAAAATAAGTAAAAGGCTCTTGTGCAATATATTTGTTACAATATACGGCAGTGAAAGGCAATTTAGTGCCTCTCCTTTGGAGTTAATAATGCTAGTTTTTATGGAGTGCAGCGACGTTACGGCATCTCGTACGTTAGAGTGAGTCATTGTGAATGTGTAATGACAGCTTTTTGTAGTCTTCACTTTGTGTAAAACGTTTTAAAATAAAACCTTTAAGGGCCGTTCTCCAGCCGTACGATTTTTCGTGTTCTCAAGTTCAAGTGCCTGTGAAATCCAAATTTTAACAGATAACCTTATAAAAAAAATATCTTAAGTAATTCACACTTTATTCTGCTCAAAATAAGTCTAACAATAGTATATTCTTGTTATTAAATGCGCGAAACAAAAATCTAAAGTCAGTGGAGTCCACATTTTCGCCTTGTCCCACCTCCAAAATTTGTTAGTTGATAACATATACTTCGAAAACTAAACGCGGAAACTATAAGTTTTTGTTGTTCACAGCAAGCCAATTACATGATAAATTAAATCCTATTGCCTAAATAATGATTTTTACGTTGATTTATTTTTAAAGCCATTTTTAAAAAGTGTCCCGAGTTTTGCGTCTTGACCAAATTCGGCCATAAAACGCGTCGTACTGCTCAAACGCATACTCCGAGAGACATCCTCGATACGTTCCTAGAAAGAGTCTGTCACGCCGCGACGGCTAAATAGTGTGAATCTGTGATTTATTGTGTCGTAACCGAATCACGAAGGAAAGAAAACAACACGAATTTTTTGTCACAGTTAAAAGTGATTACCATATTATTTTTTTCTCGCATGTTTTGTTAATATATTTAACTCGGATTATTTTGACATATTAAACAGTGTTATAACTACTTACACAAAAAATATTGAGTTTTTATCAATAACCATTTCGAAGTAATTAATTAAAAACTAAATTGCTCACGTGATTACCGCGACGGTGATTACCGTAATTTGAGTGATCTCCGCGGTTTTATAGACGTGGTAATAACTATATTGGTCATTTATTGAGTTATCACTGTAAAATATATAATTTTTAAATAATGCTTCCCTTGATTAAGAATATTACTCTGTGCAACACAAAAAAAATATATACCTAATAAAAAAATAATAATTTCACGTTTCTTTTTTTTATCAATGGTTATCATTAATTAAAATGATTATACTATTACTTAAGATGTTTATAATTCAAGGCTATAAATGTATAGCATAAAAAGTCTAGTGATATCTATCAATAAACATGATTTCATGCCAATATTGTTTGCTTGGGTGATTACCGAATTATATGAAAAAAGAAAATTTAATTATCTCGATAATTATAAGGTTTAAAGTGATGCCTCTTTTTGCAAAACGTTTGAGATGTGAAGCATTATTCGATTTATTCATAAAAACACACATTAACATAAAATGAAATTATGCCTCGGAGTGTCACGCAAAACTGCCTTGGTCGTGGAATGACCCTTAATAATAACTTGTTTGCTTTTGATAGAATAAAATGATGGAGCATGCTTTATTTGTTACAGAAAATTGTGCATCCCATGTTTCTTGATTTACCATAGTAATTTATTAACGTCCTTACTATTTTTTTTGTTGACATTGGTTCTGAGATGCAAGCTTGCTACTAACTAGCTACCTAACGGCATTCTTAAGGTGATCGTTGAAATGTTTGATTGTCCAATGTTCATGTACTGGGCCAGACAGATCAAAGGAGCCGGTAGCGCAATAACCGACCTACTGTATCCGACTCTTTTGTTTTGTTTATTTATTTGTTATGTACTGTGTGCTATGAAATCTTTGTGTCTATGAAATAAAAGGATTTATATGTTATATAATTACTAAATTGGACCAAAAATTTTATGGGGATCTCATTAATAAACATCTTGTTTTTATTTAGCCTGTGTGGTGTCGGTTATAGAATAACACCTCTCCATTTCTTCCGTGGATGTCGTAAGAGGCGACTAAGGACATAGGTTAAGGTATATTTCAGGCGACAGGCTAGCAACCTGTCACTATTGTACCTGCCACCTCAAAACCTAAGAACAATTATGCTAGAAGTAGCCACAAAACGTGAAATAGTCATTTTTGTCTATGTAGCGTCTTGTGTGCTCTGCCTACCCCGTTTGGGAATACAGGCGTGATTGTATGTATGTATTTTGTTTTTATAAAATAATAAAATATCGATATTATATTGTGGTCTAAGAAATGTACATCACTATTCTACACTATTTCGCGCCATCTAAACGCGGGTTTTATTCAAATTTAGAATATTACGTTTGTCCCGCTGTTACTACCAATCCGTCCGAGTTTGACTCCACTGAAAATTGCGCAACGAAAATTGAAAATTGCACAACGAAAACTGAAAATCGCCGAATGGAAAGTAAATTTCGCCCAGTATTGGAATTAAATCAATTAAATGGAAATTCATGCGGGTAGTTTTGAAATAAAATCAATCGGAGCTTTTGAACTCTGGGAATATTAACGAGATCAAACTAAGCTTGAAGTTGTTATGAGGAATTATTTTGATTGAAGTAGACTTTGGGAACTGTGGAAGGTTTTATTTTAACTAATTTGATGGGCTTTGTTTTGATGTTGATTTACTTTATAAGAAAAGTTAGTATGGCTTTTGTGGATTCTTTATTCAAATATAGTGGTGTCGGGTTTAGAATAACACATCTCTATTTCTTCCGTGGACGTCGTAAAAGGCGTTTAAGGGAATAGGTTAAAGTATGATTTAGGTGTAATAGATATGGGTGCAGTGGGAGGGGAAGACCTAGACGGACGTTCCGTGACCAAATCGCGGACGTTTTAGAAACAGGTCAGGTCAAGAGTACCTACCCGAAACCGACGAGCATGTATGAGGAGATTGATGAATGTGGATGAAGCAAAAGAGGTATGTCAGGATCGTAGCGAGTGGAACAAAGTACTCTCTGCCTACCCCTGTGGGAAAGAGGCGTGACGATATGTATGTATGTATGTATGTATGATTTAGGCAACAGGCTAGCAACCTGTCACTATTGTAATTGGCAACTCAAAACCTAAAAAAGATGGATATGGCCACGAAACGTGAAATTGCAATGGTTTTATCTGTGCAGCATTTCTTGTGCTATCCTTAGCCGCCTTTTACGACGTCCACAAAAGAAACGTAGATATGCTATTCGAAACCCGACACCACACGACAATATTACACAATAGGTCTATAAGAGTGACAGGTTACTAGCCTATTATTAGCCAGGTTATTAGTGTATTGTGGGCGATGGGCTAGCAACCTGTCACTGCAATATCACGTTTAACCATCTGTTACCTTGAAATTGCTAAATTTGGCACTGGATTTTTGAATTTAAATATGTGCTCTTTCTACCCCTCTTGGGAATATAGGCGTGAGAACATGTATATGTATGTACGTACTAGCCTATCACCTAAAGCACTCATTAAAAAAAGTAATCTCTTACAGGATGACCACTGAAATTAGTCCGAATGCAAACAAGCGAAATGAACTTTTATGTGACCACAGAATCGCATTAACCCGAGTAATCTAGAGCAACGTTTTCCACTGCATCTGGTACGCGGAGTTTAACCCTTGGTGCATAATTCAATAACATTTTTAATAACTCGCTGGTAACCCCGAGTCTCAGAAAGATATGCTCATCGCTATTCTGCAAAATTATGCATTTACTACTCTTTTGTTTCACAAGTTCCGATGTTCATTTGCTTGGAATTAAATTTCACATGTTACAGTGCTGGCCGCAGCATTCTTTATTTTATGATAAGCAGTGATCGGATCTAAGATGCAATTTCCCGGGGTTTAGGTCTATAATATTAAGACGGATATGACTTACAACCCCGCGACTTTTTTGATATTTTATTATCATTACAAAAAGTAAACAATTACCCATGATCAACCTCTTTTATTAAATGAAATTTAGAGTCCGACCGAAACTGGTTTTGCGGCCGAAACCGAAACCGAAACCGAATGTTCGGCCGTGGCTTCAGTTTCGGCCGAAACCGAAACCGAAACCGAAACTCACGTGGTCAAGTATAAAATTCCATAAAATACTGAGATTTGGTGCATTTTACCGATTATCCTGCATTAATTAGGACACCAAATTGAAACAATATATTAAAAGAAAAGAAAAAAAGCCAAGTGCGAGTCGGACTCGCGCACGAAGGGTTCCGCACCATTGAGTAGGTAGGTAAATTAAAGGCGAATTGAGTGTAAAGCTACTTACTAGATCTACTTCAAATAAATTTTTGATGGAAGTTTGCATGGTGAAATGTACTTCACATTTTTTTTTAGTTTTTTCATACCCTTATTTTAGAAGTAAGCAAGAGCACGGGACTTTGTAAGTGTCTCTCGCGCAAACTATTAAGAAAAAAAAATTAGAAACCTTGATATAATTTTTGAAGATCTATCTATAGATGCACGTATATGTTTCATGAAGAATATTTTTTCCAGTTTCAGTATATGGGGTCTCTCAAAAATGTACCTATTGTTTTTTATTCAATTTTTGTTCGAAAATCTCAATGCAGTTCACAGAATACATCAACTTAAAAAGTTTTAAAAGTGCAGTTCTTACAGTTTCGGAAAAAAGTGGCTGTGACCTACGGACGGACAGATAGACAGACAGACAATGGCGAATCTCTAAGAGTTTCTTTTTTTTACCATTTGGCTACTGAACCCTAACAAAGTAGGTAATGTAACAACTTAAACTCTTCGCCTTTTTCATTTGTTATCTATTTTTTGCATGTACGGTCGACCAAGAAAGCGGTCTACCACTTTTGACAAAATTTTCTGTAAGATCAAATTGTCACTAAGATTGACATGACCACTTGACGCGACGTCAATACAATAATGATAAGGGAGCTATTTGTCACTGTCAATAACATTATAGCAATGGGAAATCGACCTTATTGTTTCGTGAAGTTCAAATGAACATCGTTCTTATGGGGGTAGACCAATTTCTTGGCCGACTGTACCTGTACCTACCTAAGTACGTAATTTGATTTGTTAACAAATTTTGTAAACATTAAAATTTGCAATAAAGTTAATGTCTTAGTTTTTAACTATAATAAATAATTAAAGCACAGAAACGAAACAAAATCTTACAATAACCCAGTTCCATCGAAATATAATCTCTAACTAACAAAAATTTGTGTCGGGCGATTACACACTAGCTAAGTTATGTTGCTACAGAGCTATAAAAACGGCACACGGCAATTCCTGAACTGAGATACTAGCGTCCACCAAAGCGTTGCCGCGCGAGACGAAGTTAGGCGAACGTGCTCGACAACTTCCGAAATTAGTTTCGGTTTCGGCAAAAGTTTCGGCCAATTTTGGCCGAAACCGAAACTGCGGCCGAAACTGGAATTTTGGCCGAAACTCGGCCGAAACCGAAACCGAAACCGAAACTTCGGTCGGACTCTAATGAAATTACCACTTGAAATAAGCAGCAGATATGTAGATATGTCTTGACTGATATTGTCATTCAAATTGAGCCCTGCATATCAAATTCTCAACATTATCGACAAATAATAATATTTCATTACAAATATCCATTATTTAGACAATTCTAGTGTCATTTAAGTGTGCAAATATGAAATGACGCTAATTTAATTTTAGCCCACTATCCAAAATCTCGGAAAATCCCGAGGCACATCCACGATAAGCATATCATTTAAGGTCGTTCACCCCAAATTGCATCCTAGATCCGGTCACTGATGATAAGTGACGCGAGAAGCATCATTGGTAAAAGTCCAGGTCCAGACGCGATAACACACAAGCGCAAAGCAAAGTGCAAAGTACTCAGAACAGGCCTATTGTGTAACACACTAAAAATCTACACTGGTTTCAATTTGACAGTTGAAAGCAAATCTCGCTTTGAAATTGAAATATTTGGAACCAAAGCCGCCCATAACCATGTTTGAATTTTGTCATTTAAACCAAATGGAACGAATGATTTACAAAAAAATGCTTTTTTGTAATCCTCTTACGAAAGCACTTCACCGCGACGCTTGAGATCTAGATCGCTGTTCTCCGTGAAACCGATGATTTTTAGTGAGTTAGACAATAGCCTTACGTACCATCGTACCGACGCACTCCTTCGTACCCGAAGCGGTGGAAACAGGCGGCCCTTAGTTATTTCTATTTTCATTATTTTTAGGGTTCCTTTTCCTTACCACAAGGGTAAAAACGGGACCCTATTGCTGAGACTTCGCTGTCTTGTCTGTCACCAGGCTGTATCTCACGAACCGTGAGAGCTAGAGAGTTGAAATTTCCACAGATGATGTATTTCTGTTGCCGCTATAACAACAAATACTCAAAACAAAGTAATAATAATTAAGGGGGACTCCCATAGAAAAAAATGTTTTTTTTTTTGCTGTTTTTGGTACGGTAACTCGCACTTGGCCGGTTTTTTGTTGTTGTTTTGAAAAATTAAATTAAATTAATTTACGTAGGTACATGACTAGTCTCCGTCTTTAGAAATCATCTCCCATTTAATCCGCAGTGTGGTGGCACCTTGAAGAACTCATCTAAATATAATATAGTGTAACAGCTGCCAACTACTCCTGCGGGAATATTCCAGGACATACAACTTGCAGGATATTAGACTGAGAAACTTATGTACGTATCTCGAGTTATAACCTAGACAATATTGAAGTAGAGACAGATGTGTCCATATTGTTCTAGGGAGGAATTGTAGAAACAGCAAAACATTTTAGTAGACGCTTGACGTTTTTAATTTAAAATTTCATAACGCCGGTCCCGGAGGACAAAAATTAAATGATAACTTCTAAAATTACATTCAGTATTATCGTTTACGAGCTTTTGCCCGCGGCTCCGCTCGCGTTAAATTCTGGGTATCACAGAAGAGATAGCACACATACCAATTTTATAGCTTTCTACATTGAAAACTTCCACTCCTCACTTTAGGGAAATGGGGGGTTTTGAAGAGACAAAATGTAGCCTATGTCACTCTCCATGCCCTAAACTATCTCTACCTAAAAAATCACGTCAATCCATCGCTCCGTTTAGCCGTGAAAGACGGACTAACTAACAAACAAACAAACACACTTTCACTTTTATATATTGGTACGGATTGTCAGTTATGCGTATTTTTTTGCCATGTGGTGTGTGGTTCAGTATAACATTTTCCAATTCCTTCGTGGATGACGTAAGTGGTGACTAGAGAAATAGGTTAAGGCATATTTAAGCCGTTAGGCTAGCAACCTCTCACTCTTAACTTAAAACCTAAAAATAAGCTAGAAGTGGCCACAAAACGTGAAATGTTTCGTGTGCTCTGCCTATGTGTGTATGCAATTTTAAGTAACTATTTTCTAGTGTATTAAGCGCTTTCGAATGTGCGTATGATCTCAATTAATGTTTTATCATAATTTACGGCGATACCTTGGTATTCTTATCTTAAAATAAACAGAGAGATTAAAAAAACTACCAGATACGTAGAATCAAAATAGCATTTTCCGGTGTGAGTGACCTCAGAAACTTACCGACATAACAAAAGCCAATTTCCGTTCAAGAATAACACAGACTTCTCTAAATAGCGGTAAATAAATACGACCAAATAACTTTTATTGGGCTAATAAGAAGAAAAATAGATCGCCGATATGTTACTTATAACTAGTAGGTTGTCCAACACTTCCGAAGTATCACTTGACAAAACAACTTATGAGTACCAAACACAGACTTGTATCGAAATAGATACCGCAAGTTCCTGCATTTGTACGAAAACCAAGCGTGCCACTTTTTCTCTACCTACTGTAACTTCACTGAGCGCTTTAGTGATGGGAATTGACAGTCCGAGTGAAACCGATTCAAAGGTGACGCCGACTTATTCAAGTTGTCCTGTCTCTACGCAGTTAATCCTAATCTAAATTAAGTTAAACCGAAGAGCTGACAGCTTCCTCGCTCAACGCATCAGCATTGCGATACAGCGAGGAAACGCTGCCAACGTCTTTGGAACCATGCCTCGGGGGTGCCCATTTTTAACCCTTAGCCAGGCAGTGGTCATATAGGGACCACATGGTAATTTATTTTTTTGTGACTAGTAGAGGCTATACACGGTGATTTTTAATCCGTGATCAGGAACCCGAAAATATTAACATATACCCTAAATTGAACTTATTAAGCGAGGTCTCACGCAATTCCTTCTATGTTTAATTAATTAAAAGTTAAAACTTAATTGAAAAGAATTACCACTGAATACACATGGTCATCCTACATGAACATGACGACGTCATGTGCCATCGCATCGCTAAGGCGGGAAATTTTACGGATCTTAAAGTTGCGACCACACCAATGCTTAAAAAACGGCGAGCATGCGTCAAAAACAGAGAGGTCACTGCGAATTCGTACCGTCATCGCTTTTTAAGTATTGGTGTGGTCGCAACTTTATACGTCTTTGTTTATGCAATATGACAATGACAGTTACAAGTTATTACTCATAAATTATCAATTGCAAGTAAATTTATAAAGAGGTTATAAGCTTTTAGATACAAATTAGTAGAGTGACAAGGATTTTAGGATAAAAAATATCTCAAAATTAAAATAAGTTTGAAAAAAAAAACAAGTTCTTTTCATGTAATTACGAGTTCAGCGTGATCGCCATCAATTACTGAGTTAGAAAAAATGGTACCTGATCACGGATTAGAAGTCACCGTGTATATGGACAGCAAACTGTCATTATTGGATTGTCTATGAACCAGTCGATTACGCAACGAAAAAAAAATTTTGTTGGCAGAACAAAAGTTTGACATTTCATCGTTCTCAAATGCAAATTTCGCGTTAACGGGTGATTTTAAGCAATTAGTAAAAGAAAAAAAAGAAATATGGTGAATAGAAATACCGTAAGTGGTAACTGTTGTTATTTTATAATAGCATATGAGTATGTTTATTGTTGTCATTTATGGGTTTAATACAAAATCGGTTATTTTAGGAAATATTAACTGGTAAATTAAGTGGTCCCTATATGACCACTGCCTATGTGTGCTGCGTGTTTGTGGTCCATAAATATGTGTCCACTGCCCGGCAAGCAATTTACAGTACTATTAACCCTTAAATTGGCAGTGTACACTGTGATGTACATTGTCAAATGTTCCTTTTTTTTTATTTTTTTGTAACTAAAATTTTTGACTTCGTTTCCCTGCAAGAGGCTCGAATTCACGACTTTTTTAATTCTTGCCAATTTAAGGGTTAAGGGTAAACTACGATTAAATCGTTGATGACTAAACTCATTTAAACAAAGTAAATATGCTAGAAAATTTCATACCTCGTTTGATATTTTCAGAAAATATGAAAACCACACAGCAAGCGTTCGTGAAATGGAAATGTGAAGCAATAGCAATGTCACTATGTCCAGCACCATGTTTTGATGACTATCACCGTGTTCATGAATAAATATAACATGTTTTGATTATTATTACCGCGTTCTTTAATAAAAATACACATTATCTTAGTTCTAGTGGTTTTATTTATTTAACAATTAATTAACGGCAAGTAAAGTCTAGCCCTTAACAGATGAGTTTTTACTTGACGGGCAGTGGCCGCATATGGACCACTTTTTTTTTTGGCGACGGGCACTGGTCATATATGGACCACCGGGTTTTTTTTATAAAATAGTAAATTCAAAAAAAAACAAGAAATTACTTTTTTCATAATCCTTTGATCTACCAAAATCCATATTCAAAAGGAAATAAATCGCTAGGCCTGGCTAAGGGTTAAATATAGTTTAGGTTTATGTTTAGTTTTTAAGTTAGTTGTACATAATTGTAATTGTTTTTGTTTTGTACATATTTTCCTGTCCTGGGAATAAATACCTAATCGAATAAGAATAATAATCTAAATGGTGCACAACTAAATGGAATCGCATCAAAGGAAGAGCATTGCTCTCCCTTTTGGCTCCCTTTTGGCACGGGAAGTAAATACACTTGAGTCGTCTATTTCGATTTAAGTCTGTGGTACGAAACTTGCGAGATGACTTCGAATCATAGTAGTAAATGTCGCTTTTTGTTGGCAACATAATTAATTTTCTCCTTGATTGGTGCTTAGCGTTGTTTGCTTTAGATGGGTATTATCGTTTATTAGTTTTGCCCGTCTAGTGTCGCGTTTAGAGTAACATTTCTCAAATTCTTTCATGGATGTCATAAAATACGACTACTGGCTAGCAACGGAACACTGTTATAGTTCTTTAATCAACGTTTCAAAAAAATGTTGCTAAAAATGGTTGCGAACTGTGAAATAGTCAGGGTTTTAGTTATGTAATGTTTTGTGTGCTCTGCCTAACTTATTTCAGAATATACGCGCGTGATGTATGTATGTATGTTTTATTTCTATACTTCTCTATAGCTAAGTCTACCAGTGCGCTTTCACGTTCACCTTGCGTCTTCCTCTGCCACATGCCCGTGCAACCACCAACAGCACATGCAGCCAGCGCGTTTTCATTGAGGACGGATCTAGCTTCAGCGCATGCGCTGTGGTTGCACGGGCATGCGTCAGAGGAAGACGCAAGGTGAACGTGAAAGCGCACTGGTGTGGACTTAGCCTATTTCTTACGTGGATACGAAAGAGGCGATGAAGTAAAATAAGTCAAGATATTACTTATAACACTTGAAATAGTCATGTTTCGACTATGTATCGTATCGTGTGCTCTGCCTATCCTATTTGAGAATACAGGCGTGATGCATGTATACTTTCGATAAGATATCTGTACCAATATTTGGAAGAATAGGTTGGGTCCAAAACGAACTGAAATATAAATATGATCCGAGAGTCAACCACCTGATAAAAATAAAAGGATCCTTAAAAAGGAAGGAAGAGACATGTGGCGGGCTCTGGATGCTCTTGGCGTTTGGCGTTGGTGTGTGTGGAACCTGGAACGCGGTTTATGAAAAGGACTTTTTTTTTTTTTTTT
>BHDV01030342.1:0-14709 GCA_005406045.1 Adoxophyes honmai
CATTCCGAACTTAATGCGAGCGAAGCCGCGGGCAAAAGCTAGTCAAATCTAAAATAGTTCTACATATGTACTAGAAGTGCGGTTTTGGATAAGTATGAAGCATGCCCTTTTTTGTTCCATTGAAACATAATTCAAGTTTTTATTTGTGCAAAAACCCTCCTAAGAGCACTTTTACACGTCATTTTCGAGTTTACGTCATTAGCAAGAACAATGCGCCGCAAAAAATTTGGCAGAAAGACATTTTCTCAAAATACAACTATGTATTAGAATTTATTAAAAAAAAACAATAAGTTTGCCGACGGGAAATCATGTTCTAAAAATTCGCAACAAACTAGAAATGAAATAAAACGGTTTATAATCAAGCGCAGAAATACAACTTCGGTCAACCGCGACCAACTCTTCGGTACTCGATAGCGAGTGGGTTTCTTAATTAAAAATCTGCGCATTTTCAATTTATTGGTATAGAATTGTTTGCAACGATGCTGATCACGCCGGATTTGCTCTCGACTTTATACGTGCTATTATGTTTACCTATAAAATCAACCATATCTGGGCTTTACTTTATTTTTCCGTAGAGTTGGTGAGTCTAAGTGATATCCGGTTAATTATTTAGATCCATTATGCATCACTAAATAGTTTCAAAGTTAGCGTTTATAAATTTATTTCCAAAGTGCACACGTTTCCTGGAAACTAGATTAGCCTACTTCTGACGTGTAATTCCGTGACGTATCTGTATGTATTGTATTGTATGACACTTCATTGCACAAAATAGTTACAAAAACAAGTTCCAGAATAATAGCTTCATGGTCAAAAGCGAAGTTATCCCAGTGCCATAACCTTCGGGCGATTGGCAGGATATACCTATGAAACGATTACATACATACGTACATATTGTCAAGCCTGCATTCCGAAGAGGGGTAGGCAGAGCCCATGAATTCAAAAATCCAGTGACACGTTTAGCAAATTCAGGGTAACCAGATGGTTAACCGCGATATGAAACGATAAGATAGTTACAAAAAAGGAAAATTTAAAGAGACAAAACCTAAAGCTACCTACATACATACATACATAACCGTCACGCCTTATTCCCTGCGGGGTAGGCAGAGACAACAGAGCGCCATTCGCTTCTATTCTGACATACTTCTCTCGCTTCACTCACATTCATAACTCTCGTCATACACGCTCGACGGTTTCGGGTACTCCTAATTTGGCCTCCCTTTAGTATAAAGCTACCTAACCTAAAGAAATAAATATGTAAGTTCATCCATGATAAAGATGTGGTTTTCAACAAAGTATTTTCTTTCTACTAGGTTTCCGGACACCTCAACAAATCATGCGGTAATTTTTCAATTTTTTTGTACATGCATTAGTTCTCATAGATATCCCGTTTAAAGCAGTTTTTTTCCCGTGAACATGAATACAATGCTTTTAATGTTTAAATGCAAAATTTTGCATGGTTGAAGTGCGTAGGTGGATGTATGTATCTTTGATGCAAAAACTATTGACTGTTTAACGATCCCACATCGCGCTACCGAAGTTTCGATGATCGGTTGAATAAAAACATCTTTAAATTTTCTCTCTGAGGACTTCGGTCCCCAAGCAAAACCTAGAGAGAGATCTCTCTATTGGAGCATTTCCCACAGTGTTGACCCCGATCCCCCAAATAAATTGGTATCAGACATAACATTAATATGAAGTACTAATTTTATTCTGAAAAGACAAAGTCGTAGGCAAAGGTTAGAGGTTAGTAGTACGTTAATAAATGGTAATTAACTGTCCAGAATGCGGTATAGCCGGTAAAAGTCGTCGCATTGTCGGAGGGACCACGGTTCATCCTCATGAGTACCCATGGCTAGTCTCTCTGATGCTGGGTCCTAAGCTGCACTGCGGGGGCGCCATCGTCACGGATCTTCACATTCTTACAGCTGGACATTGCATCACATTTGGGTAATTTAAAAAGATATAGGGTAGTATCTTTACCTGAGTTAATCTTGTCAACATTCCTATTTGGCACGGACATGGTGGTCCTCTTTAGGTTTAGCTTGGCAACATTCTAATCACGCGCGAGATAGACTATCTGTCGTTTTCTGACGTTTCTAGTTAGACTGAGTACATATATGTAGAGATTTGCACTTTGCCATGCTAAGCCGGCAGCTGTAAAGAGTGTTCCATAAAACTCAAATAAGTATAAATGTTTTTGAAGTTGTTTAGACCAAGCAAACTCCAATAAATCTACAAAAGTATCTATGGCTTCATCTGTTCAGCTGAAGACTGTTACTGCTGAACATTATGGTTGCCCCATTATTTCTACTAAGATTCAAATAATATATGCTCCCTGCTATTCAAGTCATTTGTATTCTACATATCACATCATATTACGTTGTCTAGAAAATGGTAGCTAATTAGACACTCCCTTTTGTTTAAAGGGTCCATTTTAAAGATCTCACAGTATACGTGGGAATGCATGATCGTCTCGATGACAAGCACTTGAAATACACCGTTGTCCATGGAATCAAACATCAGAAGTTCACTTCAAATGCAGTACGAGATATCAACGACATCGCGGTCCTAACACTAGACAAGAGGATGAAGTTCACCGACAAAGTTGCGCCTATTTGCTTGCCACATGACGGTATGTCTCCTTTTGGAGGGTGACACTGATGTTTTTGAACCAAACTGTATATTTATAGCTCAGATACTTGTAAGAAGTAATGTTCATATAAATGTGGAACGTCTTAGTTAATATTTACAAAACAATTTGGTTTTTTCAGGCATGGAGTTCGACAATGTACCCCTGACAGTCGCGGGCTGGGGCAAGACTCGACAGGGCGCTCTGACGTCATCTCGACATTTGCTGGAAACTAAAGTGAGGCAGGTTCCCGGTGACAAATGTATGAAATCTGCGGTCTACAGAGATAATCTTGTCCAAGAGACAATGATGTGCGCTTATAGCTATGGAAAGGACGCCTGTCAGGTAAAAGGATAGCTTATGTCAAGCAATTTGGTTCGCAATAAGTGCTGTAATTTTAGTGTGATTACAATCCTTGAAATTTTACAGGGTGATAGCGGCGGTCCTCTGTTTTCTACTCACGATGAAACCCGTAACCAGAAGTGGTACCAAGTCGGTAGGTGCAAGTAACTTTACTGCCATTTTCATACCGTCGTTGCGGTTCGTGGAAAACTTTCAGCTGAATTCTCGTAGTTTTACATAGACTTTAATTTTACATAACATTTAATGGTGCCTGCTTGGTGTCGGGTTTAGAATAAGATTTCTTCATGTCCTCTATGGGTTTGGTAAGAGGCTAAACTAGGTCAAGGTATATTTAAGGCGATAGGTTAGCAACCTGTCACTAAAAATTATAAATATTTATTCAGACTCTAGCCTTAAAATTATGCTAAAAGAATAAATTAACGAAACGTGAAACAGTTCCCATTTGAGAATACAGGACTGATGTATGTAGTATGCATGCATGCCTCGGTAAAAAATTGCGTTCATTTCTTTTCTTATTTTTTTCTTTAAATCTGAGTTAGTGTTTTATTTTTAATGCGGTTTTTCAGGGATTGTGTCGTGGGGAATAGACTGCGCAATGCCAGATTATCCAGGTTAAAACACTTTTTTTGTGCTCCAAAATTTATGAGGTAACAGTAAGGATTTGGGAGTATATTGTTAATTTTATATGTTCAAATCATTTTTCAGGAGTCTACACCATCGTAGCAAAATACATATCGTGGATCAAACAACAGACCAGAGAAGGAATGTACTGTGCCTAGTTTAACTCATATCTGCTAATTATAACTGATCTTAATTAAACTACACTGGTTTCTGGCCTCCCTTATTTCACCCTCACCACACGCTTTAATGAAAAAAATTAAAAATAAAAGTAGAATGTTACCTGCATACACTGAAAAGCCTTGTAGATTTTCATTCGTTTTTTTTATGTTCGGTAATAACTTGGAGCAAGTACGACGATAAGTAAAATTTATGATTTCCTTTCTGTTCACATTGTTTTTTTATCGTAGTTGAAGAACAAAATTCAATTTCCTATAAACATATTTTGACATCACAAAAATGATTCAACAGTTAGCGCTTGCCTGTTTAAGATTAAGATATTTTTTGTTATAAGTCATCATGTATTAGTCCGCAGTCTAGAGCCCCGCCGCTTTTAATTTATAACTCCTGGCATGGTGAATTTACAAGGAAATTATCGCGTGGATAATTTACCCGTGTTAAATTTGTGTGGAGCGTAAATACGTATCAAAGGTTGTCGAAGAAGCAGTGGTGTTTGCGGTTCCTTGCGAGCAGAGACGAGCACAAACAATGTTACATGATATTCTATGTGTCACAGTTATTCTGGGGACGCTCAAGGTTGGTTCGTTGCCATTTAAGTATATGATGCTGTTTGGGGTATGAACACGACGGTAAATTACAAACGTATGTTATAGATACTTCCTGTACGAGGAACTTCAGAAACCGATTGCGGTGAGTTGTGTCTTTGTAAGATAAACAATGAAAATGTTCACAATTTGAATCCAACAATAGCTGGGCAGCGGAGGCACTATGCAACTTTTACCTTATAAATTTAGTAAGAAAGTAAACCTAACGTTTTGGTTAGATCCTTATTAGAACGACAGTCACAAAAATAACAACGTGAAATCCTGTTCGTCATTTCATTACCATGTCTATTACAAAACTTATTTCCCATTGTACCTATCTGTGTCTCAACTCAAGAATACCGATTGTACGTACTTTGTTTTGGTTTTCACCAAAATAACAGAGTCTTATTAGGTGATTGGCTGTCCACCAGACTTTCAGTTCAGGTCTCCCTGTGGGAACGTCATGTCCAACTATCTAGTACCTAGTCACTCCAGAAAGGTCCAAATTATAACGCTTAATCTGTCTCGTCCAATCGAGGCTCCGTCGTCCAGAGATATCCACTGACTTAGAGTAATGACCTACCTATCTTTCTGAACTTACGTGGCAGACATCGCCAGCCCAGTCCCATAAAAAATAGAAAATTAGTCTAGAATGGGAACACTTTTTCAGATGGCCTAGATGGAGAATGATATACAGATATTGCGCCTATAATCCGTCTTAAGTATACTCTAGTCTAGATGGTCCGCTTTTATACCAGAAAACCCTGATCGCAAACTTTCCATGACTCGTGTTTTTGCTTTTTCAATATAATGTTTACTTTCCTTCTCTCTTACTCATTCATTAAAGAAGACGTGTTAAAATGGCAATAACTTTACCTTTACATGGAATGCCAAGAACTTTTTGCCTGTAAATTAGGACTTCGCGGTGGAGTTGTGTAATTGCTCAATTTAAATACTTGTTGACGGCTTTTAATGCGTTTTTATTTACACAAATGTGCGTTTTGAGTTGAGTAGGTACATTAAAATGAAAATAGATTTATCGAGAATCAAGGAATCCTTTTCTCATTGTATTTAAATGGCTCAAAAGTTTAGGACACTTGAATATCTGCATTTAGTTAAATCTGCATAAAAAATAAGGTCAGTTCTCTATTGTTTAAGTTTATAAAGAGATTCTATACCTAGAGCACCCAGAAATAGCGGTGCGCATGTTATGTAAGAAAGGTCTTTCATTCAGTTGTTCGTATAAATTTTAGATAAGATTTTAATGTGGAGTTTATTCTGTTTACTTTGATTGTAACATGTGTTAGTTTATTTTGTGTGAAAAAACATTTAAGCGAACTTATAAACAGCTTCGATTATTAAGCCCAACGCGTCTATTGGAATAAAAATAAAATGAGAATCTACCTTGAGGCATATGTAGAGAGCATACGTGACAGCAGTTAAGTACTTCTTCGGAGTCTGTCAAATGTTCCAAACCTAATAACTCTGTACAAAGTAGAAATGTAATGGTTTTATTTTTCGTTTAGAATGCGGGGTGCCTTCAGACACCATAGTGTCAATGCGTATAGTGGGCGGGCGGCGAGCGGAACCCTACTCGTTCCCTTGGGCAGTGGCCATTTTGAAAGGGGACCGGATGCACTGCGGTGGAGCCTTGGTGACGGACCGACACGTGTTGACTGCGGGCCATTGCTTCAAATGGTAAGAGTTCGATAAGAACCATCCAGTATTAATATAAATTTAACGATTTGAATTTATAGCCTGTGTGGTGGGGTTAGAATGACAGGTACTTCTCTTCCGAGAATGTCGTGAGAGGCGACTAAGAAAATATATTTAGATAGGTATAAGACCTCTTCCATCTGTTCCCAAACCTAAAATAATGCTAGAAGTGGCTGGGAAGCGTGCAATAGTCACAGTGTTGTCTATGCCATGTTTGGTGAGCTCTACCTACCCTATTCGATAACGAATTGAGAGACAAACTAAATTTTGCCGTCATCCACAAACTGCGTCATCTATACCGGCTACAAAAGTAATATTAAGTTTGAAAAGTTATTAAAATAGGTAGGTCTATTGTGAAAACAGATGGTGAATCCGACTATAACCAATTTACGGTCTTTAACGAGAACTCGTGCCAATTAATTAATTAACTGATTTGAAATGCTTGACCATAGATAATTAAGTGATTCAGCACGACTCATTAGAACTGATGCATAGCCTCCTTAGCTCGATGTAATTAAAAAAAATCAGTAGTGGTTTAGCCAGAATCCGTGATAGGTTGGCTTATGTTTTCATTTTTCATTTCTTTTTGTTTATGTATTTAATTTTTAAGCAGAATGTAGCGGGAGTTGGATTAAGTACAATAATACCCACATTGAAATGTTGAATCTTTATGTAATATTTCGTTCTGTGTTATGCCATAAAATTCGAGGTTGTACACAATTATTAAATGAAGAAACTAATAATACGTTATTTATAGTATCAATAAAACTTCTAAGGGTCAATTCCCACCAAAAGAGCAGCGCAGCGCGGCGTAGCGCAGCGACCCGCTCCGTGGAGAATGCGCGACGATTCCTGCGACTGTTCGAGAAGCCGCTGGAATGCGTAGGAAGTCGCTGGAATTTACATAATTATTGACATATTGTCATATGTATTGACAGCGGCCGTCGCGACTGCTCGAGCATCCTCGGGCATTCCAGCGAAGGCTCGCGCAGTCGCGCGGCTTCGTTTATGGAATGCGTTGTTATTACCATGGATACGCGGGCATGCGCCCGCATCGTTAGAGTTTCTCATGCGATAGTAAGTCTTATTGTAATGAAAATAAAGCTGAAATTCTCATTCCTCGGAGCGGGTCGCTGCGCTACGCCGCGCTGCGCTGCTCTTTTGGTGGGAATTGACCCTAAAAAACATAGGTACGTTCAATCACTCCTGAGTTCCCAAATGGGGTAAACAGAGCACACGAAACGTGACTTAGACAAAACCGTGACCGTTTCACGCGCAGTTGCTTCTTCTGGCATAATATTAGGTATTATGCCGTTACCCCTTTCACAGGTTCAGCGCTAACCGAGCGCACTTCCTTGTTCCTATGTCCCATTAGCCCGTCAGATCTCTTCTTATAGTCATGACCAATAATAGGATTCGGTTCTGTCAGATATAATACGATGACGATGGTACTGGTTCTCCGGATTAAATCGTTGAGAGACACAGGGTACGTCCTGCACTTTTATGGTGTCCTAGTATGTCCACACTTGCACCACAATGACACTTGGAGGTGATGCTAAGACCAAATTGCAGGCTTACCTCAATTGAAAGAGATGAAAATATCCAGTAGTTTATCAATGTTGGGTGAGGTCAGATTCGTTTAGATTTATGTTTTTTTTTTATATATACCTATTTACTTTTATTTTTTGTATTATGGAGTTCCAGTATCACCATACCTCGGTATATTAAAGCATACCCTCTGTAGTAAAGGCAATTGCAATTTATTTTAATTTTAGGGACGACATCAAAGAAATGCTAGTTCTCATCGGCTTGGACAACTTGGATGACCTGACTGACGTCCAGAAGAGGAACATTACTAGCACCGTCATACATGAAAACTTCACTTCAACAGCTGTGAGGGATGAAAATGATATAGCCATAGCCTCGCTCAGCTCTCCAGTGTCGTTCGGAGCGACTATAATACCAATATGTTTACCTAGACCAGGTAAGGGTGATATCTGATACAAAGTCAATGCATGTGTGCCAACATGTCGTGAACACCGATAAATGTTCTGATGTCAAAAGTAAGACAGCCGGTTCAATTACCATCATAAGGGTCACACGTTCCTAAGGCTTTTTATATCGTTGAAATAAATTTGCATTCTATCTGGTATCGCGAATGTTTATGGACATAGGTGATCACCAGGTGATCACTTTCCATCTCCATCCGGTCATGTTGTTTAGGTATACGTGGCAGCTTATTTTCGAAAACACCTATTCAACTCCGTTACAGTGGAATGCTTCAACTTCAGGTTAAAAAACAAATATAATATCTTGTTCGTATTTTCGAAGCGCTGGCAGTCTTTAAAAGGATGTGTAAAAAAAGTCTAAATGCCTGCAGCATACGTAAATGTTTTTTACAATGAGTAAGATCTCTCTGAGGATCGTTATCCGTATACAGTGCTTGTGGTCTGTACCTAATTGTAATTATGTGTGTACTTGGATTTTGCCACATAAATGAATATGAATATGAACTCAATACTATGTTCTGGAGAATAAGATAGTCAATTCCATGGATGGCATATAAGTGTTGTTCTACCTTAGAGCCCCAAAGAACATGTAGACATACATATAATGTGTACCTATACATAAATCTTCCAATTTTTTTTTTTCAGGTCAAGAATTCGCCAACATGGTGGGTACTATCGTCGGTTGGGGCCGCATCGGAGCGGAGCAAACGTCATCAAAAGTCCTCCTCAAAGCATCACTGAAGATTCTTACTGACCAGGAGTGCCTGAAATCTAAGTTGGCGCAGCATCTCAAGCCCACTATGATGTGCGCATTTTCTAAAGGGAAGGACGGATGTCAGGTACGGAAATAAATAGGTCAAATTAGTAGTCCTTACAGAATAGAATGATGTGAAATACTACACCTCGGTATCTCTCACTTGTATTTGTTAAGTACTTACGGCTTATTCGAATATCTAGATGCTAAATGAGGGAGCTAATGTATCAGTTCTCTGGACTCTAACCTTTTCGAATCTGCGCCGCGCCGTGGTTCCAAACACCGACAGGCTTAGCATGGCAACACGTACGAGGTGACTTGTTACGATAATATAGTCTGCTTTGACAAGCACTTTGCAATGACTTTCCTGAGGTCTCTTGTTATGGTAGAGACTTTCAGGGATTAAAAAAATGGAAAACAACCCCGACAAAGTAAAAAATCACGTAAGGTATGTAATGCTACATTAAATGCGACACTTTCTATTTTAGTCGCATTACATTCACCTTAAAAATAGAAAGTGTCGTATTTAATGTAGCAACACATACCTTACGTGATTTTTTACTTTGTCGGGTTGACTTTGTTTGTTTACCTTTTTTTAAGTAGGTACCTAAAAGTCTCTACTGTAGACTGCGACAGGCATAGTCCATATTGCGCGTTAGTCGACTCGCTCTTCGACATGCTAAGTTAGCAGATTGAACGAATCTTCACCCTTCATGTTTTCTCTAGCAAAAAGCTCAAGGTGTAGCTCATTACCCGAGTTTTGAAAACTGCGAGACCCATTTTTAGCTTGAGTGAGTTTCAGTCTAAGTACTGGGCTTTGCTAGCTGACGCGTACGTCCGCCGCCTGCGCACGCTCGCGGGTCCCGCTCCGTACGTCCGCCGCGCATCAGCGAGTACGACTGATGGGCGAAACTTCATTGTTCATACACGTTTAGTTACTAAAATACCCGCAACTCAACTAAAATACTAGCCTAGTCCGAACTAGGCGTCAGCGCTACCAGTAGGTATTATGAATTAAATAGTCCGTGAGCGTGTGCACTTCGGACGCCCGTCGCCCGCAGCGCGTATTATACTTTAGACCGATAGGTACTTAAAAGATGGTAAACAATCTTGACATGTCTTTTTATTGAAATACACAGTCTAAAAATGAAAATCGTTACAATATACAATTCAATTATGAAAGTAAATGATTTTTTCATACCTAAATTGTAAAATGTAAAGATTTTGATTTATAAAGTGTATGTTTAAATAAAAAGACACGTCAAGATTGTTTAGCATCTTTTAAGTACCAAAAGGTCTTTAGTATAGCGGTGTTCATATTCATACAATTTTTTATTAGGCGGGCGTACGTCGCGTGTAGTACTTAAGTAGGTACGCGTTAGCTAGCGTAGGCCCTAAGCTGTAATGTTTGAAATATACTACTATGTAGTTATTAAATCAGGCATTGGGTATATCGGTAATCATATTTAAAACCACAACTGAAACATTTCAGGGAGACAGCGGTGGACCGTTTCTTGTTTTCGAAACAACTGGCAGATACGTGCAAGCGGGTAAGTTTATCCATTTATTTTATTAAACATCAGCAACACTCAGCTCAGCTGTCTCTAGAGTCAGCAAAATCACACTTTAAAGTGCTTAAATTCGCTTTTCTTAGAAAAAATCGCCATGAACAGTAGTAGTTGTACGTAGCATGAACATGAGCGGTAGTAGCGGTAGTGGATTTTTAGGATTGCAGTAAAATTATTTTTCTTAAATTGTGATGCATTATTTTCAGGTATTGTGTCCTGGGGTATTGGATGTGCGGATCCACGGTATCCCGGTGAGTCACATATTTGACGATCTTAATTCTTTATAGGGTTCCGCATCCTAGTACCTCTATTGTAAAGACCCAGTGGTCCGTCACTCCCTCTGTTATCAGATTATATCTCAGGAACCGTGATAGCTAGACAGCTCAAATTTACACAGACGATGTATTTCTGTTCTCGGAATTATGTAGTTACATATAAAGAGTCATCTTTATACGAGTACCTACCTACAAGAGATGTGCTTTTCAACGTATGCAACGAACGAACAGCGCTTGTAAACGAATTCAAATGGGAAGACTTGATTGGGGTATTTTTTCGCCCTAGTGTGGAACCCTTCCAGCACAAATCTTACTCACACTTGGCCAGTTTTAATTACATAAGGACTAGGGGCGTTCACTCTAGCAGTTGTCGGAATTTTCGTCTTTCCGTCATTTTTAGGGTTCCGTACCCAAAGAGTAAAAACGGGACCCTATCACTGAGACTTCGCTGTCTGTCTGTCTGTCTGTCCGTCTGTCACCAGGCTGTATCTCACGAACCGTGACAGATAGAGATTTGAAATTTTAACAGATGATGTATTTCTGTTGCCGCTATAACAACAAATACTAAAATCAAAATAATAATAACTATTAAAGGGGGGGGGGGCTCCCTTAGAAAAAACGTGTTTTTAGCTGTTTTGGTACGGAACCTTTCGTGCGCGAATCCGACTCGCACTTAGCCGGTTTTTTATGTCAGCGATAAAACTTAGCGTGCACTATTTAGTGCACGTGCACTGTTTAGTAGTTAGATACTTAAAGTAGATTTTTACGGTCAATTTCAAAAGTTTTTTTTAAACTTGTAAACATTTTAATACTTAATCAGTACGTCTAGTGCGTTCAAATCGATCATGCAGTCGTTAACGAAATCGTTTGCGAGTTATCGAAAATTGTATGAAAACTGAGACAGCGCCGCCAGCGGAACGTTTGCATAACTGCTACGGTCGACACGTCTCCGTACGATTCCGCGATAACTCGTAAACGAATTCGTTAACGACTGCATGATTGATTGGATACACTAGACACTCTGTTTCCTTTATTACAGGCGTTTACACGAAAGTTAGTAATTACATCGGCTGGATAAAGGAGCGCATCGCTGGCGGAGGGACGTGCAAAGATGATTAATTAGAACTATTGAAAATATTACTTGTTATTTATCAATAAGTACCTAGACTTGTCTTAAACTTTTGTCTAAATTTAGTATTTTCAGAATAAAACTAGTAAGTAATAGTTTTGTTTTATTGACGGACGGTGTCGACTGTTCACGAGGTAACCTTTTACCAAATATAAAATTTAAATTTTGCTTACATAAATAAGATAAAATTAAATTAAAAATATTTTTTTAAAGATCTTATGCCCATTATTTTACAAGTAAATAATGTAAGTATTTATGTAAGCAAAATTTACATTTTCTATTTGGTAAAAGGTATAAGGTATTTCTAATTAAATAAATATAAAATGTAAATCAACAAATACCATAAGGATGACCTTTGACCTTTGACTAGCTTTGACCTTTCACCAAGAAGGTGATGGCTGGGGAGTTTTTCGAGTCTAACTGGCGAGATTTAACCAAAAACAGACTCGAGTAGAGTGAAAATTAGTATTTTGCATAGCAGTAAGATTCTTTATAAGCTTGATAGCAAAAGTAACTTTTCCTCGTGACTTCACACTATTCCTACTAAAAATTTAAAAGCGAAAGGCGCTCTGTCCGTAGGTATGTCTGTTATCTTTTCATGCTGCAAACGCTAAGCCGATCACAACATAATTGACTATTGAGATAATTTGAGTTCTGAAGAAGGACATTAAGTTACTTTCTCATCTTAAAGAATATGCAGATAAGTCACGTTTTAAGTCGAGCTTAGCTCGACATGATACGGGATAATTCGTAGCCCTTCATCTAGCCGCGGTGGCTTCTGTTTAACGCGCACTGCGCGCCACCTCTCTGTTCTTTAGTTTCGTAGCCGGGAACATATCGAGCTAAACTCGATTTAAAACGTTTGTTATCCGTATATTTTCAAGATGAGTGAGTCTCACGGTAGTCTAATGTTCAAGGTACTTTCTATCCCGAAAAACGCATAGGTACTTATATTAAAAAAATATGCATCCAATTTAAGTTGAGCTCTCATCGCTCATCGGTCACATAGTCACTCAAATGATAACGTACCAATTCATCGATAAGTTTTAGTTATAGAGTTTATTATAAGTTCTTGTGCCTAACAATGGGATGTACCTATTTAGGCTGGAACTAATATTTATTATTGTAATGCTCAAGATTACAGCAAAACATTTGGAAAGTCACTAAAGTAAACGTTATTGGTAACTTGTTAATACCGACTAATACTCTTTATATAAGATCTTTAACTTTTTGAATCAGTCAAATTTGTCCGAACTAAAAGAGACCTACTGCTATCGATTTACTATAACTTTTGGTATGATGAAATTACAAGCAAATAATCGCGTGAATAACTAATTTTTCCGTGTAAAATCTTGTGTGGAGCGTAAATATACGTACTGAAGTTAAGACTACATATCAGTGTTGTTTGTAGTTCATAGTGGGTGGTCATTCACACAGACACTATGTTGGGTGTTTTATATTGTGTAGTAGCCCTATTGGGAATATCACAGGTCAGTATTGTACGAATGAAGTGTACGTTTGGATTTGGTGCTTGAAATTGGTTAAATTGTTGGTGATTTTTAATTATAGGTCCAGTCTTGGGGCGAAACATGTGGTGAGTCTTTTGATCTTTATTTATTTATTTTGTTAGAACATTAAAATTCATTGTTCCAAGGGTGGATTATTAATAAATGTAAATATTACATGACTCGGGTTAATGATCTACTCATTGTACGTAAACAGATATATATAAAATAAAGAGAAGTTATGACTCTAGTTTCAACATCACACCCTTCGGTCAATAACTTATGTGAAATCTTAGGGAAGTATCATGACATAGATTGGTATTAGCTTGATACGTTGAACAATAATTGTATTATCGCAAAACAACTTTGCCTTTTCATGTAACTTTACCCATCGTGTTACATTTCAGTTTAAACGAAATCTGTAAGAAACAATTGCAAGAGCACTTCCTAATTCTAATAAAAAAGAACCTACTCGTACATAGGTACCGTGGAATATGTGTGAAAAGCGTCTAGGAACTGTTACATAACAAGCCCTAGAACACGAGTGTTTAAGTATAATCCTTTCTCTTACGAGTGATAAGGCCTCTAATTATGTACAGTCAAGGAAATTGATTACTGTGCCACTTTGTACCTTTTCACAAGAAATGCCACTGTGATATACCATACTTTCTACTAATCAAAGCAATATGAAACTCATTATGAAAAGGTTCAAATTGTCACAGGTATCAATTTCCTTGACTGTACAGTGGCATACATTGGATATATTATTAAAACACCACCGATACCACCACCGATAATCAATGACCACTGACCAAAATACACTAAAATGAAAGGGACAAGTAACGTTCTAATAAAAATTAAAAATTGCTATCCTCCATTGGATAAAATTCCTTTCGAGTTTGACTTCCGTTTTTGGGTAATGGCAAAGTTGTAAGTTTTTACAGTACATTTTGACCGATTGCCTCGCTTGATCATTTCAAACTTTAATTTTAATTTCGCGCCTTTATTTTTATAATAATCATGTATATCGAGTAGGTGCACTCGAACCAATTGATTTCAGACTCGCCCTAGAACTTCTTTTAGTGAACATCATACCTACATTGTATTGCTCTACAAAGGAAAACTTTAGCCCATCAAAAACAATACTTGTCAAAAAAAACCAAGTCTCGCAACTCATTTGTTCTGCGGTAAAAAGTTGTGAGATCCATGTAATACCAAGTCGGTATGACATGGTATAAATAAATATATCGAGACTTGGCCATCGCACTAAATAATTGAATTTACATGACATGACTGTGTTTTCAGGCGATGGCCAAGTCTCGATATATTTATTTATACCATGTTATACCGACTTGGTATTACATGGATCTCACAACTTT
>BHDV01030342.1:24861-43422 GCA_005406045.1 Adoxophyes honmai
TGTATGTATGTATGTAAAAGATTTTTCTCTGTTGTGTCAGATTAGAATATCACCTTTCCATTTCTTCCATGGATGCCATAAGAAGCGGCTAAAGATTGAGATTTATTTTAGCCGCCAGGCTAGCCACCTATCACAATTATATTGCCAATTTAACCTCTAGTATGCGGCGTAGCCGATCTTTTCTTATGTATTTATGTATATGGGGCAGATCTGCTACTAAACATATACGAGAGGTTAAAGCTTTAAAAACATAGTCACGGTTTGTCTATGTATAGTTTTGTATGCTTTGCCCAGTCCTTAAATTATTTTTTATATTATTTTTAGTCATATAAGACTCAATCTATCTCAACTCAAAAATCATCGAAATCAATTCAGCGGTAAAGTGTGAAAAGTTAACAGACCAACAAATTTAAATGTTTTCACAAAATTCAAAATTTATAGCCCAAAGCCCTCTCATACTGAGAGGAGGCCTGTGCCCTGCAGTGGGACGTATATAGGCCGATGATGATGATGATGACACAAAATTCGCCACACAGCTCATTTCGCAAACCTCACTCTTGTATATTGCAACAGTTCCTGAAACTAAGGCCCTGCACAAACGACAGACTATCTGCGATGGACTTTTAGTCTGTGAAAATAGAACCTATGGCATTATATGCAGTAGGTAACGCACACGACGCGCAAAAAGTCCGGCGCACAATGCATACAAACCATGCAGACTTTTTGTGCGCCGCAGACTCGATCGCACAAAAAGTCAGTCGTGTGCACTGCGCCTATATCTCGTGTTTTCATGTAAAATCCAGCAGACACTTCAAATATGGTAAATTGTAAGAGGATCTTCTCACAAAGAATCACGCCTTTGCGATTTTCGTCTCAGATTTTAAAAATAACAAAGGCTCACAAGTGAAGTAATTTACAAGTATAAGCTTCTAATAAACCCGGGCAGGGCTCTTTACACCCTTGTGTGGAAATCCAGGTCAAGTATCCGTGGAAAAAATGATCCAGACATCGTTCGGACGTGACTAAAAATAACTTCTAAAAGTTATATAATACTTACATATAGTCGAACCAATTGATTACGAACCTACTGTAGAAAGAAGGCAGACGCAATAAATTTAATAAAGATTTGTTTTGCCAAGCAATGCAATGTGATTATGACGTTTACCGTAAATAGGTTCTATAAGTGAAGGGACTGGAATAAACTGAACTAAAACGGGGTGTAATAACTGTATTCAGGGTCTGGTTCTAGTGCTTTCAACTTATCAAGTAAAACGTCCGTCTTCGACCATCAATTTATTCAGACTAAAAACAAAATCTATAAAAAGAACACAACACAACAAGAAACATAACACAAAATTCAAATTACTAAAAGTAAATTACAGAAATAGTATAAAATATGTATAAAAAGGTTGTGCCTGCGGCACGGGTTCTATGATGTGTCTGGAATAAATTTTATTGGTTTGATGATATTATCACGATCAGGAAACCGTTACGTTACGTAGTAATTTTTAGCATTAGTTTTGGTTTTAATTTACATGCAGCTAGCCTGTCGCCTAAAGTATATCTTAACATTTCCTTAATCACTTGTTACGATATTTCCTACCGTTGAAATTAAGAGGTATTAGCCTAAACCCGACTACACAAGGCATATAAAACGTATCTACACTAATATTATAAAGAGGAAAACTTTGTTTGTGTGGTTGTAATGAATAGGCTCAAAACTACTGGACCTTTTTTAAAAATTCTTTCACCATTTGAAAGCTACATTATCCACGAGTAACATAGGCTAAATTATATTTTGGAAAAAATAGGGCGACGCAAAATATTTTTTTTGGTTTTTATCTACAATTCCACACTTCTACACTTCCTACTAATATTATAGATGTGAAAGTTTGAGAGTATGGATGTTTGGACATTTGGATGTTTGTTACTCTTTCAGCCAAAACTTAAAAATTCGTCTGGTAGAATTTCCGAAACCTCAGACAGATAGACAAACAGCTTCAACGAGACTTGGCTAACAAAAAACGTATTAAATATAGTTCCGAGATCTCTTTTGTGTAACCCCGAATTTAACGCGAGCGGAGTCGCGGGCAAAAACTAGTTTTTTATAAACTGATATTTACTACTGCAAATTCTCCTTCAATTCAACACTAAGGTAGTATGCAAATATTATTTGAAACTTTAAATACTCGTATGACGACATAATACAGTCTTTTGTCGTCCTCAAAACCACAATTAAAAGTTGCAGCAACTATAAAAACTGCCGTCGCAAATTTACCGGCCGTCGACTATCGTGATAAACAAGAGGGGTTGTAAGTGAGGGTAGTCTGAGAGGCCTTAATGAGTACGCAGGTAGTTGGGGGACTTCGTTATTCTCTATACTTTTTTATCAGATTTGTTAAGAAGTTGTTAGAATTAGAATAAGGGAGTCTTATAGTATATGTGTGTAGAATTTAATATTTATTATACGCACCCACTTTTTTTAACAATTTCTCAATTCCGTGTGGTGTCAGGTTTAACATAACATCTTTCCATTTCTTCTGTGGATGTCATAAGAGGCGACTAAAGAAATAGGTAAATTTTTTATTTTTACTTACCTATTTATTTATATGCATTTACATTTTAAGCCTTTTTACCCGTTTTTTCACATGTAAAATTGATTTACTCGTGAGTAAAGAGTGACTGTGGTTCTCGAATGAAAAACCTTTGTTCTTTACAATACCTGCACACGTTAAAGCAGGACAGAACATGTCAAAACCTCAGTTGAAACTAAGCTCTACGACCTCTGTCACAAAGCGTGAAGTCGAACGCTTGAGAGATTGTCGCACATACTTTGCATGTAGTCAAGTGTTACAGGACGTTAAGGGCTCTCCACACGAGCGTGCCGGGACATTTTAATGAAGCAGTGTGGCCACCCCTTAAGTGTTGGCTTATGATGGTTTAATGTAAGGAACCAGTTTCCGGAAAAAGATGTACGCCTGAGGTCATACAATACGATGTGCGGATTTCTTCAGGTTTTCCTCAACTGGGAAAATAATATAGTGTAAATAAGGCTAGTGCTGACGTGTTTTCTGTGGGTTATGATTAATATGTATGAGTTTCAGTAACAGTGGCCATTTTTTGCCAAATGTAGGGAAAACTGACGTTGAATTTCTATTTCTATGCCGTATGTTGCACAATTTGTTCTCATAATATTTTTTTTGCAAGCTGCATGGTATTTTAATGGCCAATAAAATTCTGACATCAATTATATTTTTAATTAACTTGCCGTATTTGAAATGTGTCATTTCATATTTTCATATGTACGCGGGACTTTATTACGGTAAAAATGTCATTACCTCTCGACGTTTCGGCAGCGTTACAGCAACCGTGGTCACAAGTAGAGGTAAATAAAGAAATAGATTAAGGTATGTTTTAGGCGTCAGGCTAGCAACTAATTACTAAATTTACTTCTGTATCTAACTTAAAACCGAAAAATGTGCTTAAAGTACCTAATGTTTGTAAGTACGTTATAGTAACGAAATTCTTAATTCAAACCCTTGTACCAAAAACGTTGTTAGAGATATCTTAATAAAATGTTCATTGGATTTGTCTAGTCACCTGTTCGTGGTAATAGACCACTGTGAACTTACGTTTTATATATGCAGTCTTTCTAATACTATATCTACGGGATGAAATAAGCCAGTTTTTCCCGCAAGATGCGATTATCCGGGCAAATTTATGGCTCCCTCAGGTCGCGTACTGAATTTCAATCCCGAACTGATTAATTTTTTCCCGGGAAATACAGGATTTAAATTGCGGTTCAAACAACCCCAGGTGGAGAAAGTCAAAGAAAGACTTTTGCTTCAAATACACAGAGTAGTTTAATTTTAACTTTGTATTTTACTGTTGCCTGTATTCTGTCTGCATAATGGATGTCGGCGTTAATGACGTATTTTGTCCAGGGTGTCAGTTTCCTGCACTCCAAAATTAGTCAATATGAGTCCCGCTGTTTGAGGCGGAAGAGGTAACTAACTACGTATGTATTATACACTTTCGCATTTATAATATTAGTACGATTATTTGATTTTCAATATGATGGTGTCTAGCTTGTTGCCTTTTAAATTTTAAATTTTAGCTTATTTCAGATTTTTATGACAATAACTATTGACATGATAACTTGCATTCTATTACATCTGAAATTAAATTATTTACTATTATCGTGATATTGGATTGAAAGGTTCCAAGAGAATGACTAGAGTGCATAAAGGGGGCTTTACCCAACAAGTACGCTAAAAGTAATTAAAAAAGTAATGGTTATGATTTGTCCGTGTGACATTCGGTGTGCTCTGTCTGGCCCATTTATGAAGATCTGCGTGATTGTATGTATGGTTTGCTCAGTAGTGGATAAATTCTTACCATACGAAAAAAAATTACTAGCGCCTGAAAATTGCAAGGTAGTAGTCTCTCCCATTTTAATTTTGTACCACATTCTTGGCATTCACAGGAATGGTTTTTCGGGGATTTTTTTCTTTCCTTTTGATTTTAAGTGTTCACATCTACCGTAATAGTTTTTCATGCTCAGTTTTTGGTCGCGTGAGTTTAAGTGTACATAAAAACTAATGAACTGAAGCGTTAGCCACAGATAATTGTAGCTCCCTATTTATGCCCCACAAATAAATCTAAGGGAAAGGTACAACAAAACAATCACAACGCATACTCGACGTTACAGTGCCCCTTACAAAGTTATGTTTCCCTGGTACAATAATAGTACTTGATAATGGGAAAACAGGGCATTTGTGTACCGGAAGTGGCGTCTCACTTCCGGCGAGGAACATCCGGGAATTCCGGGATTCACACAGCGGAACTGTAACGGGATTACGGGATAAATAAGCGTAATTGTATTATTCCGAGGTATTCGAATATTCAGTGGTATTCGATTATTTAGTGGGTGCCGGGCGAGGATGGACGGGATAGGCTATGGTACGGCATTTACATACATACAATCACGCCTGTATTCCCAATTGGGGTAGGCAGAGCGAAACGTGACGTAGACAAATCCACAATTATGACCATTTCGCGCTTCGCAGCCACTTCTAGCATGATTTTATTTTAGGTTTGAATACAGATAGAAGAGGTATAATAATCGGTCTATTCCAACTAGTTCTACTGACAGTTCTACTGGTAGAACTAATGGTAAATTTAATTCCCACTAGTTCTACTATTCAAAGGACTTCAGATAACAGAACTAGTGGAACTGATTTTTTCAATTTGAAATCGTTACTGAAACGATTTGAGTGTGACTAAATATTATTTCAATAAATTTCCAATAGAATTACTGGGAAAAAATCACTCCCACTAGTTCTATTATCTGAAGTCCTTTGAATAGTAGAACTAGTGGGAATGAAATTTCCCATTAGTTCTACCAGTAGAATTGTCAGTAGAACTAGTGGGAATAGACCATAATAATGACTGGTTGCTAGCCTGTCACCTATACCGCACCCAAACCGATTTCCCTAGGGTCTCACCACATTAGTCGACGCCTTTTCGGCAAAACGCGGATGGATAAAGCTTTATGTCAACGCAATAAGAGCGAATAATGCGTCAATCGGTTCGTTTCGTGTGGACGAGGGTAGCCGAGCCGATTGACGCCTTGTTCGCTCTTATTGCGTTGACATAAAGCTTTTTCTGTCCGCGTTTTGTCGAAATGGCGTCGACTAATGTGGGGAGACCCTTAGTCGCCTCTTATGACATCCACGGAAGAAATAGACAGGTGTTATTCGATCCCGACACCACACAGGAAATGACACAGGCAGGGTACGGCATTAATTTGATGTTGAATAAGTGTGAAGTCCTGAGCATTTTGACGGTCAGATAGCCCAGTGGTTAGATAAACGGATTGTGGAGCTTCAGGTCCCGGGTTCGATCCCCGGTTGGGGCAGACGCTTTTTACTTTTACAATGAAATATAATGTTTTCTCTTGAGTCTTGGATGTTTGTCTATATAAGTTAACTACAATACACGGAATAAAACTTATGTCTGAATGATAGAAAAGAGATGTCTACCAGGGAACATTTATTAAAAATACAAAAAAGAAAATTTATCTAAACAAAAACAAAAATTAATGGACTTTCGAAATCACGGCACTAATACTACTTACATAAGGTCCATTGCCGAATATTTAAAATACATACATGCATAACCGTCACGCCTTATTCCCTGCGGGGTAGGCAGAGACAACAGAGCGCCATTCGCTTCTATTCTGACATACTTCTCTCGCTTCACTCACATTCATAACTCTCGTCATACACGCTCGACGGTTTCGGGTACTCCGAATATTTTTAGGCGTAAAAATATTGGTGTCTCTCTACCGTTACCTGAGCGTCTAGTGTATTCAAAAGGATGATGGATTCGATAACGATTTTGTTGAATTAACACGGAATTGTATAATTTTAAACAAAAAAAAACCGACTTCAAATTTGGGCTATACTGAAAGCATTTCTCTAATAATGAGGGTGACCTTCCATCACCAGCAGGCCTCACTAATTACTGAAATTATAATTTCCGGTCTGCAGGTGCATTCAGTATTGAAAGAATTATCCTTTAACTCCTAAGCATTAAGGCGTTGACCTTCCATCATCAGCTCAGTCATTTTTTTTTTACTGCCAGACGTAAATACTAGTGTCGCTTTGAAAAATGTACTAAAAACATTACCTGTGCCAATAAAATTTGAGGGTTGCCCTCGATTTCCCTCATATTCCATCATCAGATCAAGATATGCTGGCAATGGGACCACCTGGAAACTATACCCTTTCAAACAAAAAAAGAATTTTCCAAATCGGTCCATGCGTCTTCGAGTAATCAGCGAACACACATAAAAAAAAAAATGATAAAAAAAAATATATCCCGACGAATTGAGAACCTTCTTCCTTTTTTTGAAGTCGGTTAATAAAGACGTGCCGTGCAGTTGTGCAAACATTCCGCTGGCGGCGGTATCTCAGTTTCCATACAATTCCGTGTTAATTCGCAAACGAAATCGTTATCGAATCCATCATCGTTTTGATCACATACCAACTGCGGAGTGGGCCTCCTCTGCCGAAACGTCTAATTAAAATTAAGTTTTGTAAGTGATTAGAACTGCCTTTGTATTCGCTTTTAGATTGCCAAAGTTTGATTTAAAAAAGCCTATCTAACAGTAACATGTTTGGATTTTTCCTTTATTGGTAGCTTTTGGTATTTCTTCTTGTTGACTGTGTATGGCATGCTGCCAGCTATGTTTTTTCCAAAAACAAACGAAACTTTAGCTCAGAAATTGTTTTCATATGCTTTGTTTTCCAATTGTTTTGTTTTGAGGTAAAGTTTGGACTCGCTGTATTGAAATCAAATAGCTTTTGCCCTGAGCCATCCATTTTACTTTTACGTTGGTTTTTTAACAATAGTTAGGTAGGATTCCATTTTTATCCTTTCCGTGGTTTTCAATATAACCGAATCAATCAATTTCTGACTAACATGTTCCATTTGGTGTCGTGTTTAGAAAAACACCTCTCCATTTCTGTCATTATTATACCTGCTAACTCTAAACCATTGAGGATAGAACCTATAAAGTACTAATGTCATCTTGGTTGTTCGGAAATTATTCCGCAAAACAATTGAAGTGATCGCTGTGCTCTTATTGGCCGGTCCAAGATCGCGCGTAACGCTAGTGCCTTTTTCTCTACGGTTATTGGCTCTGTACAGTTTCTGTGACAGTGACGGTGACGTTTAGTATGTTGAAATCAACAAACTATTTGCGGACCGGGGTTGCGAACATTGTTTCTCTATAGGTTCTATCCTCTATGCTCTAAACCTAAAAAAAATACTAACAGTGGCCACGCGGCCACGTAACGTGAAAATAGTCATGATTTTACCCACAGTTTTACCTGTGCAGCGGTTCGTATACTCTGCCTACCCAATTTGGGAATACAGGCGTCACAACAAACGTAATAAAGGTTTCCTCTGTCAAGCAATGAAATATTACTATGACGTTTAAAGTAAACAAGTTCTATGGCAGGTCAAAAATCAAATGGATCAATAAAAAAGCCAGCTCAAACATTTTGTTTAGCACACACAAAAATTTTATAAATCCTTTAACCAGCAACATAAGACTTGTGATTTGACGCCGTTTCTATTCTACGTTATGTCTAGATATACATAATATGTATTGGCCAACTCAATTGCTTAAATAATTTTCTTACAAGCCTTTCCCCTAATAGCTCCGCTAATGCGCCTAACTTCGCAAAGCGCTGCAAAATCTCACACAAGACATACTTAACAATGTTTCATTAAATGATTCATTAATTTATTCCATTAAACTGGCGTGATACGTTTACGCAATAATACCAACATGATCTCATTAGGAGATGTAAAATTTAAGCTGTTCTAAAGATTTTGTGCGGGACGGAGTAGAGTTGGGAAAGCGGATGTTGGATGTTACATTTACATCCGATCTTTTGGTGTCCTGTAGGTCTGTCGCGAGTCGAACCGCGCGCGGGGTAGATCTGTCATTTTTGACGTGACAGGTATAGCCTCCTGACGACTGGCGTGCTATATACAGTAGGTACAGAAAATAAAAGTCATTTGTAACTTTATCTATTGACATTAAGGGTCAATTTTGAACTGCACATAATTTGACGCTGGTCGTCAGGAGGATAGAGTGAGTCGAGTATGATTCATACTTTGCCGTACGTCACACCTGTATTAACAAATGGGGTAAGCAGAGCACAAACACTACTACATGGACAAATCCATGACTATTTCACGTTGGTTTCTGTTGTTTTAAGCATGTAATAACATAACTATTCAAGATTGCAATAATAGCCATAATTAAAAAAAAAGATATTGCGGGTGGACAATGAACTTTTTTTATTAAAAAAAACTTGAATATCTCAAAAATGGTGACATTGTTACTCAAACATATTACTACTACTCTACTTCTACTTTCTCTCTTCTCATTACATTAGAAATACATATCACCTTTCATTACATCACATCACATATCAACTTACGTACCTGCACGTTACCACAATCCTTTTTTATACATGGATATTTTAACGGATGTATTAAAATGCGACGGATGTTAATCCGACATCTTGTCCCAACCCTACTTTGAAACCACACATGCGTTAATGCCGTATTTGCAAGTGTTTTGAGCAACTTTGGCGGTGTAATAGTGATGAGCCGTGTACCAATGTCTTACAAGGTGTACCACTTATGTGTGTTGAGGTAGAAACGCGTCTTAAAATGAGGTGGGAACGATGTAGAGATGATTTTGGAGGTATGAAGTTCGAGTCGTAGATTTAAGGAGCGAGCGAAGTGAGTGAATTAAATTTAATACTGGACAAAATGTGATGACACTACCATTTGTAATTTATGTACTACAAAAATGTTATTTGAAGATGTTGTAACCTTAATGAATGTTTTGTTTTGAGGGACATGAGGGTCGACTCTTATTTATCTAATTATGTATTGTGAGATACGGTTTTGTCTATGTGATGTTTCGCGTGCTCTGCCTACGCCTTTTAGGAATACAGGTGTGATGTTTACATACGTCGACATTTTACCGAAACTCCTCAGTCAGTTAATGCCGAAATACATTAGTAACATCTGGTATAGCCGGAATACTTTCGATCTCAAATTTAAATTGCCTAAAAGTTTGTGTGATGTTGTTTTTGGTTTAAGGGTTCCTTATAGTCTGGTCTGGATCCGTGTGGTGTAGGATTTAGAGTAACACCTCTCCATTTCTTCCGTGGATGTCGTACGAGGCGACTAAGGAAATAGGTTAAAAGATATTTCAGGCGGCAGGCTAGCAACCCGTCACTATTATATCTGCCAACTCAAAACCTACAAAAATATGCTAGAAGTACCCACGAGGCGTGACATAGTCATAGTTTTATCTATGTAGCGTTTCATATGCTCTGCCTACACCTTTGAGGGAAAACAGGCGTGATGGTATGTATGTATGTATGTTATAGTCTGAAATAAAATAATGATGTTACATGTATGTACTTCGCAGTAAATTTATTTACTACGAAATTCAAACAAAGTTGTTCATCGCACCTTGTCTGTCTGTACCTATCTTTATATTTAGAAATACTGAACAAATTCAAGCAAAATTATCTACTTTCAAAGACTTTTCTAATATTGTTAGAAGATGGGTAATAAATTAAGGTGAGTACCTACTAGGCACATAATAAAATATGTAATGTAAATAAGCCTGAGCTGAATACAACTAATATTTAATAAACTTATTAATATTAATAGGCTCCTAAAGAGCTCATAAACGCCTTTTTATTTTACCACCTAGTTAAGATCATCATTTGCCAAGAAACTTAGCAGTAAGTGTTTTATCATAATAGAAGTACATATTATTTAATTAAATATTAGTTTCCTAAAAATGAAATATGAAATAATAATCATGCGTCGTTGACTCGAGGTTGTACGCAAGTTTTCACGCCATCATGTCATGTTCTGACAGCTGAGCGGTAGCGAGGCACAATCGCACACGCAAAGCACCCTTGCGTTTTGCGTCGCTCCAGCCCCGGGCCAGCGACTTAAGCTATTTCAATTTTCGTAGAAATTTGTTTTACTAAATTACATAAAATAAAATAATTTTCATTTCAAGAAAGCTTTCAATAGTTACTCAAAGCAAGTGGTACTTGTCGGTAAGGTAAAGAATATTATTCAGACGACGGTAGAATCAACTGTACCGTAGAACGGGGTGAGTAGGGATTGCGAAGGTAGGTGAAGTTTAAGAGAAGAAGTTTTGAACAAGCTACTGCTTGCTAAATCGAAAATCCATTTTAACCCAACTGCGGGGAGATATGGGATGCCTTCTCATGAAAGAAGAACTAAAATAGAAACGACTGACATCTTCCGAGTGGCAATCTACCGTTTCCCGGCACACTCGTAACTGGCAACCCACCGCCTCTCGGCAATAAGTGTACTTATTGTTTAACACTAGTCATCTCACATTGTCAGTACACTAGCGACGCTGCCACGTAAAAGGATGAATTTAATTTTCTTGTTATGGATGTTAGTTTTGTCCCAACTAACCCCGCTTTACGGTACGCCCCTCATGGATACTTGAACGCAAATATTTTTCAGATTTTGTACTAAATCGCTACTCAAGCGTCTACGCTGTATGGAACCTCAAAGTGGTGTTCCCAACTTCCACTTGCCTTCAAAGCGAAATGTTGTGGGCGCGCTAAATCGCTCGGAAAAATTCGGGAACCTTCGGAAGCGTTCGGGAGTCGTTCGAGAAACATTTAAAATAGCTCTTTGAAAAGAGCGAGTGAACTTTTACTTGTGTTGGCTGGTTTTAACCGGTTTGAGATTGTTTGAAGCGTGTTTTGGTGTAAGCGATTAAGAGGATAAGAGTCGCGACACTTCTCCATACAAACGTAGTCCCCTGTTTTCTCCGTAAATAATGACATTAGAGCAAAAAAAAAATTCATTAAATTTGTATCTGTTGTGGCTTTGCCCCTACGATTTGCTTTTATCGATTTTCTATTTTTTTTATTTAGAATATCGATAAAAGCAAATCGTAGGGGCATAGCCACAACAGATACAAATATAATGTCAAAATAAATTTGCTCTAATGTTATTATTCACGGAGAAAATAGAGGACTACGTTTGTATGGAGAAGTGGTGCGACACCTATCCTCTTAAGGGTTTTTGGTATTAGAATAGTACTGTTGGGAAAGTTGAAACGTGACAGATTCAACCGCCTGGTAGGTGTGGTCGGGAATAAACTTGGCAAAATTCTAACTGGTGGGGGTAAGTTCGTGCATTATTTTTGCTAAAATTTTTATAAATTAAAATTTACCCCCCCCCCCTATTTAAAATCTTGCCAAATTTATTGTTGACCACTATAACACTACGAAGTAAGTAAGACGCAACTAAGGAAAAAGAAAGCATTGCTTCGCGTCACTATACCATTTATATCTAACTTCTAAAAATGTCCTAAAAGTGGTTACAAAAAGTGAAGTTATTTCATCCATATTACTTCGTAAGGAGTTAATATTATTGCAACTCTACTAGGTGTTTAGTGTATCTATAAGATGCTAACAAATTAGTCACGGATATTTTTACAGCTGATAGTCCTCGATTTTAGGAGTACATTTAAGTATGAAACATCATAGGTTTTATTGTGCTTTTTTGGAGAAAAATAGGAAACAAATTTGTCACGTTAAAACATCCTGTTAATAAGATAATTAAATGACACCTCTTTAGACATTCTAGAACCTCTTTAAACAATCAACCTACAGTCTTCCCGCCGAGTCAAAATTATATTTACGAAAAAAAACTTTTGACGTGACATGCTAGAGTTGCCAGGTGTCCCGATTTCCGCGGAACGTCCCAATTATTACGAGTCATAAAATGAAAAATCAGTATCATTCAAAAAAATGCATACAAATAATTCAAAATAGCACGTATTACATCATTAGCGCTAAAGGTATTGAATTTAAGTTTAAAGGTTTGTTTTAATTCAGGATTAACATTTGCTTAGAGACCGATCTCGATCCAACTACTCCTGGCGCCATCTAGTCATAGAAATTTGTGTTTTTTGGTTGTCCGGATCTACAACCTTAAATCCCAATTTATTTTACCATATGTACCGATTTAAACAAATCGTACCTAGCAACACTAGACATGACAGACAGTGTTAACATCTGGACAGGTGCATAATAGGGTGATTATTTTAAAGAATAATTGTAAATTATTTTTTTCGTTCGGTAAATTAAAACAATAAAATTATATCCAAAGGTTCCTTAATTACAGTTAAAAGTTAATTGTTTTAATGTAATCTATTATCTCTTAAAATATCCGTGACTAATTTGTTAGCACCTTATATAAATTAAGTGTTTATTGAATAAAGTTTTAGTATTTCATCGGCATTCACTTCGTTTGATTGCTCCACCGACTTCCCGTATCACAATGTTTCTTGTGGCTTTGGAGAGACAGGGGTGAAATATTTCCCCAATTAGGTTCCAACCTTTGCGCTAACTATATTTCTGGCTACCGTCAGCATTACTCCAAAAATCTCGTAACAAAATGTAATAAAGTCAATTTATGTACGGTCCGCACAGCGTAATCCGTTCGTGACAAGCCGAGCGCCGCCGGACTTAGCCGAAGTCGCTTTGAAAAGAAAAGCCGCACCGCAGACACGACAAAATAACGGCCTTACCGAAAGATTACATCGAACGCTGCGAGCATGTGAAGAAACACTTTGTCGAATGTTATTCAACACTATATTCGACAGAGTTTCTAACTAATATAGCCTTATTAACTTGAAAAGTTGCACCGCGTCATTTTAGGTTCGATCTTCAATAAATCAAAAACTAATCCGTAGATTAAAAATAAATAAATAAATAAATATCACTGAACAATATTTACACTAATCACCTAGTCCCAAAATAGGCAATTTAATGCCTGTGTTATGGGTACTAGACAACGGATTACTTATATATAGATAAACACCCAAGACTTCAAGAGAGCAAACATTCGTATTCATCATACATCTGCCCCGACCGGGGATCGAACCCGGGACCTTAAGCTTCACAGTCAGGTTCTCTAACCGCTAGACTATAGTCAAAATAACGCGCTCGGATCGGCATGGGCATGCCGGAGGAAAGCGATTGTGATCGTGATATGTAACAAAGTGGATCTCGAGCTAATTAACCCTTTTCCGATGATCTTCTGAATTGATGAAAACCCCAGAATTCTGTACCCAAGGTACCAATCCTTATATAGGCATTCATCTCAGTGTACGCGCTGGATTCAAGTATCTCCTCATAGTGCTTTAATAACTGCAACCAACTTAATATTCACCAAACCCTTAACAACCAGATGGAACCGGTTTCCACCGGCTCAAACTGAAATATTGACGCCACAAAGTGTAGAGGCTGTTTATTTTCAGTGTATGCGCCAAGCGAAACAGACCGGAACTCAAGTCGAACATTATAAATTCAGGGAACCATTCCCGCTGTATACAGTTTTTGGGCAGTAGGAATGAAGGTTTGGGAAGACTGTACTGCATAAAACGACCACCTGCCTTTAGTTTAGATTAGATGTATGCTTATAGCCGTGGTAGCCCAGCGGTTCGACCTGTGGCCTCTCAAGCAGAGGGTCGTGGGTTCAAACCCCGGGCTCGCACCCCTGAATTTTTCTGAATTTATGTGCGATATCGAATTTGATATTTACCACGAGTTATTCGGTGAAGGAAAACATCGTGAGGAAACCTGCACACAGCGACGAAGTAATTCAACGTTGTGTGTGAAGTACCCAATCCGCACTGGGCCCGCGTGGGAACTATAGCCCCAAGCCCTCTCATACTGAGAGGAGGCCTGTGTCCTGCAGTGGAACGTATGTAGGCTGATGATGATGATGACGATGATATGCTATCGCCCGCTCTCTTTTGGTGTTAAGTTTAGAATAGCATCTCACCATTTCTTTAGTGGATGTCGTAAGAAGGCACTTACCGACAAATTTAGAAAAAAGAAAGAAAGAAAGGGAAATGTTTACCATACAAAAAATTAGGTCGAATTGAGAACCTCCTCCTTTTTTTTGAAGTCGGTTAAAAAATAGCAAAAAATCTTAAACTTAAATCTGACTCTTACTCTTTTTACTCTTCTTCTACAATTTAGGCGACAGGCTAGCAATCTGTCACTGTACTTTTTCATCTGTTTTGAAACTTATTAGTTAGAACTTCGTACACTGCATCGTATTTATGTGATAAACAACACAATTATTATGAACCCCCGATAGTATAAATATGTCGGTTGAATAATGTATTGTTCGTAGCCGGTCGACTGCGGCGGTTAAATCACACGGAAACCCTTCGTACATACGTGTTGGAATAAAATGCATTTCTCGAGGTAAATGTTCGTGTCGTGGGGTGAAATATTACGTCGCCACTTACACGGGGTAGGTGGGCCTTGGAAATATTACGCGGCTTTTTGCATACGCTTCTATTGAATCGAGGGCTGTTTGATTGAGGGTGGGATTGTCTGTTGATGGCAAGAGGTTTACGGAGAGCTTCAAACTGGTTGAAGACGGAAGTTTCTTTAAACTTTGCTGCTTTAACAATCTGTAGGATAACACCGCAAGACATGTGAATCGTCATCGGATAGTCTGTCTTGCCCGCAAATCGTCTCGTGCCTTGCCGTGCTAATCCCGACGAATTGAGAACCTCCTCCTTTTTTGAAGTCGGTTAATAAAAGCACAAAACAAAAGATAGCGTAAACATCTACAAAAATGTAAATTCTTCGTAAAAGGTGGGCAATCTTGCACAGGAGGCATGAGGTTAGAATAAGGCTCAATTCACACCAGAAGAGCAGCGCAGCACGGCGTAGCGGAGCGCAGTTTCAGTGTCATGAGAAATTCAACTTTATTTTCATTACAATAAGACTTATTATCGCATGAGAAACTCTAACGATGCGCGCGGATGCCCGCGGATCCGCGGGAATTCCAGCGCATTCCATAAACAAAGCCGTGCGACTGCGCGAGCTGTCGCGGGAATGCCCGAGGATGCTCGAGTAGTCGCGACAGCCGCTGTCAATACACATGTCAATATGTCAATAATTATGTAAATTCCAGCGACTTCCTACGCATTCCAGCGGCTTCTCGAGCAGTCGCAGGAATCCTCGCGCATTTTCTACGGAGCGGGTCGCTGCGCTACGCCGCGCTGCGCTGCTCTTCTGGTGGGAATTGAGCCTAAGAGCTCTTAATTTATTCTATAGATGTTGTAATAGGTAACTAAGGAAATAGGTTAAGATATGCTGGCTAGCAACCTGTCACCATTAGGTATACCTCTTCGTCCGTTTTTAACATAAAATTAGCTAACCAGTGTACGTAAAATTCCCAAAGGAAGAGCGCACGAAACGATGTATGACTGCTTCACGATTCGTAGTTACTTTAGGTAACATATCTTTAGTTTAAAGTTAGATAAAAGAGGTTTTACTTTACCTCTTCTGACCAGTTCAGTTACCAGCATTAAAATCTGCCACTTAGAAGCGTGAATAAATATCTGAGACGTCCTACTACCCCTGGCAATAGAGTCGTAAATCAGACAATGCAGCCTTGTTCTGGTCTCCTGGAGCTGGTGACTGTTCCTAGCCTGGAAATCATAACATAACCTGTTTCCTTAGTCACCCTTTACGACATCCAAATCCATCTAAAAAAAAGTGTTATGCGTTAAGAATCCTACATTTTTCGTCACGATGTACAGCGGGATGCAAAATTGCATGGACAAGTCCAAATGAAAGTCGTTTGAAGCTGTTTACGCCGTGCGATAGTGATGGTTATCGAAACACGGCTTCTGACGCCAAACGATTGCCGCCTCTAAGCTATCCATGCAATTTTGCATCCTAGTGTACGTAACAAAGATTTCAGTCGAGCAATGCCATGTCACTGTGGTTTTATGGTGGATCAGGAATCAATCGTGTCGCTAGTACAACATTGTACCAACAATGAGCCCTCGTTCCAATAAGCCCCCAAGCAATCGCAGCCATTTCGACATCCATCGGGCTCGTTCGAACGCCACTACAACCACATTATCGCGATATTACACAAATAGACCCGCCCTCAACCCCACGATTGCATTCCAACAACCGGGACGACGATAAAACGAAAGAAATCGCGAATCGTTCCACGGAAAGATGTCCCATCATTCTTTTAAAATGGGACCAATTTTCCGATACTGCGTATAAGCACGCATGACCATCACCAAACCCGTCCAAAGTGAGCTTTAGACGTCCATTTTAGAGTCTAGAATCCCCTGTGTTCCAAGGAAATTAGGAAAAAATGTAAGTGGACTAGGAAATCGCACCCAGCGGGCGCCGAAGAGGAGTTATCAATCTTTGGTAGGATGAAACCCATTTCAACCTCTATTTATGTTTGGTCAACAGTTTTTCGAAAATGAAAAAGATAAGGGAAGGGTCCTGGCGATTATCAGTTCCAATCCATTGTCCGGGACGTTGAAGTCGGACCCTTTTGTTGCTCGAAATTGTTTTTGTTTTTTGTTAACTTTTGACTGTCTTTCTTTTTGATTAATGGCCATCCAGCCAGTGCTTTTTGTTCTTTATCCGTCCTTCTTTGGTATATTATTATGCGGGTATGTACTGGCTGACTGTTCCACAAAAATGTTATAGGATTCTCATCGGTGCTTCAGTTTTGAAAAGTATGAAAGTGTTTGTGAGGATCGATGCGTAAAAAATACATTGTTAGGTTAGGTTAGGTTAGTACTATAGAGGGCCCTCTACAGTACAGTACAAAGACGTAGCAAGTTAGTCCTACAAAAGCTACTAAAGCAGTACCTATAAAATTTCACTACAATATCAAGCTGTTATCATGTTTCCAGTTTGCCTAAAGTCAAGATTATAAAATAAATTGATTACTCCGTCGATTAAGGTAAACGCCCCTGTGCTCGTCATTGACACTTGCAACCTTATGTCATAGTACAACAGGTGACAGACGGGTGTCATCTACTGGGCGTTGAGGCGTCGAGCATTGGTACATTTACCTTACATTATTGAAATTTTCATACACACATGACTATCCCACGTTTCACAGCCACTTTAAAATCACTGTTCGTATGTATATCTTTCATTTGACAAACAATACGCGGATAATGCTTAAAGCTCTCGAGTGATGTCACTATCAAATCCAATTTTACTTAGGAGTGACGTCACAAGCCTCGGTTGCGCAAAATAGCCATGGAAAAATATAACAATAGTAAAAAAATACTGGCGCACTATATTTGTAGCCATGAAAAGAACCACTTTTGTCTTAAATAATGCATACTATAATTAACATAATCCTGTACATAATTAATTATACATACAATCACGCCTGTGTGCTCAAATGGGGTAGGCAGAGCACATATGGAACGCTTTCATGGAATTTCACGCTTCACGGCATATTTTTTGGTTTAAAAACAGATGGAAGAGGTAGAATAGTGACAAGTTGCTAGCCTGTTGCCTTTTGCAATATCCACGGAAAAAATGGAAAGGTATTATTCCACGCCGACACGAAGGCAATGTTCAAAATATAGTGTTACATAAAACGGAGTATAAAACAGCCAGCACAGCGTTGTAGCGTACAAAGATACGACCTATCCGTACTCCTAAATCCAAATCGGATAGTTGCGAGCCCTAAGCGGTCTCCTCGCGACATTCATCTGCCGAATGGAAGTAATTTAGATAAGCGGATAAACGCGTTTTTATGTGCCAGCATTATTTTGCCAACTTTAAAAAGATCCAATTCCATGTGTAGAAGGCTGAGGTAAACGTCCGAGCAGTTGACACCTTAAGAGATAATATTTATTTTGCGTCATTGTTGTTAGTTTATATATATATTTTTTTATGAAAAGAAAAAGAGTACAGATAAGTCGCAAATAAAAAGTACAAAGTATGAAGGCGGATGTATTCCAAAAAGGATTTCTCTACCCGCCCATCTGAGTAATGGAGAGGAGGAAGTGGAAACGACTTAAACTGTCGATTTCACCACGGGCGTAGCCAGGATTTAGTTTCGGGGGGGGGGGGG
>BHDV01030342.1:43437-55294 GCA_005406045.1 Adoxophyes honmai
TTCGGGGGGGTTTTGAACCCCCAAAACCCCCCCCTGGCTACGCCCATGGATTTCACTACCTAATTGGAGTAACAAAAGTAGTAACATGTAGTCATAAAATGCTTGCTTTTGACATAACTATTCGTTGTTTTTATTTATTTTCGATTTGAACTATCCCAAGTATAACACGTTCTAATATCTGTGAGAAGTCATAAGGCGACATGACTCAGTTACTTTGTACTTTTCCTATTCATTCATACATACATACAATCACGCCTGTATTCCCAAACGGGGTAAGCAGAGCACACAAAACGCTACATAGACAAAACAATGACTATTTCACGTTTTGTGGCCATTTTCCTATTCAGTCTAATCTAATCTTCCAATCACTTTTGATCCACATTCTTGGCATTTCTGTCTGCGTGCTGATAAATTGATTTGTTAAATATTCTTAGTTTCAAGTAGTTACTACAATACACTAGTCGTAGTGACTGTGAAAGCGGTTTCATTCTCCTTCAATAAACATGGCTTAGTGCCGGTAAAATACAGCTAGATGTAACAGTTGTACGTATTTTTCAAATTGAAACTCTTACCTTAAAGTTCAACTACTGTAAGGTTAAATATGGTCTTAATATCAAAACATTCCAAAACTAGTACAATATTAGTCAATCTTGAGTGTAATGTCAGGTGATTTTGCTAGCAAGGTCTTTTTTTACTGGAATGTAAAATATCAAAGGCTACACATACCTATACAAATGGCAATATCAATTTGCTATGGTAAAAATGAGTTTACTAATTTTAGCAATGTAATTTTTATCTTAATATTATCAACTTAATGTACGGCGTCGCACATTGTGGCTTTTACCTTACACGTTCCATTGAAGATGGACTTGCGGGACAATGCGAACTAATGTTTTTCTTCTTTTATTTTTGCGGCATTGATTTGTCCACACAATAATACTCTTCGGGTATCGGCTTAGGAACAACTTGTCTTGTTTTCAAAACACAATACGATAGACAAAAATCACCAAGTAATCTATCGACTTTATTCATGGTACAGAAACATAGAGTAGGACTTAGTTACTTAGGATCAATTCAACGAAATGCGAACAAAATTTAGTCTGGGGATAAGTAATTATTTACACGCAAGTCAACAAAATTTTCGTATCACTGCTTTAACTAAATATCGAAAAGAACTAAATATTTCACTCTGTTTTCCTTTCACTGAATCCCAAGTTATCAACGTACTAACCCCGCAAATATTCTCCATGTATTATCCTAGAATCGATACGCTCTAAAATTCAGTTTGAGCACTGAACTTCCCCCACTTTCGCACAAAGCGTGCATGTGCTTCGGTATTATCGGGACAAACTTTTATCTTAATGTCGGATTTAACTTAAACTTTGTAGGCGACGAAAATGCACGATAAATTGGAGTAACGTCTCTATAGATACGACAGGGCGACGGTAAATTTCAGGCGTCTCTGACGTGAAGCTTGTGCAATGAGAGAAAGAAAGAAGGAAGGAGGGAAAGAAAGAACGTAAGAGAGAAAGAAGAAAACGCATTTACTAACATCCACACGCACTGACAGCGAAAATGGTGCACGATGGTATTGGTTGTAATATTAAAAAGTGATACGAAAAAGGTCGTATAAAGCATCGTCCCGAAAAAAGAAAAACTGTTTCGTTTATACCATCACGTCAGCGCGCCGGACTACTCTCTACTCTGCTTCAGCTGTCAGTGCATTAATCTATCTAAAATTAATTTTAATGTAAACAAACTACATATTATTTAATGCTATGCTAACATCGCCATAAGGACAACACTTAAGCTTGTCACAGACTACGCATATACGTTAATATGTCATCTATCCATATGTCGGTGCCAACAGATACCTGACGGTAAATCTGCGCTGTGTATGTTAGCTCAATGAATTGTATAGAGAGCGATATTGACAGATATCTGTTCAGTAACAGATATCTTACCGTATCTGCTTAGTGCGTGATACGCTTTAGCGTCGTGTTACGGCGAACCGCAAAGCTTTAATTTCAGTGTGATTCTTGAAACTTGAGACTAAAAGACAAATAAAATTAAGACTACACATTGTGGGCAGTTGCCAACAGTTCAACTTACATGACGTCACGAATGAACACTAGAAACGAAAAACAAAACAAAAAGAGTCGGGCTCGTGCTCGAAATACACATAATCTGTGTAAATTTCGACAGTCCAGCTAGCACGGTTCGTGAGATAAAGCCTGACGACAGACGGACGGACGGACGGACGGACGGACGGACAACGAAGTCTCATTAATAGCTTTCCTTTTTCCGCCTTTGGGCACGGAACTCTAATAAAACATGATCTACTATTTGTTTTAGTCTATCTTCCTTGTTAATTACCTACACAAAATACTATCTTTCAAACACTATTTTTGTTGACGAGTCTACGCTAACCTAGGTCTCTAAAACAGTGTAGTGGAGTGACATAATCATAGTTCCGCCCGAGTGCAAGCGCTCGCTGTATTAAGCCGATCATAAACATAATATAGAGATTGCTTTACGGCAACAGAAGCCTCAGCCGATGCAATTTATGTCAGCACGCTTAATATTATGCGCTTCATTTAAGTGATAACTAAAACGAGATCATATACACACATAAACATCACGACTGTTTTCCCAAATCGCTACATAGACAAATTCATGCAATTTCTATCATATTTTTAGGTGTTAAGTTCATAGGTATTATAGAGATAAGTTGCTAGCTTTTCACCTAAAATATACCTTAACCTATATCCTTAGTCGCTTCGTACGATATCCGCGGAAGAAATGAAGAGATATTATTTTAAAACCCGACACGACCCCACGCGGTGAGATGCCTATGAGGAACTCGAGATATTTGAATTGCAGTTCTTCGTGGGTCAACAACGTCTGTCAAATTAATGATGAGACTGGAAAACGATGAGTTTTTTTTTTCTTTTTTTATATATAAATATCACTGGACAATTTTTTACACCAATCACCTAGTCCCAAAGTAGGCAATTTAATGCCTGTGTTATGGGTACTAGACAACGGATAAAGGTTGGCTGGTAGAGATCCCTTTTGGGATAAGTCCGCCTTTGTACTTTGTTCTTTTTTGAAACCTGTCTGTACCTTATTTTCTTTTGTACAATAAAGAGTTTTTTACTTACTTACTTACTTACTTATATATAGATAAACATCCAAGACTCGAAAGCAAACATTCGTATTCATCATACAAACATCTGCCCCGACCGGGGATCGAACCCGGGACCTTAAGCTTCACAGTCAGGTTCTCTAACCGCTGGGCTATTCGGCCGTCAAAGTTTGAAATATCTTGGTATTGTAATACTTCTAGGTATTTGATGTCAAATATAGACCTTTTCTACTAACAAATATTGAACCATCCACACTCCATTTATCTTGAATTAGGAGCAAATATTGTCAAAGTACAAAACTTTGAGAAGTTAAAATGTCTGTGATAACAACACTTGTCTTGCTTTTTGATATAAGTTTTTTTTACCATTTATATGTCTCACATTGTATAATGTATAACATTATTTAAGTGATAGCCTTTTTTAGTGTACCGACTCTTGTATTGATACTTATGACGATCATAGTTGCCATGTAAGCAGTTTTAAACGATTCACAAACATATATTTCGTAACGAATTCGGAATTTTGAAAAGATCTCAGAAATATGCCGGTCGGGGCAGATGTTTGTAAGTTTGTATGATGAATAGAAATGTTAGCTTTCGAGTCTTGGATGTTTAATAAGTAAGTTTATCCGTTGTCTAGTACCCATAACACAGGCATTAAATTGCCCAAAAATAGTCACAAGGTGATTGGTGTAAATATCAGAAATATCGCTATATGTATAATTATCACAGTGACCCATTACACTCGTGTACCTTCATTATGCTATAAAAAATATTACACGAACATTTTAAGTTTAAGGATATCATGGCTAATGACCTTCAAAATCTTATACTATCCAAATGATTTCTAACTCATTTCACCCCTACAATGACAGCACACTTCCGAACATTAAAGCGCCGCCATTTTGCCGGAAGTCGCCGGCTGCCGGAACCGGAAGTCAAGACGGTATCGCGTCCAACGGAAACTAACTTTAAACAAGTTGGCTTATCAAGAATATTGGGAATTGATTCTGAGTAACGGGTTCGGTTATTAACAGTTGTGGACGGAAATTTTGGAGTTTACGGTAATCTGCACTATCTGTTGGCGACAGTCTTTGATAAAAATTTGGAAGACTGACCAGCATTGAAGTTGTTGACAAGGTAGAGGGAGTTTTTTTTATAGGCGGTGTCCGTCTTCCCGTTTAGATTTTATCCAGTGTCAATATTTTTAATCTTTTATTATTTAAGTATAATTTATTGTTAGTGATTGTTGAGCTTAAGAAAAAAGGTGGCCTACCAGTGGGATACACTAACAGGCTTACAAAAAGGATACTTTATGGTTATTCTTGTATTTTACGATTCCGTAATATTAAATAAACTCTCTTTAAAACAAAGGATTTAAAATAATATTGCCCGCCGTAATATTCAAAAACATTTTTCCGTAAAATTAAAACACACTCGATTGTTCCGCACATGCACACACGCCTCCGTACTTAAATCGAATACCATTCAATAAATTCTGTTTAAAACCTGACGAATACAATCGAGGCAGGCGGCAGTAAATTATAAAACTTTTGTTCATCAACAATCTCTCGCAATACGAAAAACATTAAGGCCACCATTCGATAAAATATCGCCATATGCGCTGGCCTTATACAGAACGTCACACGGCATACAAACAAAAAACAATCAATGCAAAAACAAAACAAAGACTAAGTTAATTCCGAACTCAAACAAACCGGCGGAATCCCATTATTCAATCTTCTTTTTCGAACTGGCCGGAGTAAGTTGAAAAATAAAAATAAAACAATAGAGTGAGTCGTGGGAAACAAAGGGCGGCACAATCAGGGCCTTATTTACCGAGCTGGCCTAATTGATACGGGGACGGACCGGGGATAAGGCCTGGAAAACAGCGGGAATTCGAATTTCGAAGTTAAAAAGTGTCTCTAGAAAACGTAAAGTTTACCGTAGAAAGCTACCCAGAATCGGAGCAAATTTTCGAGTTATTGACAACAGGAGGATTTTCTAGTAGTTTTACTAAAATTCACCTTTATTTGGTTAAAGAAGATTTATTCATTATACTAATATCCTTTCTTTACTTTTTGTTGACTTACTCTGAATTACGATTACAATCAATCAAAAAGGAAAAACAAATTGTATGTGTATATTTGCATTATGTACTCGACTTTTGTTCGAACATTCTGCAAGAGGGTTACGTAACAATTTTTTTTTAAATACTTAAATAACAAAAGGCAGTTTATTTGACTTTAAATGTGATATTATTCTGAGTGAAATGAACATAAAATTCGGATCTAAATCTGGATCCCTAAAGTTATCTTTGGTAAGGAAAACGATTGTTCGTCAAATTATTTTAGGAGAAATGAAGAGCGGCAGGGCACAGCGCGTCTATACGCCGATGTGGTGCGTAGCTCCAGATTATGGATCACGAATTGGTCCGAAAAATGTCGAGGTAATCTCGATAAAAAAACCTGAGTAGATCCGTTTTATTTCACTACAAACTAAGTCTGGGATCTCGAAGGAGATCCCCAAAATTCCTTCAAAAAAGCATTTCGAGTAACTATGAACTGTAAATTACTCCCCCAAGACACGCTAGTTTCATGGCCTGATCATGACATTTCAGTTCGTTAGATACCGTATCATATCTATTTCAGTGTACATAGTACGCGTCGCTGCAACAAAGGTTTTGCCCATTACGGGGCCAACTGATGCAGATTGCATCGAAGCTGGGATTAATACGCAATTTGACTCAGTTAGCTTTGTATTTAACCGAGTTTACGTTTGTACGTACACATGACGTCTGCAATGCCAAATGGGGTAGCCAGAGCATATGAAACGCTGAAATTTTGGTTTCACATTTTGGCGACGCCGGTTGCCATACCAAAAGTTCTGTTTATTTTAAGATGAGAATTTTAACGAACATGATTTGAAATTATCTCTGAAATCTAAAGGTAAAACGAGAAATTATTAATGCAAATACATCTACAAATTGTTTGTTAAAATGTTTTTAATTCAATCGTCACTATAATTTGAGGGTATCTTTGTTCATTTAAAAATACGTGTGATTTGACCGTTGAATTCTCATCTTAACATGAACAGAGTATAACGTTGGTTGCCGTTTCCATTTAATAATGATTTAGTGGTCCAAATAGTAATGAAATTCAAGTTTAAATTTATACTGAGAATATTCCTAGCCGGCCACGATTCCATTGGATTACGGAGCGTAAAGACTACCGAATCACGGCACGATTTCATTACCGTAACGAACCGAGACACGACAATCTGAGCTCAGTCTGGTACTGTCACCAGCACCAATATCTGATACAATAAGGCTGCAAAAACATCTCACACGACTCTATTACTAGAGGCAGTAGGACGTGTCAGATATTTTTGCACGCTCCGTCGTAGCAGATATTAATGCTGGTCACTGAACTTAAATAATACCCAGTAGCAACAATTTGTACTTTTCTTTTGTGCTGAATTAAAGATTACAAAAAATACCCAAGTACTTACTAAAAATGTGAACGCCACTCGGTTTTATTATCTCTGTCTGATACCTGTAGCACAGTATTCTTGACATTTATATAACCGATCTCATCAAAAAATGGTACTGTGTTCTAAAATTCGTAATAAGGAGGAATGGTTCCGAGGAGTGGCCAAAGGAGCAGAGGTAAATTTTAGAGGCGACGGTAGTACGACCTGAACATGAACACTTTCAAGACGATTGACAGGCAAACCCAGGAGTAGAATGGTGGCAGAAAGAAGAGGCCTTTTCTCAGCAGAGTGTGGCGTAAACCTAAACATTCACGAACAATAGTTCAAAGCTACAATAAAAGGCATCAATTCCCAATTTCACCTCAATATTTCGACCTGGCACATCAGATTATAACACAAAAGGTTCATTCAAAGGCCAGTAGGCTCCCGTATTATCGGAGAGTGGGTTTTATTTCTACAATATACCCTGTTGAAACCACAAAGGGACAGCAGCTCTTTATTTTACTTTGCCTATGTATTACTGATAGAATATTTGATGAAATGATAATCCCATAAGGTCTCTAGTGTGGGCGTGGACGGGTATCTGGTTACAGCGCTTTAAAAATTCATGATCGATTCGGTTTTGTTTTTCTTGATTTTTGTGTATCAAGGAAATGTTTAGGCGAGCTGAGAGATTGGAAAAAATGACATAGTCTTTCTGTTCTACGTCAGCCTTTGAATTTCGTTACGAGATTTCTTATGAATTTGACGTGTAATTCTTATGAATAAAAAAATGTATTATACTTGAACTTAGGAACATAGGCGTGATTGTATCAAGGTATGTAAGTATGAGTCTTGGGTGTTTAACATGATAATCTATATCTATACTAATATTACAAAGCTGAAGAGTTTGTTTGTTTGTTTGTTTGTTTGTTTGTTTGTTTGTTTGTTTGAACGCGCTAATCTCAGGAACTACTGGCTCGAATTGAAAAAATCTTTTTGTTTTGGATAGACCATTTATCGAGGAAGGCTTTAGGCTATATAACATCACGCTGCGACCAATAGAACTGAAGAAACAGAGGAAAATGAGGAAAAAACGGGGGAATTTTTTCACTATTCCACGCGAACAGAGTCGCGCGCACAGCTAGTATTCGTATATTTACGATATATACGTTTGTTAAGTATTTTGTCTGTTTTACCTACACTAGTCATTTACGTAGCTTTCAATAGATATTATGAGTTCTTATTGTCAACGGTTATTCTACCGCTGAAGTAACGTTATGGTTTTTTTCCTCCTTTTATTATACGTAGTTAAGGCATATTTAATTTAGCAACCTGTCACTATTATACCTGCCAATTCAAACCCTAAAAGAATAAGCAAGAAGTGGCCACAAAACGTGAAATAGCCATGGTTTTGTCCTAGTAGCGATTCGTAAGCTCTGCCTACCCCATTTGGGGACACAGACGCAATTGTATGTTATGTTTTTCACGTTTCGTGGCAATTTTAAAATGGTTCCAGCGAAAGACCGAATTGCACTGTAATTGCATTGTAAAAAGCCATTGGATGAAGTCTTGTATAATTTTCTGATATCCGACTCGCGGTTTTAGGCACAGCACTAGTCTCTTAAATGAATCCCGGGATCCCGGGATCAGGTATCTGTCCCCGGCCGCGTGATTCCTAGCTTTATTCCGGGGTAATGTATTGGTTAGGCTTTAGTTCCGATAACTTAGATTCACTTAGGGATTGTGATTTATTTATAAGATGGAGCCTCTGGGCTTGAAGGAATATTTGGGGTCACATTGACAACTTAATGAATAATAAATAACCTGTGTTGGTATGGCAAACGGAGTAGAAAAGTAGAATTAATTCAGTAGAAATAAGAACGTTAAGAAGTATAGGTGTATCACTGGAAGGCATAATAAGAAATAGTGTGATAAGGGAAGGAGCTGGGGTGGAAGTAAATATTGTGATTAGGATAGAAGAAAGTATACTTTGTTGGTTTGGACATATAGAGAGGATGGATGAAAGAATATTTAGGTACTAAACAATACGGTAAGGTACGGGGAGTGTGGACTAGTGCATTGGGAGGAGAAGACCTAGACGAACGTCCCGTGATCAAATCGCGGATGTTTTAGAAACAGGTCAGGTTAAGAAGAGTCCCTGAAACCGATGAGCATGTATGAAGAGATGAATGAAAATAAATATATTTCATTTCATTTCAACGTGAATGAAGTAAAAGATGTAGTAAGGATTGTAGGAAGTGGAACAATGTAGTATCTGCCTACCTCTGTGTGAAAGAGGTGTGACTGTTGATAATGTTACATTGTGTGTGGTGTCGTGTTAGAATAACACCTATCCACTTCTTCCGTGAATCGGAGGTTGAATATGATGAGCAAGACTCATATCAATAATGCGTCTAAAGCTCCAAGCGTACTGCCAAACGTTTTTTTCCCGACAGGTGTGATGTGCGCGGTTCTTCGTTTAATTTCAAATATTACATCCAATACTGTCAAGCCACTGCGCCGCGCCGCTACCACTGTCAGTGCGTTTGGAGCTTAAAGGCTTCTACCAATTCAATCTACCAACGGTTTGGCTTACCTACTCTACTAGAGATAGAAAATGAAATGACAGAACTCTCACGCATATAATTTTGATATCGGGTTACTTATGTTACGGTGCATCGCGTTGGGACGTGGCGCATCACTACAAGTGACGGACATCCCTAGCGCGTCGTTTAGAAAAGAAACAATTGACGTACGATTGAGCGGCAATACGAAGACTTTCAATTTCAAGTTTAATAAAGTTATGTGAGTAAACCATTCTTATTAGATTCAGAAGTGCGATACCGACCGGAAAAAACCCACGAATGTGTTATTCTTATTGGATTGCAGTGTTTTTTTAAAGTTAATGAGAAAATAGAGACGAGTTCTGTTTGTTCCATTTTGAGGTTGTGAAAATTTGTCGTAAAAGTGTTTCTAAGTCCGTAAAAACTATTAAAACTATGTGTTAAGTGTTGTAAATATAAAGTATATAAGACTATTGGTTGAGTTGTTGACAATTTAGTATTAAGTGTTGTGATTTTTCGTACTTTTCATCACTTGCGAAATACGCCGGTATCGAGCCGGTCCTGTGACTTTATTACCAAGTTAGCGAGCGAGCTGGAGCCGTACTACGGAATCAAAAGCTTGTTCACCGACGTCAAGAAGCCGCTGGTTATAGCAGATTTAGATTTACCTGTTTCCTGGGGTGAGATTGTTGCATGTTGACTTTGTTTATTTGCCTACATTGACTATTTTGTTTATTTTCTGTGCCTATTGAGACTGAAATCCTCTGTTTGTGAGTGAAATTAGAAAAACAACAAACAATTCTAAACATTCTATCATCAACTTAAGTGTGAAACAGTGTCAAATGGGTCGCCGTAAGAGAGTTAGGTCTGAATCTAGTTCATTGACCTCTGATGAAGAAGTTCACTACAAAAGAAGTAATCATAAAAAGGAAAAGAAGCAGAAAGAGGGACGCGTTAAATCTTTAGAAACAACTGTGAGAGACCTTAGGGAAAAACTAAACCATGTTAGTGCGAGCACTCCTATGGGCAGCGAAGCTCAAACATCAAGGGCTAGTGGTTATGCTAGTGTGGCTGCAGCACCAGTGGTGCGCTATGTGGGACGAAATGATTTCATTCCTGAATATGATCCAGAGACTACTGTAGTGCCAATTGAGCAGTGGATTAGAAATTTAGAAAGCGTTGCTAATATGCATGGGTGGGATGAGCGCACTTTAGTGTGCAACTGCACCTCCAAGTTGAGGGGTTATGCTAAAGCATGGTATGGGAGGCAGACTGCATATGATATTTCATGGCAGGATTGGAAAACCAACTTGATCAAAGCTTTCCCAGTGACTAAAAATAAATTATTCCAAATTAGGGAACTTGTGAATAAATTAAGAGCACCCAATGAAGACCTTATCAAATTCTATTATGAGAAATTAGGCATAGGAGAAATTAGGCATGTGCGCTTCCTGATGATGTCATTACAGAGGCAATATTTGGTACTCTTGGTGATAAGTTAATGGAAGTAGGTGCGGTGTCAGCTGGTTGCAACAGTACCACATCACTCTTGAAATATTTAGCAAGTTTGAAAATGGCCTCCGCTTCAACAAATAATTCAAGTAGACCAGATAAGATTGTGACTGTACCACAAGTGAAAATAACCGAAGCAAATAATCAATCTCGGAAACCAATCACTTGTTTTTCATGTGGCCAAATAGGCCATAAGGCAAGTGTGTGTGGCAAAATTGTAAAGAATAAAGGGGAGAGCGAATGCCAATATTGTCATAAGAAAGGGCATTCAAAACCTTTCTGCTATAAGAAAAAGAATCAATTAAAATATTGTTCTCATTGCAAACTTAAAAGGCACTCATTGAAAGAATGTAACAAGAGAGGCAATGAAACAGAGTACAACAGAGAAGACGGTGAAGAAAATTAAAACTAAATTTGTTGATGATGCTGACTAGAAATATTTCAAAAAGGTTTTTGCTAACAGAGTTCCTACTGATGTTCATACATTTTGGGGGTTCCTACAACATTATGAGGAAGAGAACTCAACTTAGTGTCAAACAATGATTTGGTTGTGCTAAGAGGTTATGGAGATGCCTTTATTTTTACCCTTGGGGCAAAAATGCCAGTTTGACTGTTGATGGGGTTGAGAAGAAATGTGAGTTTTATGTGGGTGACAAACTTCAAGATTTTCATATTTTGGTTGGTCAGCCTTTTTACTAAAATTTAAGATATTGTGGTGATTAAAACAGCAACCAAATTACATATACATATAATATGTGAAGCATTGAAGAGGATGAAGTTATATCCACAACAGAATGTTATTGTAAACCCAGGGTTAAACAAAGTGGTTGTATGATTTTATATTTGATCCAATGGTGAGTGGAATGTTGAACCTGAAGCACAGTCAACAAAGAAAATTGTTGCTTGAAAAAAAAAATAATAATATAAGAATATTTTTGCTCATGATAAAATAAAGAAATGGTGCTAGCATCAAGAGACATCCTTTGAGGAAGATTAAATTTTGCCTAACAGGGCTTGGGTTGCCTAACAGGGCTTGGGTTGCCTAACAGGGCTGGGGTTGCCTAACAGGGCTGGGGTTGCCTAACAGGGCTTGGGTTGCCTAACAGGGCTTTGGTTGCCTAACAGGGCTTGGGTTGCCTAACAGGGCTTGGGTTGCCTA
>BHDV01030342.1:56788-71954 GCA_005406045.1 Adoxophyes honmai
AAAAAAAAAAAAAAAAAAATAAAAAAAAAAATAAAAAAAATTAGGTCGAATTGAGAACCTCCTCCTTTTTGAAGTCGGTTAAAAAGTCGCTCTCTTCCCTAAAGAAGTAGGCAGAGCTCACAAACCGTTACATAGTCAAAAATATGACTATTTCACGTTGCATATCCATATCACTTATAATTTTAGATTTAAACACGGATGAAAATGGTATAATAGTGTCAGGTTTCTAGCCTGCCGCCTAAAACTGCTGGCGTTGTTAAGGTTATGTCAATTAATTCCTGCACAGGACCATTGGAGCGCCTAGTGCGGCAAAAAGCCCGGTTTTTGCCACGCCGGGACAGCGCTGTTCATTTGCGGGAACGTGACGGGACTCGGGAACAGTCGTCATTAGTCGCCGGGATTTTGCACGGGATTATTTTTTTCGAATCCGTGCGAACACAATTAGCGGTGCCCTGAACGGCTATCGTTATTTTTGTCTTTTTTTGTAGCTGTCTTTTTTGAAACAAAGAGGAAGGACTCCGGTAAGAGAAATTAAAAATGTAAAATACCAGTTTCAGTACGTCTCCGTGAAGTTGGAATATCAAGTGTTGGCATTACCATCATTTTCTTAGAGTTCCCTTCGCATGCAGTATAGTTCTATATATGATCATCATCATCATCATCATCATCATCATCAGCTTATGTCCCACATAAATTCTTCCCACATGTCGCACACAAATTCCGAAAAATTCAGAGGTGCGAGCCCGGGGTTTGAACCCACGACCCTCTGCTTGAGAGGCCACCAGGTCGAACCGCTGGGCCACCACGGCTTATATAATACTTTATATATAATTATGATACTTTTCAGAAATAGTTCTGGCAGTTTTTCAAAAAAAACGACTTGAAATTTTGACTTCGTGATATGCAACTTCCATACTAAATTTCCAGCATGTCACGTAAAAATCACTTCAAGGAATTCCAAACACATAGTTATAGTTCCTGATATTTTTGCCTATGATTTGGTTGCAGTTGAAATTGAGACCCTAGGACCATGGGGTTTTATTTTCGGTTTTTGACTGAAAAATACGTCTGGCCGACGCAACTAGCGACCAACGGGCTGGCGACTTCTTCTCTTAAAGAATTAGCAAATCAAATCTATTTTTTTTTGCTGTGCCTATTTCAAAAAAATAAATAATTATGTAATGTACGTGTGACAGTACTTTGATACTTTACCTGTCTACACCTTGAAATATAGTACAGGGTTTTCGAAACACCGTGTTTTTTACTGCATACAAAAGGCCCTGCGCAGACGACAGACTATCCGCGACGGACTTTTTAGTCTGTGAAAATAGAACCTATGGAATTATGCAGTGTAACGCCGTACGCGCAGAAAGTCCAGCGCACAATGCATACAATCCAGGAAGACTCGATAGAAAAAAAAAGTCTGTCGTCTGCGCTGCGACTATGGGAAACGCTGTCAGCCTTTTGGCTGCCACGGGGGTCCTTATTAGATTTACTATTTATAAAGTAAGTATATCTATGGTTTGGTTTGCTATGAAATTATAACGACCCTTAGCGCCACTTATCGTCGAGTATTAGAATTTCAAGAAGTAGTATTTCAAACTGCGCTTAAATTTATTAAATTAAATAAATGCTTTTATTAAATGCATACTGTGTAATTTTGGTTAAAGCGTGTCACAGACTATATAAGCAAGCAGATACGATAATATTTTACCTGCGGATACATGCCATCTTTCCATTTGTCGGCGCCAACAGATACTTGACAGTAAAATATAAGTTATCAGCGCAGTGTGTGCTAGCTCTTTGAAATGTATAGGGAGTGATATTGACAGATCTGATATCCGTTCAGATACAGATATCTTATCGTATCTGATTAGTGTGTGACACGATTAAGTGTATAATTCAAATTTAGGCTCTGTGGAGTAAAAATTAAGATTTTCGATTGGAACCAAGAAATGGTGGGAATTCCCACTGCGGTGCGAACGATCTTCTCGTACGTTTTCCATGAGAATTGTCACCTGAAAAAAATAGTTGTTCTTTAGTTGGCTTTTCTATATTTAAAACAGTTTTTCTACTTATTTCTACGACCGATATAATTGTGAATACGAAGCTAATGTGGGGCTGCAGTGCGTTATGACTTATGAGCGGCTACGGATTAGCTCGAAACATGCCGAGCAAAACTCGATTCAAGACGTTTCTTAATGATATTATAGGTATGATCCCAACATAAACTCTAAAACTTTTAATTGGCGATCGTAGTGAGTAGATAATTTGATGCGTGCCAATAGAGAAGTATCTAACTAAATAATTTTAAACAAAAAAAAACCGACTTCAAATTAGCAATATTTTGAAAGTATTCTGTTTACTGAATGTAAAATCTTGAGTTCATCGACAAATAACCGAAAACGCCGTACGTCTCCATATAAAATTTGAAGAGTTCCCTCGATTTCTCCAAGATTCCATCATCAGATCCTGGTGTCGTGCCAATGGGAACAATTTCGAGTTATACCCTATCGATTAAAAAAAAATTTTGAAAATCGGTCCACGGGTCTCCGAGCTATCGAGTAACATACACAAAAAAAAAAAAAAAAATTAGGTCGAATTGAGAACCTCCTCTTTTTGAAGTCGGTTAAAAATTAGGTCGAATTGAGAACCTCCTCCTTTTTGAAGTCGGTTAAAAAGACAGTCGATAATACCATTTGAGACAGCTTGCAACAGGCGATATATTTTAGGTTGTAGATCCGCCTTTTCAGCCAGCTGAACTCTAAAACAAATTAAAACGTCAGTATGAAAAAATCTGGCTACAGTTTAAAGCGTGTCACAGACTAAGCAGATACGATATTATTTTATCTGCAATAATGCCATCTTTTCAAATGTCGGTGCTAACAGATACTATACGGTAAAGTAAGAGTTATCTGCATAGTAATGTTTTAAACTTTCGCGATTCTCACTCATATTTATATGTATGTACGCGGAAAATCGTGATTAAGACCCGCGTACATACATATAATTATCTGCGCAGTGTCTGTTAGTTCATTGATATTGACAGATACAGTTACCTATCTTATCTTACTTGTTTATTGTGTGACACGCTAAAGTCATAAGCTAAGACTGCTCCCAGTTTTTTTTTATTGATTTGTCTTACTATTACGGGCAGCGCAGACGACAGACTTTTGTGCGATCGAGTCTGCGGAGCAATAAAAATTCTGAATGGAAACTGTCTGCGCGCCATTCAGAGATTTTATTGCTCCGCAGACTCGATCGCACAAAAGTCTGTCGTCTGCGCTGCGCCTTAATATAAGCTATGTATTGGCAGGTGGATGCTCGAGAAAGGAAGAGCGGCGAAAGAAAGGTGAGCCCTTGCCCAGAAATGGAAGATACTGTTAGGCTAAAAAAAAAAAAATCTTGTGTGGGAGCACGTAGGAACTTGCGTGTATCTGTTTAGTATCTACGAGTATGAGTAACACTTACACATTGTGCGCAATATTGCTGTGACCAGGAACAACGAATATGGAACTTCTGGTTTCGTCTATGAAGCCTCCTTCGTTTTCGCTCTCGCTGCTTATTGGTCGCTGATGTGGCGTTTCGATTCCAAGAATCTGATTCAGGATGTCTTTCACAAGCGCCGAGGCTTCTGATTTTGACTCCAATTTGTTGATACCCTCGAGGACTGGCTCTTGGTTCCTGGTTCCGTGCTGGCCTCGGATCTCATACACCTCTATTTTTTGGTGATGACGAGCTCCCGCGTCAGCCAAGATGATTACTACAACAGGTAAGGTTGAGAGGAACTGATTGGAAAAAGCAAGACCTCCTAGCAAATTCTAAGACCCTGTGACAGATTATTCGATACTTATGCTATTATTATTTCTTCATATTCTGAATTTTGCAAGAAATTCTCCGCAGCTGTCTTTGAACATTGTGCAGAATCTTAAAAAAAGCGACTGTTTTGTTCTGTCAATTTGTTAGTGAGATTTATCAAGCAAAGAGAATACCGAGGCGTGGATGGCACATTTTAAGTTACCATTTCCAGAAAAAATCAATCGCGTACTGACAAGGTTATTTTTAAAGACATTTCCTTTAAAAAAAAGAAACCATAGGTAAGGGAATACATTTTATAAAAAAAAGTAAATATCAGGTGCTCAAATGATACAGAACGAATTCGAACGTCGAGATTGAAATGCGGAGCAAAGAAACAATTGAAACTCACCAAATATCATGGGAATAAGATAATCCATGTTCCCTAAATATTATTTCCTTTTTCATTTAGTCCATGGTTGAAAGTCATTTGTTTTACTGCCGTTTTATGACCTGGCCCGATGTATCGGATAGCTAGATCGTGGATCGTAAATACGGAATTTAATTTTCTTTACGATTTCCATGCATTTTTATGGAAGTAGTTATTAATGGCGCGCTGCATGATTGCTACGTCGTTTCTATCAAAATACAATGTTATATAAATGTATACGTCAGAAATCAGTTGCTGTAGTGTTCTTCTCTGACGTAACAAATCAAACTCGTCATCCGTAGACGAGTTTGACGACGAGGTGTCGAAATTAGCTGTCATATTGTGGAATATTTCACGCCTGTGTATTCCAAATTCAAAATTAAAATTATTTTTATTTGTTTCAGATCATATCCATACATGTATGAATGTAATTGTGGGAAAGACTCCAATAGAGAGATCTCTCTCCAGAGAGGTTGCCTGGGGACTGAAGTCCATGGAGAGAAAATTGGAAGTTGAATATGCAATCGATCTTCTAAACATCGTTAGCGCTATGTAGAAAACTTTGACAGGTGATCACGTTTGTGAAAGAAGTTCTACTACTGCACTATAGGTGGCGCTATGGTAGCTGAGAACCTGATGTCGATGTGGGGATAACAAATCGGGTTTTGGGGTAGGCTATAAAATATATTTTTTCTATTATTGTTTTGGGTAGGTGTTATTTTTTAGGCAAGTATTTGTAAAATTTTGGTGTCTTTTCCATGGAATTATTTAAAACGTTGCCAAGTTAGAATCCGGGGACTGTACCGTAATATTTTAACATAATTGTAGGTTTCAGTATTAGAGCCTTGTAAAACATTAATATTGACTCAAATACATTATACACTACTTAAATTATGTAACATATCACAATAAAACATTTCAGTTCCCTAATGCAGTACAGCCAGCATTAACTTTACACAGAATACAGGAAAATACATTTGTGCAATTTCTTAATACAGAAATATAGCGCAAAGATAGCTTCAAGTGGCACTACAATTCATTGTTTCCTCTGTCAAGGGGCCACAGACAAAGAACAGAGAAAATGGTGCACTTGACAATCTTTTATAGAATTTTAAAGAGCTTTTATTTAGTTTTCCTGACCTGATGGTTACTTCTTTGTTTGTCTTTAATTCTTGCAAGTTAAGTTTATTTCATTTCGCAGTTACTGACTGAGCTGTCATTTTGTATACTTGTGTTAATTAGATGATAATAAAATAATATGCCTAAACTTTGTTGGCCAATGTCGGGTTTAGAATAACACCTCTCCATATCTTCCGTGGATGTCATGAAAGACTGCTAAGGAAACCGGCTAAGGTATAAATTTTAGGTGACAATCTAGCAACACGTCACTAAAGTACTTCTTAACTGAATACCTAAAACATTATGTTAAAAATTGTTACGAAACTTGAAATGGTTATGGATTTCTCTATGAAGCGTTTGTGTGTATGTAATTTTCGAGTAAGAAACCTACCACCTGTGATGTTTTTTGAATAAATACTATGACTATATCTCCTAGACATCATTGTAAAGGAGAAGCTGTCAACTTTGCTACCGTTTTTACTCCACGAGTATGTTGAGTACGTGACCTATAAAAAGTGAACTATCTTAAATATATTTTTTCTGCGTCTAAGCTTTAGATTTCTATGACTATCGTGTACACAACATAAAAATGCTTTTACCTTTGAATGATATTTATTATTTCCTTTTTCTCTCTTACCTTATACTTGCTTTATTTTTGCTTTAGAAGCAGCATTGGATTTGAAGAGCGTAAAACGATTTGCAGTAGATAGTAAAAGTATTAGAGTTTAGATGTTTATATTATTAATAAATGCAGTTGTGAAATATTTTACGGTGTAGTTCATGGGTGAGTCTTAATATATTTTAATTAGTTTAATATTAAGTATATAATATTACATCTACTATAAATACTTATACGCGTTTAAACTCAATAGGTAAGTAACTGGCCTATACTATACGCGGGTGGCCTTGTGAGCTGGTGACGTTGATGCGAAACTGTTCCTGGAATTCAATATTGCTTTAATTTTAGCCCGTTTGTCTTTGAATAATCATGGTTTATGTCTATGTCACGTTTCGTGTGCTCTGCCTACCCCTTTTGGGACCATAGGCGTGAGTGTTATGTCTTTGAATATTATTCACAATTAGTAATAATGTACTTAGATAAATTTTATGTATTTGACTTTACCTACATGCAAAAATACTCGTTCTTCGCTCTTAATCCTTTTTTAATACACTGCTAAGCGCTCACATAAATTTTAACAAACGCTCATAATTAAATATATTTTGTATTACTCAATCCTAAAAACCTATGCTCAAGGTTGCTACGAGCGTGAAATAGCCATACGATAGTCTATGTAACGTTATGTATGCCCTTTCAACCCCATTTGGTAACACAGCTATCTTAAATACAACCAAAGCCGCGATTTTTAATTAGTTCTCCATCTAAACTCGGCTTCAAAAGGCCGACAGGAATAATTAATTCGTCTAAACCGCCGCCCGATCTGTCACCGTTGCAAATTATTGAACTGAGGAGCGACAGAGAAACGCTTTCAGCCCGTATTTATGGCGGCCATTTTTAACCATTTGTTTATTGACCAGAATTAGAGACTGAGCAATTTCTTTGCTGCAATATGTTCATACATACATTAATATGTGATATTTATGTGATATACTGTTATATTAATTATGTATTACAATCAAAACATTTGTATATAATTAAGATTTCTATTTGTTGTTCCCTAAATTGCTGCTCCTCTCTACTACCTACTCAAAGGTTGGCCGGCACAGATCTCTTTTGGGGTAAGTCCACCTTTGTGATTTTAGTTGCAACCTATCGGTACTCCTTTTATTTTTGTACAATAAAGAGTTTTATAATTACTTTTACTTACATACATACTTGTACGTAAACACTACGCTTGTATTTCTAAAAGGGGTAAGAACAACAAACGGATCGTATAATCCTCATTTCGTCGTATCCTACGAAAAGGGGCGTAACTACAAAAAGTTGATTTTACAGGAGACGCTTCAAACTGTTTTAAAAAAATCAGCGTAAAACCTAATAATGCATACATACATACATATCCTCACGCCTGTATTCCCAAGAGGGGTAGGCAAAACACATGAATTCAAAAATCCAGTGCCACGTTTAGCAAATTCAGGGTAACCAGATGGTTAAACGTGATATTCCAGTGACAGGTTGCTAGCCCATCGCCCACAATACACTAACCCTTTCCCAGAGTCGACTCTTACGACACCCACGGGAAGAAAGGGGGAAGTGCTATTCTAACCCGGCACCACACGGGGAAAAGTAATGTAAAATTAAAAAGTAAGAATACTTGACACCCTACAATTTTTATGGTTTAATATATTTTTTATTTTTTATGTAATTTATGTAAAATATGTCAGTTAATTCTTTTTACCACGATAGTTTAAAAAAAAACTTCTTTTTTTTTCACGAGAAAAAAAGGCGTAAAGTAGTTAATGCCTTCAAAATTTGCGTCGTAAACACGTTATCTCCATGGAAAAGGGGCGTAAAGGTTATAACGACACCGTCCTAGGCCAGTACATGCGCAAACGCTCCGTGTGTAAAAGGGCGTAATGGCGAACGCGGCCGGCGGTTTCCCCTCCCGCAGACTCCCCGCGCTTCACTTCTCCGCGAAAACAGCTTCTTACGGCTATAGGCTAACGGAATAGTGGCGTTATTCGACGGAAGAAATAGAGCTATTGCAATTGTGGCTCATCTGAAAAACTTTAATAACTTTTCGAAATGAAATGACTTTGTTATATTTTTAAGACTAGTAGATGTAGACAAAAATACAGAATTCGATTATCAAAGAAGAGGAAAAAGGCATTAATGGTAATTACGCCCCTATTCGTAGGATACGACGATTTGACATGACAAGATTTTAAGTGGTGGTTTTTTCTTGGAAAAAGCGTTGCGCGAATTACCCCCATTACTTAGAATCTTAATAAGTTAGATTTCGAGGACTGTAACGTAGACAAAATCAGAGTATTTTCACGTTTCGTTGGTATAATAGTGACAGGTTGCTAGCCTGTCACTTTAAGCAATATATTAATTTTTCCATAGTCACCTTTTAGTACATCTATGTAAGAAAATGAGCAACTGTAGCTGCGTCAATTAATTATTTGAATTCGTGCTCTGCTGAGGCGCCGTGATATTAAATAATATTTAACGTTTAAATTAACGGTCCTTATAATTTCACACGTTTTTCGCACAAAATATAAAATAATGCTAATGAAGTAGAGACTGATGGTTATCTTTTCAATGCAACATTTTTTGTTAGCGATGTAGCAAAGCGATGTAGGTAGCAAGCTTTTGTTTTTAATAAAAAATCGCACCAGTTTGGCCTTTACGATTCAAATCCTAAATTAAAAGAAGTAAGGTAAACGTGTTAGTTTGACGCTGAACTTATTAGGATAGAAATAACAATACTTTTATTAACAACCTCATCTTTGCGATAGGAAAAACCAATGAGTGCCTTCGATATTGTACATTCCAAGAAGAACTTTCGAGTAAAATCACCTGAATCATCGTGCAATCGGAATGACTAACATTAATACTAATTTTGAGATATTTTGATATTGTGGCCATATAAAACAAATTATTCATATCATCCTGAAAAATACCTACAGTGGAATTCCATAGACGCGTAAACAAGCATAATATTACGACCGAAATGAAATATTTACTATTAAGGTATCGAGACTGCTAACGTTTACCTTGTAGCGCTTCATACTGGCAGTAACACTTGAAATCAATGTCAACACGATAAATAAACAAAATGCCCAACAAAACTAGCCCTCATCCACTCAGTACAAACGAAAAACTCTAATAAAACCTGACTCGACCTTCCAACCTGCGCAATATTTACCCACCCTCGTCCAGATATTTGTCCTCTATAATACCTTTCCGGAGTAAAAGGGAGTTTCCTTTAAAGAGAGTTGTGTCGCTTATGTCCTTCTGTGTGAGAGGGCAGTATAATGCAATAAAAGAACATTGTCCGGACTATCTTGCAAGAGGATAGTCAGCATTTGTTTAGGACCGGATTAAAGGATACGATTGTTTGCGCGGGAGGTGAAAAGACGCGAGGATTCTGTTAGGTAAGTTTACACTTTTCGGCACTTAATTCTGTGAGATTTTTCATTCCGTGACTCAGGCTTTATTAGTGTTTTCCGGGTGGTGTCAGGTTTAGAATAAACTCCATTTCTTCCGTGGATGTCGTAGGTATGCTTTTGGCGACAGGCTAGCAACTTGTCACGATTATACCATTTCCATCTGGTTTCAAACCTAAAATTACGCTAGAAGAGGAAGCGAAGCGTGAAATATTCAAATTTATGGTTTTGTCTATGCCATGTTTCGTATGATGTGCCTATCCCATTTGGAAACAAAGGTATGATGTATGTTTGTATGTTTTTTTTTCAAATTGAATAAAGAACATCTTTTCATGGGCTTGCAAAACGTGAAAATAATTTGTCGTCAATTTTGCGTACCGACATGTGATTCCATTCAGCCCATACTTTAACAGAACGACACGTCACAATATTTAATCGACGGTTTTAGTTTCTAAACATAGGAATAAGATATAAACTCCTAATTGTGCTAGTTCCCAGAATTTAAAATAAATAAGTGAAACAATTACTTTGAAAATATCCGAAAAACAACATTCGTTAGAACTTAAAATACGTACAGATCAGCTTTTTCAGTTACCTATTAACGTATTTGTAGACGATATATTGTTAACCTTGTAATGTAATATATTTCAATTGAATATTATTTCATATTCTTTGAATCCATATTTTATTTCAAGCTATGGTACGAACGTGATCAAATTATAACGAAAGCTCCAGAACAAATCCAATGTATTCATGATTTTATGTATGTGTAGTTGAGTAAGACTAACAAATAAAATATTAAGTACATGAGTACCTACATAGATCGAAATACTTCATCATAATAATTATTTTTGCTGAATATCATACTGGCCCAAATAAAAGAAAAACCAATATTAATTAATTTATCAAAACCAACCATGTTCGTGTTCAACCATGTAATTATCTAAAAAACCATGAATGCATTTTAAATTGCCCTTCTTCAGTAAAATTACCTACATCTACAATCTTCATGGCATTTTCCCTTTAAGTGGCAAAGCCGTTACGGGATGCCCTGTATTTAAATAAATCCCTATTTTCCTTGGTCACGACATCACACGTGATCGGCTGAACCGATGTATTTTGTTAATATCAGGAGGAGGTTCTTATAAAAAAAAATGGTGAGAAAATTGCACAAAAAAATTGAAAATTTAAGAATTTTTAACCTCCAAATAGACCATTTTCCATCCATTTTCTGTCGTCTCTAGTTAGACCCGGAGTTCCCAACCAGGGGGGCACGCCCCCCTTGTGGGGCGTAGAGCAATCTCAAGGCGGGCGGAGACGTTTGTATTTTCAATAGAAAAAAAATAATCAATTAACACAAAATCAAATGTTAAAATATTGCTAGTTTTATTGTAAACACTGAAAAAAAAACATGGGGGGGGGGGGCAATGAAAATATTATTTGTGATCCCAGGGGGCTTGACAAAAAAAAGGTTGGGAACCCCTGAGTTAGACAATGACAGGTAAAGACTATGTCGCTACGTCACGCGTCGCGCCTTGCCTTGCCTGGTAAGCCGGTAGGGTGATTACGACGTCTTACGCGTCCGACCACGCCCTGTTTTACCCGGATTACCGTCATCCTGTTGATTGACAGTTGTAGATTATTGACCCGATGGAGAGAGGACACTGTAACCTGTAAATCGAGTACAATCCCTAAGGCTCAATTCACACCAGAAGAGCAGCGCAGCGCGGCGTAGCGGAGCGCAGTTTCAGTGTCATGAGAATTTCAACTTTATTTTCATTACAATAAGACTTATTATCGCATGAGAAACTCTAACGATGCGCGCGGATGCCCACGGATCCGCGGGAATTCCAGCGCATTCCATAAAGAAAGCCGTGCGACTGCGCGAGCCGTCGCGGGAATGCCCGAGGATGCTCGAGTAGTCGCGACGGCCGCTGTCAATACATATGTCAATATGTCAATAATTATGTAAATTCCAGCGACTTCCTACGCATTCCAGCGGTTTCTCGAGCAGTCGCAGGAATCCTCGCGCATTCTCCACGGAGCGGGTCGCTGCGCTACGCCGCGTTGCGCTGCTCTTCTGGTGTGAATTGAGCCTAACTAGGCAAGGATTTATGTAGTGCGGCTTGCGCTCTGCTTTTTCCGTAGTAAGGCGATGGTATGTCAAATACATACATACATACATACATCACGCCTGAATACCCAAATGCGGTAGGCAGAGCATACGAAACACTACCACAAAACCATGACAGATTCACGTTGACACTTGTAGCATTTTTTTTAGGTTGGGAATGGCAGGTATAATAGTGACAGGTTGCTAGCCAGTTGCCTAAAATATATACATTTCCTTAGTCGTCTCTTATAAAATCCACGGAAGTAATGGACAGGGGTCATCCTAAATACGAAATCACACGAATAAAGCATGTCAAAATAAAATCAAATGGCAGTCAGATGTCTCTGCCTTCCCCGCAAGGAATGTTCGTAATGTTTGTGGTAGTGTCTAGCGAAGAAATAGCTATCTTATATATATCTTGAACGATCAGCTCACAGCACATTAGCATGTCAAGCCGCCGCGACGAGTCTATCTGTAACAGGTCAATCTATCAAGACATGGACGGAAATGACTGTGTTACCGACAAAACTGTTGTCTAACGTGCTAGTAATTGTGATTGCTTTAGGTTTCCAATCCAGATCCAATATACTCGTAATATAAAAAAAAAAAAACTAAGTAGCCAACCAACATTGAACATTAATTTTACAGTATTTTATTTCCGATTGGAATCATATTACACATCCGTACCAATATATAAATGGGAAAGTGTGTTTGTTTGTTTGTTTGTTTGTTTGTCCGTCTTTCACAGCTAAACGGAGCGATAGATTGACGTGATTTTTTAGGTAGAGATAGTTTAGAGCACGGAGAGTGACATAGGCTACTTTTTATCCCGGAAAAACTGATGTTCTCGAGGGAAAACAAAAATATAATTTGCTTGATAGATCGATATCGATCGATGATAGATCGATATCGATCGATGATAGATCGATATCAATAGATAACCGATCGATAGATGATAGATCGATGGCGCTGTGTGTCGTTTGAAACGAGAAGTTTTCTTACAGTTGTGCTTTATACCGCAATATAACCGAGTTCCACGCGGGCGAAGCCGCGGGCGGAAAGCTAGTAATACATAATGGTAAGAAGAGCACACGAAAGTTTCAACAGATTTGACCATGACTTTTTCACTCGCAGCCATTTTTACTACATTTTTCAGGATTTAAATTAGATTAAAGAGGTGAAATAGTGGCAGGTTACCGGCCTGTTGTCTAAAACATATTTCAACCTTTTTCCTTAGTCATGTCTTACGACATCTATGGAAGAATCTGTGTTACTGTTATTCTAATCTAAACCTAATACCACAGAGAAAAAATAAAAACAACAAGAGAAAACATTGCACCAAAATCTAGGGCAGAACCAAATACTCTTGAAAATAAGCAAAAACGTTGTTTGTTCTACCATTAAAGCTTTAGTATGCAGCACGCAGTCGCCTATTTGCTTTGTCTATGCACGGAAGCTCGTGTTTTGCATCCGAATACTCTAAGCTTAAAAGCTTATCGGACGAAATTTCACGTCCCGTCTCTATTGGGTTCCATCGAACTTTATGGTGATTCCGATCTCGACTGCAAGCTGCAGCAGATGTCGACGACACGTTTTGTGACCCTTCGAGTGGCATTGGACTGTTTCCCGGTATGCCCGTAATTGGAAGCCAGCCGGCTCCCGGCTTCTCTCAAAATCATTCGAATTAGCAGCCCGCCGGCACCATGCAATAAAGTGTATAATATAATATACATTAAATGTCATGTGCGATATGTATAATAAAATTGGTCGTCTGATATAATTTGACCAGACTAGCATTTAAAGGGAGTAACATTCATTGATAAACAAATAATAGAAAAGTCATTTAAGCTGAATCCAGATAGTTACATGGATTTTATACTGCAACAGCGTCCATTTTTTTTCGCGAACTCAAAACAAAATGAAATCCAACCTTCTTTTAACATTGTCCAATCATGGTTTCTCTTGCGGTGGAGACGACTGTTTGTTGGGGCTTGGAAGCAGTAGATTTCTTAAAAAAGTGGGCGTTGTCTTCGTGAGAGGGGTCTTGACCCACTCTCTAGGTATTTCTTAGAAGTATTGTCCGTCGCCGTTCAGCGCGACGGTGTAAACGAAGTACGACAATAGTCACAGGTTAGTAGCTTGTCGCCTAAAACATATCTTAAACTTCCTTAGTCGCTTCTGACATCCACGGAAAAAATGGAGAGATGACCTCACTCAAGTAGGAGTAATGACGACGAATCGTCGACTGCTTCTGCTGCGTGTGGTCGAGATTAAAATCATAACTTTGAGTTGCGGGAAATATATGTGTGATGGAACTTTTGTTCAATTTATCGATATCGTGCCAATAACAGACGTATGGCGTTATGCTACACATGTACAGTCAAGGAAATTGATTACTGTGCCACTTTGTACCTTTTCATAAGAAAATGTCACTGTGACTTACCATACTTTTTACTAATCAAAGCAATATGAAACTCACTATGAAAAGGTTCAAAGTGGCACAGGCATCAATTTCCTTGACTGTACAGTCAAAGAATTTGATAACTGTGACATACCATACCATCTACCTACTAATCAAACCAATATGAAACTCACTATGAAAAAGTTCAAAGTGGCACAGGTATCAATTTGTACTGCCTAAAGCATACACTAACCTCTTTCCCAAGAGTCGACTCTTACAACATTCACGGAAGAAATGGAGAGTTAATTTAAATCCGCCACCACACGTTTGTATTTAGGTAAACCATTTTTTATTTTGTTTGATTCTTATTTTTTCTTGTTATAGCGGCAGTAAATATACTTACCGTCTGTGAGATACAGCCTGGTGACACACAGACTCTGGGGTCTTAATTAATTAATTAAGCTCCTAACTTTCAGAAAAGACGCGATTTGACATTTATGTATGACCCATACCCAATGCTCTTAAGCCCTTCTAGACCCGCTGTAGTAGTCTTTAAAAAACAATCACAGCTCGTCCTAAGCACACAGCCCGGGGCCCCAAATAAGGAGTTGCCATTAATGCTAAAATTACACCCCATGTGTACTTAGGCAAACTCCATTTCAAATTTTAATGCAGCGTTTATTAAAATTCGCTTTGTAGGAAGTTAATTCGCAATTTGTTCGTGTGCACGCGGCTTAGTGTTAAGTCTCCAATCTACTGGGACTAGCATGCGTTGCACCTTCGGTTATATTAAATTGATTTAAATTTTCAAGCAGAAAGTTGACGTTAAGTACATGATTGATTTTATTTTCATCCATTTCATAATTTTCTTACTGTGTACAAATGCAACAAGCTAAAGACTTAGTTTAAGAATCTTATAAACTAAAAGAAACGAAAATAAACTATCCTCCTAAGGCCCAGTGCCAAATTTTGATCGTTTGAATTTGACGCTTAGTGTCATTCATGTAAAATTCAAACTTATTTTGACATTAGTCCTATAGGTAGGACCATGGGCCTTAGGAGGCTATAAGTATTTAAAATTTGAAACTCGCGGGCGAGGTATTCCAAGGGAGACGGAATTGATGGTTGCAAGATCTAATGTTTTACATACTGTCTGCTAAATGACAGTCTTGAAAAAAATATATGTTATACGTAAAGATATTGCCTAAGAAACGTGCTAATTGGTTACACGATAGGA
>BHDV01030342.1:72467-93605 GCA_005406045.1 Adoxophyes honmai
TACTCAAACGTGACGTCACGCGAAACTTTTAAGCTCTGTATTATCGTCATTTTTCGTCTTTCAAATAAAATAAAAAATATGGGTACAATATTTTTTCGTAGCCTATCTGACGGACTAAATAGTTTTTTCTAGTCATCTAGCCTATTTCAAATTTAGAACACGCGTGGCTGTCGGTACGACGCCGATGTGCGATTGTTTGTGGAATTTAAGTTTGGTCCCATTTGTGCTGTTCTTTGTACTGTGTTTAAAAGCTATCTTTGAATGTTTTTCAAGATTATTACATGAATGTACCTAGATTATAAAGTTATGTAGGCGACTGAATAATTAGGCATCAATTGAATGTTATTTCTGAAGTTTCCGATCCAGAATAGACTGCATAGGAATTAAATACAGTACACTCTCATACTGAAAGGAAACCAGTGCGTAGTGGCTCGTATTTTGGACTGAGACTCATTCATGGTTTTCATCGTTTGTTAAACATTTTCATTATCATACAATAATGAATGACATTTTCTTTACCACATTTCGAACAAAGACGTGAAGTTTATGCATTATGTTTAACAAAAATGGAAACAAGTGGCACCCTTCATTGTTAAATAAAACGAAATAACTCATTTCTTCATATCGTGTTAAGCTCACTTAAGAATATGAGCGCTCGGGACATGCAATAAGTTTAAATTTCGCGTGAAAGCAGGTAATGGAAGAATGAGACAGCATTTTTATTGCCTAAGCTTGACTTTTGTTCGGGTGTGGACCTTCTGCAAGTAATACTATGAGTTACCTGTTCTGTGACTTGAAATAAAGACATGAGCTTATAGTCTACACTTTTGCAGCCTAAAATAATCACTTAATCACAAATCGATTTCCTTAGTCGCCTCTTACGAAATCAAAGGAAGGAATAGAGAGGCGTTTTTCTAAATCCGACACCAAGAGCCCTAAGAATATAAAATACTAGCTTTTGCCCGCGGCTCCGCTCGCGTTAAATTCGGGGTAGCACAGAAAAGATAGCACACATACCAATTTATAGCTTTCTACATTGAAAGTTGCGGTATTCTCCACAAACTTCCACCCCTCACTTTAGGGAAATGGGGGGTTTTGTAGAGACAAAAAGTAGCCTATGTCACTCTCCATTCCATACCCTAAACTATCACTACCTAAAAAAATCACGTCAATTCATCGCTCCGTTTAGCCGTGAAAGACAGATAAACAAACAAACACACTTTCACATTTATAAATCACGCAAAAATTAAAAAATTAAATTAAATTTTCCTTATGCAAAGTCGAATGAAGAGCTTGTTTATCATGAAATAGAAGAGACGGATATATTAGACGGAGACAGCGACGCGGTTGTCCCGCCACCTGCGTCTGATTTATTTGCGCGGGAGAATTGTTTTTGACGTACGAAGAGGGTTCGTTCACACCGACGATTACAATACATCTATCGGGGATCCCCTTGGAATGCATAATTTTATTTAGACTATTATTGTTTCGCATAATTGATTTGGCATAATTAATTTTGGCATAACAGTACTTTCGCATAATAATACTTTGGCCTAATACTTTTTTGGCATAGGTACTACGCTAATAGCATAATTTCATTTGGACTAATTTGTATTGGCCGAATACACATTACGCATACTATTGTTTGGGCTAATAATTATTTGGTATAATTATCACTATGCATAATTTAAAAACTCAGTGTCGTTGTTACCATGTATTTACAATTATTAGGTTAGGTTAGGTTAGTATGAAATCTAGGCGCGAAGCGCCAAAACATCGCGGAATCGTTCGCGGACCACCATCGACATCGATTTAGCTCCTAAATAATACATAAGTATGCATAGCATTGGTATGAATAGCAATAATTACTACGAGCCATTGGTACAAAACTTTACTATTTTTTGGCATAATACTGTTATGCATATTGATATGATGCCATTTGATTATTATGCCTATTTATGCTTATGCTTATAGACATTAGTCTTGATGACAATTATGCTTCCTGTATTTATGCTTTTTAATGTTATGCGTTAAAAAATATGCGTAATGATGATTATGCAAAAAACAATTTCGGCGAAAAGTGTTATGCGAAACAATATTAGTCTAAAAAACTTTATGCCTTCCAATAGAGAACCATCTATCGGTCTCTGTATCTATCTATATCTCTGTTTATTTATACTTACTGTATTCATTCATTCGTACAGTCATTGTGTCAATCCGTGACTCATGGAGTACGCAGAACATACGGAACGTGATACAGATGAAACAATGGTTATTTCATGGTTCGTAGCCACTTCTAGGATTTAAAAATATTCATCATTTAAAAATAGATGGATGATCCTACTAATATTATAAATGTGAAAGTTTGTGAGTATGTTTGGATGTTTGTTACTCTTTAACGCAAAAACTACTGAATGGATTTTAATAAAACTTTACAGTAATGTAGCTTATACATCAGAATGCACATAGGCTACAATTTATAAAGTTTTTTTTTTAATTTTCCAAAATATGACGATAAGTGTTGAGAAAGTAGGAAAGAAGCTACTATCTGCTGGCTGTGCTGGCGGGCCCTTCCTACTATAATAATTCCAAAATCTCTTCTGTGCTAGCCCGAATTTAATGCGTGCGAAGCCGCGGGCAAAGGCTAGTAATTCATATTTTCATGCCCACTGGTTAAAATATTCACCGTCTATATCCGGTCACACTACTGTATATTCCAGCCAACTTATATCTAATTTATAGGTACCACAGAACAGAAAAAACTAGTAGAAGTGCCCCGCCCACTGGGCACGTGTGTCAACGTTACGCGGGACTCGCCTTAGTCCGCAGCTTTCATTATACGTGAAAGTTGAGCGAACGATTTTCTGAAAATATGTAAATGTCTTTTCTGCAATTTTAGAAGGTAAAAACGATAGCCGCAACAAAAATATTACTCATGGCGGATCAATGAAAGCTGCGGACTAAGGCAAGTTCCGCGTAACGTTGACACACGTGCCCAGTGGGCGGGGCACTTCTACTAGTTATTTCTGTTCTGTGATAGGTACAATATGTCACGTATGCATCGCGGTATGGGTCTCGAACCAACACTGTAATCTTTAAAATTATTAAAACAAATTGAACTCTAGACGAATGTTTTGAATACATTCAAAATCTATTCAAAACATCTATTGCTGGCCAGCACACTATTATCTATTCTGTGGCAGCACCGGACCGACCAGCAACATGCACACATGCCACTTGAATGAACCTACTACATTGAGGATAGAACCTATAGAGTACTAATGTCATCTTGGTTGTTCGGAAATTATTCCGCAAAACAATTGAAGTGATCGCTGTGCTCTTATTGGCCGGTCCAAGATCGCGCGTAACGCTAGTGCCTTTTTCTCTACGGTTATTGGCTCTGTACAGTTTCTGTGACAGTGACGGTGACGTTTAGTATGTTGAAATCAACAAACTATTTGCGGACCGGGGTTGCGAACATTGTTACTCTATAGGTTCTATCCTCTATGTACTACTACTATTCATTCGTTTACATTTCAATGAGTAACCGTCGTGACGGCGTCAAAACATCCGCGTCAAAGCCGCTAGTTTGTGGCTGGCCTACCATCCAGGGCCGTACATCACCTGTTGACAGTGTCTTTTGACGTGTCACCAGGATAAATCGCCGGGGGCGAGAGTTATTGTGTTTTTTGTATACTAATCTTATTGTGGGGGGAATTTAAAAAATGGCCCCCGTGCAGGTTTTGACTGGGGTGCGAATTGCTCTTGGATAAGTGAACCATCGGGAGAAGACATGGCGTCGACAAAGAAGGCTGGCTACAGATAGAGTACCTGTCATTTTCTGACTTTTCTTGTTAGACAGTGACAGGTATAGCTTATGTATCTCGCGAACGAGTCACCGATGTGCTGTGTTTGATATATCGCACCTTCGGTGGGACAAGGGCACAATTGTAGAAAAATCCAAAAAATGAGTTAAGTTTACAAAAATATTCCAAAACTTTTCCTTTACGTTTGTGTATACTTAACAAATTTTTGGATTTTTCAACTATTGTGCCCTTGTCACACCCAGCGTTACACGTAGTATAAATAAGGGTTTGTAATAAATAAGTAGTTTGTTTTCCATTTTATCGTTGTTACAGGCGTGATATTTTCGATGCCTTGATTGTGTACTGTGAGTACATTCGAGTCTGACGTTTATGAGGATGCATGCCGTGAGGTTCTTGGTGGTCACTGGAAAATAACGCCAGTTTCAATAAATTTTAGATATCAGTCTTTGTTGAAAAATAAAAATAGCGTATAACTTAAGTCTTAAATGGAGTTTAGCTTTTCATGTTGTCGACATGAGATCGAGCAAAAGCAGTCGCTTGAACAGAGCGGAAGCGCGCAGGCTACAGGACTACGGACGTCGAATGTAAAGCTTAACTCAATAGCATGAGAGTTAGTCATATTTTTGATGGATGTCGTAGTGAGAGAGACTCCCAGTAGTTTCATATTGAACGTCTCCATTTCCGAAGTACTCCAAGGAATTCTTTCAAAAATTATTTGTTGCGTTGCAAGAGGAAATTGTACTCGGGTTTGCGATCTTGTGCTGTTTTTCTTACTTAACGCGTACCTAATGACAAAGTTGAAGGAGGGCTGGGAATGCTGAATGAAACATGCATAATATATTACAGCAGCGTTTGATGTACTATATTATGTTACGTTTTTACCTTTGAGGTATGTACCGATGTTCGTAATTATGTTGCTTGTTAATACTTAGTTTTCTTTACATACATACATTATTTTCACGCCTGTATTCCCAAGAGGGGTAGGCAGAGCACATGAATTCAGAAACCCAGTGCCACGTTTAGCAATTTCAGGGTAACCAGATGGTTAAACGTGACACTGCAGTGACAGGTTTAACAGAACAGTTACCTAACTCTATCCTAATGGTGGTATTAATGCTCAGGGCCTAAAATAAACTAACTCCGAGCGTTCCAGAATAAGCCAGACAGTCGCATATATTATCTGTGTGATCTGTAAATACCAGTCCATAGGACGCTTACTGTGAATTGATTTGAATGGATTAAGACATGTAAAATGTGACGTCACTATGAAGTACTATCGAACCAACTGATTCCTGACCCACCGTAGAACGTTGTCACAGTAAACGTAATAAAGATTTACTTTGTCAAGCAATGCAATGTCACTATGACGTTCACTGTGAATAGGTTCTATTGTGGGTCAGGAATCAATTGGTTCGATGGTACAATGTTACCTAGGTTTGACGTTACAAGCTCGGAAAGCTTGATGACCATTAATATTAGATAAACCGAAAAAGACCTGACAATTTATTTTATAAACTAGCAACCAGACTAAATACACTGTTTACAATTTTGACCAAGGCGTCATATTTAATATGTATGATTACGATTAGATCTTGAGTCATTTGCCATTGTTCGTGATGAAAGGCGAATACCTAACTCAACAGCGTTTGGGAAAAGAAATATTATATTAAACAACCTATTTAAAGTTACATAAAATAATAAGCAGTGACAAGTATCCAGTTCCCATTTGGGAATACATTGCGTGATGGGTGTATGTAATATTTTAACAACAATATTGTAAGTCATTCTCATAATATATGAGAGCATAAATATGTAGAATAACTTACAATATTGTTATTAAAATAACCATCAATTTAAGGTATACCAGAATGATCGATCACATTATTCTTTCAGACTTTCCTGCGCAACTTTACCTCATAACTTTTACAAGAACCATTTCATAAACAAATGAATATCTGTGCGATTCCATTCACATCCAAAAGCCTAACCTATGTCTCATGTCCATCAAAGCCCACGAACACGGGGAACAATATAAAATATGCATCGGCTTAAAAGCTTTCCTATGTTATTGTCGGCAAGTTTCGCTCGGCCGTAATCGGATTTAATTTGCCGGCTGTTCCCAATTTAACCTGACGGTTATGGCGTACGAGGTGTTCGGGCGTACCGGTGATTTTGATCAGGTTAAGATTTTGTTTTAATCTGGTAGCTGAAGTAAAGTATGGTTAGAGAAGTCAATGAGCCTGTCGATTCGTGCACTAATAATGTATGTGCAATGTTAAGTAGCAGTATAAGTCGGCATCGACATTTAAATAGATAAAAATAAAAAACTATAAAAAAGGGTTAGGGTAAAAGTGGTAAACTATTTACTTTCGGTATTCAAGCCGGCAAAGCACGGCAAAGCATGTCAGAAAAAGACGGATTAAACTACCCGCGCGTTTCGAATCGCGTGCGTTACTGTGCTAAGCCTACTGATTACCGACTTAACATACATACATCACGCCTTTGAGGTAAAAGTACCAATGCCCGACGCCTCAACGCCCAATAGATGACAACCATCTGCCACCTGTCTTACTATGACATAAGGTTGCTAGTGCCAAGTAAGTAGGGTCAGTGTCGAGCACGGAGACATTTACCTTATTCCTGGGGTCGGCAGAGCACACGAAACGGTACATAGACAAAACCATGACTATTTCACGTTCCTTAGCCATGCCTGGCATAAATTTTAGGTTTGAAAACAGATAGAAGAGATAGGTATAATAGTGACAAGGTGCTAGCTTGTTATCTAAAGCATACATACCTAAACCTCATCTTCACATACCACGAGGTCCTATTGAATGATATCGTTGGTTACTCAACCAGCTTTGGTATTTTGAGCCCGGGTTTCGATTGGAGTAGGTAGAGGTTAGAACAATGTACTGGTAAAACACAAAGGAGTGTTGCATGCCGTGCACGTTGCTTTGAACTTCAGTTCGGTACCGCGTTACAGCGAAACCCGCAAGCACAGTGTATAGTCTAGGTGCAGTATCAGAATAAAACAATATTTTTGATTTGATTCCGTGGTATAAAGAGGCGACTAAGGAAATAGGTTAAGTCGGCAACCTGTCACTACAGTACTTCTTAACTGAAAACCTACGCTACAGAACCGGCTACGTGTGCTCTGCCTTCTCTAACTATTGTGTCTCTTTTATCTAAATTTTCAAAAATTATCGTAAAAGTGATTTAAAAACTAGGGATATTCATAAATTAATTTATCTACGCAACGATTAGTGTCCTACGCCTACTCCAGTTTGTAATACAAGCGTGAGATTTACGTGTGTGTGTGTGTGGGTGTGTGTGTAGTTTTGGTACTAAAACAAAAACACAGAAAATTGGAAATGTAGCTCGGAATCAAAGTTTGTACAATATCAGAAAACAAAAATATACAAATAACTCACGTTTTAAATCAAGTTTAGCCGCAGAGCGGTAACGAGCATAGCGCGTTTCGCTGCAGGCGCCGCGGCTACTAGATATTGCGGACTAGGTCTAGCCCAAAACACGATGAGCTAAATTCGGTTTAAAGATATATAACTACCGTTTAGGCACCCCGAGTCATGGCCTCGAAGAAGCTGGCATCGTTTCCTCACTGTGTCGCATTGTTTGAGCGAGGAAGCTGCCAACTCTTCGATCCCCATTTCTCTGCCTGACGCTTGGATATCTCTTTTATAAGGTTAGTTCTTAGAGCCAAAGCGTCTTTCGAGCGTCGTCTCGTGAAACGCAGGCGTTAACCTAAGTTTACACTAAAAATAAGCGTACTGTTTTAACAATGCCCAGTGTGGTAGTAGTTTAAGCGGAACTAGCAACACACGTCGATTGTGGCCACCGGCGGTGCTTAAGAGCGTGCACACAAAATTCGGTGATTTTGATGATTTTCAAATGCTTTAGAAAGCTATAAATCCTTAAGTTTTTAAAGAAAAACTACTGTAACATATAAATAAACTCTTTTTCTAGGGATTAACGGAAAGAAATATTTTATTAGCAACACAGATTTCTTTTACTTAGCCAATCTGTTGAAGGGTTTTCACAAAAATACGCGTCAGAGCTGTCTTTCACTTGAAAATTTTCCATTAAAATTTACCATAAACGATATAAACTTGTTATTATCTGATAGACAATATAGTCTACTGGGGATTAACGGAGAGACATGCATCAAATTATTGGTTTTTATTATTCAAATATCATTTTACATAATTTCAAAGTTGAACTATTACTTTATTTTTTTTCTCATTGATTTTAATGTAATTACAAATGAAACAATTTTATTGTAAATTTACAGAATATGTTTAGTCTAACCATATTTTTTTCATGGCTGAATATGAGTTACTTTATTTTTCACGATTTTTTAAACATTGGTCCAAAACCACTAAGGTCAGGTGGGGGAAGAGAAACGCAGGGATAAGAGGGCTCTACAGACCATAATCACTCATAACTCGACGAGTTATGGTCTGTGGTGCCTCTTACCCCTGCCCTGCCCCTGAATTTCTCTTTTCCGCCTGATATTATAATTACGTTCGTAAAAAATGTGTGCGCCCTCTTAACTTACGGAAATTTGAGGATATTGCCAACCTTAACTTTTCGATACATTCGTGAACAGTGCAGTTTAAAGGACACTGTTATGGTATCTTATATCTGTGTTATTTTACATACTTACATACATACATATTCTCACGCCTGTAATCCCAAGAGGGGTAGGCAGAGCACATAAATTCAAAAATCCAGTGCCACGTTTAGCAATGTCAGGGTAACCAGATGGTTAAGTGTTACTACAGTGTTATTTTTATTGTTCAGATTCACCCTTTCTCATTCAGTTTCTCATATCGTAAGAGGCGACTTAGGGAAATAGATTAGGCTAGCAACTTGTCACTATTAGCATCATGGTATTCTCAAGTTTAGTGAGGTAGGCAGAACACATTAACGCTACATAGAAAACTCCATGACTATTTTACGCTTCTAGATTTTTTTTAAGTTTTCAGTTGGCAAGTATAATAGTGACAGTTTGCTAGTCTGTCGCCTAAAATATACTTCTTCTGTTTTCAATCTGTTTTCCTTAGTCGCATCTTACGATATCCACGGAAGAAATGGAGAGACGTAATGCTAAACCCGACACCACACGGGCTAAGGCTACAGGTGACAGCTGACAATGATTTGAAAAATTGCTACAATATTTTTTATTATTCAGAATTTACCTCCCCTCAATTCAGAATAAGGGCTCCACAAAACACAATGTTAGACATGACGCGTATTTTTCCCGACAATACTAAAGAAATTCCTAATAAAAGGCATAAACTGCAAGGTCACCCTACAAAAGAGTTTCGTTTTTAGGGAAAAAAGTGAAACATTTATTGCTTACTTCCATTCGTTCGAAAAGCGCTCTTTCATTCATTCATTCATTCTTGAGAGTGGCTGGAAATGTGGAGTCACCTTGCAGCGGCGAGCAAGTTGGTAAAGGCTGGGGTATAGCTGGAATATTTATTTTCTTCATACTTTTCTAAGTAAACCTTTACCTACGGGTGTCTGTAGTAAGGTCAGTTTTATACTTGTAAGTTTTACTTTAGTAGGTAGGGACACAGCAATAAGTTTGAAAAAAAGCAATATACATCTGTCTTTTCAGCAGATAGCTGCTTCCCTTCTTGCGTAAGTAAAACTTACAGATGTAAAAAAGCTAAACCTTAGGCTACATCTCTGCAATACGGGTGTCAACTATTGTTGTTTAAGGAATGGGTGGCATACAATTTTTCAACGTAATTATGTAATTACATATATGTATGTAAAATCAATTAAGTGGATTCCCTGCACAAAAAAACTTGACTTAAAAATGCAAAACATTTTTTTTAAATAAAACTCAATCTCCCTTTGCATCTCTAGCACGTGAGTAAGCAAAAAGTAAGGGTAAGTACTTACTAAGGGTGTACCCTTGTGTTGTGTCGCGACACCCCCCGTCTCTGCAATGACAGGGCACACTTACATTTAACTCGCATTTGAATAGTCAAAAGCTTATGCTGAGGGCCAAATAAATTATTATACCTCTTACTATAATATAAACCGTGATTATAATAAACTAGCTTTCCGCCCGCGACTTCGTTCTAAACCCAAATATTTAACAGAATCCTTTTTTTTTTTCAAAATAGAATTTTGCCTATGTTACTCGTGGATAATGTGGCTTTCGAATGGTGCAAGAATTTTTAAAAACGGTCCAGTAGTTACTGAGCCTATTCATTACAACCAAACAAAAACAAACAACGTTTTCCTCTTTATAATATTAGTGTAGATATACAGGGTGACCATAAATATTTATATATAAACTTTTTTCTATTTTTTTTTATTTTGACCAGTGGTCAGGTGTAAACGCACAACCTGAATGAAATAAGCGATATAAACACTTAAATACTTATTCCTAATTTATTTATTAATTCTTATCTGAACGAACTAATAAGTACACAATTCTAAGTTAAAATACTTAAAAACTAAGGTGAATTTATTTGGTAGGTAACAAACGAGGCTGTACCTATTTAATTTGGCAACAAACATAAAATCTTCTGATTTAATTTAATTGCTAGGTACCCGAGGTTTGGAACATTGCCTGTAAATAAATTATACAGTAAATCGCAGCCATAAAGTTTTAAAAACTACCTCAGTGGTCAGCAACCTTTTCAAGCATAAGACTTTATTTGACAAACTGCACACACATTAGACGTTAAATTTTTACTGATTGTTATATTACATACATACATATTCCCACGCCTGTATTCCCAAGGGGGTAGGCAGAGAACATGAATTCAAAAATTCAGTGCCACGTTTAGCAATTTCAGGGTAACCAGATGGTTAAACGTGATATTGCAATGAGAGGTTGCCCATGCATCGCCCTCAATACACTAAACCTTTCCCAGAGTCGACTCTTACGACACCCACGGGAAGAAAGGGGGAGGTACTATTCTAACCCGGCACCACACGGGAATTGATTGGGGTGATTGTTATAATTATTATAACTACTTTTTAAACTTTTTACTTATCAGGCTAACAAGCTATCACTATTGTACCTTTTTAGTTATGAAAAATACGTCAAACTCTCTTCTTAAATAAAGTTTAGCTCAACATGTTTCAGGCTAGACACTAGCCCTTCATCTAAGAGACGCGGGGGCTGCACTGCAGCAGCATTTGACACAGACATTCATCACAAACATAGGTAGCTTCTCATGGCACTACTTTTTACTGTCAACTCGTGACGTTCGCTGTAACGCGGTTTAAACTCCGAGGTAATCAAAATCATATCAAAGCGTGACTAACTAAGTGCAGCGTATTTATAAATATGTTACTAAGATAATGTAAGTAATAAAAATATTCCCATACTTATGAAAACATCTGGCTGACAGGTATTTTTGTGAATGTAAACGTGGGTGAGAATCACGAAAGTTAAAGCATAAACTAACATAATCACATACATACATACACATAGGTAGGCAGAGCAAATGAATTTAAAAATCCAGTGCCACGTTTAGCAAATTCAGGGTAACCAGATGGTTAAATGTGATATCGCGGTGACAGGTTGCTAGCCCATCGCCCACAATACACTAACCCTTTCCCATATTCGACTCTTACGACACCCACAGGAAGAAAGGGGGAGGTGCTATTCTAACCCGGCACCACACGGGAAACTAACATAATCTTTCATAACAAATCTGTGACAAATCCAAGTATAACATAGACATTAAATTAAATGCTTCCATGGGGTAGGCAGAGTAAACGAAATGTTGTAATAGAGAAAACGGCTTTTAGCACAAGTTACGTTTGAAGTTTGGCAAAAGAGAAGCGTAAGTGACTTGCTAGTTTGTTTTCTAAAACATATGAAAATACATACATTCATACAATGACGCCTGTATTCCCAATTGGGGTAAACAGAGCATACGAAACCTGACATAGACATGACCAAGATTATGACTATTTCACGCTTTACAGCCACTTTTAGCATAATTTTATTTTAGGTTTGAAAACAGATGAAAGGCGTATAATTGTGAAGGTTTCCTGTGTCGGGATCGAATAACACCTCTCCATTTCTTCCGTGGATGTCGTAAGAGGCGACTAAGGAACGTTTAGGTACGCTTAAGGCGCAGCGCAGACGACAGAGTTTTGTGCGAGCAGCAATAAATTCTCGCCATTCACGTTGACAGTTTCTACGAAACTCTGAATGGAAATTCCTGGAAGCTGTCACCGAGCCATTCAGACAATTTATTGCTGCGCAGACAAAACGCTGTCGTCTGCGCAGCGCCTAAGGCGATAGGCTAGCTATTCACTATCACTAACTCTAAAACATACCTCAGCCAGTCCTTAGTTACGACATCCACTGAAGAACCCACACGTTCCTTAACAAATGACTTTCTCGCGTATCTCTTTCATGCTGATGATTCAATCGTACTTTGCTTACAATTCATCAAGATATTTTCACAACAGTTTTATTGTAGGTTAAGTGAGAGCGGTCATTACAACTTCGCGCGCGCGCTCTACAGGTTGTCAAGATGAAATGGGTCCTTGTTTTCGTTTTGTGCGTGAGTGTGGTCGATTCAACTGTTTTTGGTTTTCTGGCGGACCTGCCTATGGAAATTGGGGTAAGTGTTCTTTTACTGGAAACGCTGGTTCCACCTTAGAAATACTTAACCTGCGGCACAACGTTATTTTTTACCCTTAAATTATTAAAAACAACTGCAGAAGTCTCAAATATCTCTTACTTGTCGTCATTACAAATGCTTGTCCGAATTTTTTCGCTGTATTTTCGTTTCTTCTCGATTTCTTTTATTTTCTCTCCTTTTATTAGTTTTCTTTGATTATGTTTACTTATTTGAATTAGCTTTGCAAGAAACTACTTAATCGTATACCCGTGTGGCGCCGGGTTAGAATAGCACCTCCCCCTTTCTTCCCGTGGGTGTCGTAAGAGTCGACTCTGGGAAGGGTTAGTGTATTGTGGGCGATAGGCTAGCAACCTGTCACCGCAATATCACATTTAACTATCTGGTTACCCTGAATTTGCTAAACGTGGCACTGGATTTTTGAATTCATGTGCTCTGCCTACCCCTCATGGGAATATGGACGTGAGAATAAGTAAATTATTTTTGCTTGGGGCCCGCGACGTCATGGTCTAAACGTGTTTGTGGCCTGTATAAAAAAAGGTTGAATACCACTGCCTTAGATTTTTAGGCCTTTTGCACATGGCGCTACTGAAATTTTGAAATTTTTTGAAATTTATTTTATTTTCTCCTCCGCCAAGTACAATATATTAACTTAATTTTATGGTATTACATTATAAGTGTGCTGAGTGACTTAAGTGGGGGAGACTGGTGCCCGAACTAGGCAGGGCCTGTGTGTCAGGTCACCAGGTCTCCAACCCTCAGGTGTCCGCAGCAGAGCTGTGCATTTACATTAAATAATACATTACATTCAAATTAAATCATATATGGAAATACAATCAGGGAGCAATATAACTAACAGTAGACGTCTGTGATGTGAGTGTGAGAGTGTGTGGGTGTGTGTGTGTGTGTGGGTGTGTAGAAAGTCTACTAAAAACTATTTACAAACTGATATTAGTAAATAGTTAATTGAGCATACATTTACATTGAAGTTTGCACGCGGTAAATGTGCCGGTCGCCACGCCACTGGTAACCCTAGTTTCAGTGTTTTTGTTGCCTTTTTAGTGTCTTTGTCGATAAAAGTGAGGATTTTTGCTCTTAGCCTAAGATCCCGCCATACAACGAGTTGGTTAATGGATCAAACACATTTTTTATGTAATTTAATATATCAAAGAATATATTGCATACTAGCTTTCCGCCCGCGGCTGCGCCCGCGTGGAACTCGATTATATTGCGGTATAGAGCACAACTATAAGAAAACTTCTCGTTTCAAACGACACACAGCGCAGCGCCATGATCTATCATCTATCTATCGGTCATCGATCGATATCGATCTATCATCGACCGATATCGATCTATCATCGATCGATATCGATCTATCAAGCAAACTATATTTTTGTTTTCCCTTGGGAACATCAATTTTTTCTGGGATAAAAAGTAGCCTATTATTTAATCCGGACTTCAATCTTTACGTCTGCAAAATTTCAAAGCAATCGGTTCAGTAGTCACGGCGTGAAAGCGGAACAAACAAACGAACAAACAAACAAACTCACTTTCCGATTTACAATATTAGTAAGGATGGGATGCCAAGCAAATTTCAGTCCAGGATAAAAAAAAAATATGTATTTCACCAGTTTGGATAAATTTTATACCAATCGCTGTGTGTAGGTTTCCTCACGATGTTTTCTTTCATCGAATAGCTCGTGATAAATATCAAATTTTGATATCGCACATAAATTCCGAAAAATTCAGAGATGCGAGCCCGGGGTTTGAACCCACGACCCTCTGCTTGAGAGGCCACAGGTCGAACCGCTGGGCTATCACGGCTTATTATCTCTTCGGGTACGGAACCTTAAAGAGGCGATTGAAACGCTCTACAGCTACTCAATGATGGAAATGAAAATTCTACTATCATTCACGTAGAATTCAAATCGGTATGCCTAATAGTAGTAATTAAGTGGCAGTGGGTAGGGCACATAGCTCGTAGAACTGACGGCCGTTGGGGCGGAAAGGTTCTAGAGTGGCGTCCACGTACCGGCAGACGCAGCGTGGGTAGGCCCCCCGCAAGGTGGACCGATGACTTGGTGCAAGTCGCGGGAAGCCGCTGGATGTGGGCAGCGCAGGACCGGTCATTGTGGAGACGTTTGGGGGAGGCCTATGTCCAGCAGTGGACGTCTGTCGGCTGATAATGATGATGATGATGATGATGCCTAATATGGTCAGTGTTGTTATAAAGTGAAGTGGCAATGCTACGAGCCAGGATCGCAAATGTGTGCAAACAGTGTACTCGGTCACATTGCGCGAGCGACGGTCGTCACTACAATGTTTTATTTTTATTTTTGATGATACATTTTTCATTTCGCAGACATCAGTAAGCAACGCCTGGACAGCTTTTAAAGATCTCGTCAAAAAACCCGTCAGAATAAAAAGGCTGGGCAGAGGAGGACGTAAGTTAGTTTTGAGTTACCTACTTTAGACGTTAACCTATGTTGTGATCAGACCGATGGCACCATAAAAATCAGTCAATTGGTGCTTATTAATTGTGAAACATTTTTATAGTTTTCAAATTCGAACTTCATTATCTAAGGTTGACTGTAGGAGCATGAAAAATATATAGTTTTCCTGTAATAAGTACCTATGGAAGGGAAAAGATTTCACACTACATCTGTATTTACCAGTGAGACCAGTTCCATTCCTGGTAGGTAATATAGATGTTTTAATTTCTCTTAAGCTAAATACTACCATTATCTGAGCCTATTTGTTTTGTATCTTTTTCAAATACAGGTAGTTACACAGGGCAGGGCGCCGTGACAGAATTCTAAACTTGTGGGTGCGCCGCGGGCCGAAAAAGATTGGGAGCCCCTGCTTTAGGCTATTATACCTCGTCTATCTGAGTTCAGACCTAAAATTATGCTAGAAATGGCTTTGAAGCGTGAAATAGTCATGGTTCTTTGGGTCGCGTTACACGCTCTACATGCCCCATTTAGGTTCACAGGCGTGTTTACATGTATGTATGTGGAAGCTAATCTCTTGCAGCCAGAAAACCAACGATACCACCCACAAAGCCAACGGGGTTCCCAGACACAACGGACACCGAGGCGCTAGAAGCCAGCACAACGCAGCCGAAGCGGCTTTCAATCCCTGTCTTCTCGCTACCAACCTGGGAGAGCATGAACCGATGGAACCAGATGCAGCAGCCCAAGATGCTATATACGAGGAGATACAACGCCGTCACGGATCGAAGCACCTACAGATTATTAAACTTCCTCACTGCTTCAGGCTTTAACTATGGCCCTTAGACTCGATGTACTTTTTATCATGAGACCCCGTGAGAATTGCTGGTAGTAACAAATACGAATAACCATGGACCGTGTTCAGCTCAAGGAGGGTAAAGACTGCTGTAACGTAATATGCAATGTATCACGCAATGAAAGAATTTGTCGTCCACATTGTTACAATGTACCATGCAATGTAAAGGCGAGTCCAAATTAGTAACATTTCGCTGGACCGAACACCGTGACATCGCCGCGGACTTGTTACGTATAGTCTGGACGGGTGGAAGTTTGCATCGCATCGGACGCTGGTGGTAACTCCGTGACCGTGACAAAGCTCGATGTCTGTAACGATAGTGTGGACGGCATTTGTTACGCGTACAAATGTTACGATAGTCCTCTACAACCGATGAATGCCATACGTACGAGGGGCGGGGGAGCGGGTGTTGTCTTGTCAAGACGTGCATTCGCCCGATCCATCAATCCCGTGTAGGTACCGGCTCGATGACACGCGTGCTTGTACGCGTGACAAAAATCGCAGTGTGGACCTCTCCCGCACACCGTGACAGTACCGAACATCTTTTGAAAAAAACCCACTTCGGATGGATCGGCCCGTACCTAGTGTCATTTGCCCGTAACAAAATTGTGGGAGTACGTACAATGTTTGGATGTACGGACATTTTGTTTCGGAGAATTGAACGGATAACTGATCATAACATTTGTACGCGTAACAAATTCCGTCCACACTATCGATAAAAACTCCCGGCTCTGTCACGGTCACGGTGTTCGGTCCGGCGAAATGTTACTAATTTGGACGCGCCCTTACAGAATTCCTATAGTCTGCTTTGCGCGCACAACCCGTGCACACTACGCGCACGAACAGAGCATTTCTGAACCCCAAGTGTCGTCATTAGGATCAAAACAAGTAACTCTTGTCTGCGTTAATGGATAATAATCATACGCATCAGTTTGTATGGGGACTGAGACAGCGCCTCCCAGCGGCACGTTTACACAACTGTCGTGACCGACAAGACAAGTAGCGTTCCTATACAGACTGATGGGTATCAACGGAGACAAGAGTGACTCGTGTTTTGATCGTAATGACGACACAAGGGGTATAAAGGTTGTGCGCGCCGCGATTTCCCATTTGAAGGTTTTTTTTACCGACTTCAAAAAAAGGAGGAGGTTCTCAATTCGTCGGGATATTTTTTTTATTATTATTTTTTTTTATGTGTGTTCGCTGATTACTCGAAGACGCCTGGACCGATTTGGAAAATTGTTTTTTTGTTTGGATGGGTTTAGTTTCCAGGTGGTCCCATTGCCAGCATATCTTGATCTGATGATGGAATATGAGGGAAATCGAGGGCAACCCTCAAATTTTATTGGCACAGGTAATGTTTTTAGTACATTTTTCAAAGCTACACCAGTATTTACGTCTGGCAGTAAAAAAAAAAATGACTGAGATGGAAGGTCAACTCCTTAATGCTTAGGAGTTGAAGGATAATTCTTTCAATAGGTACTGAATGCACCTGCAGACTGGAAATTATAATTTCAGTAATTAGTGAGGCCTGCTGGTGATGGAAGGTCACCCTCATTATTAGACAAATGCTTTCAGTATAGCCCAAATTTGAAGTCGGTTTTTTTTTGTTTAAAATTATTATCGAGCACAAAGAAGCGCGCAGTGACCACGAATGGATTGTATTCAAGTATTCAAGTATTTTTGCAGTATAACTTTTACAATAAAGTGTGTCTGTGTCTGTACTGCGGAAGCGCGCGAACCATGGAAGAAAACTGAGCAGACTGAGCTATGTTTCTCGCGCGTGCCGGAAAAGTACATGCTCAGTTCTTGCGTGCGCTGCATCCACACTTATGAAATGCTCCTTTCATTGTTACATTGCATGTTACGTTACACTAGTCTGTACTTGCATTCACATGTTCCGGGATCTGCATCGCGCTGCTACATTCTTTGTGTCGCGCGAACAGAGTCGAGGCAGTGCGCGTTTGGCAGCAGCCGCCAGCTCCCAGATGAGAGTGAATCGTATTTTTTATTACTTTTGATGTAACTCTATGACAGTACAAAACACGGTTTCTTGAGAACAGTGTGGTTTTATTCCTATTACTAGCCCACCTTAAAGTCTCTCAACATAATATTATGAAACTAACTACTGTAGGAACTATCTCCCGGTACCCTAAGAAAAGGAAGACCTGGAGTACCTGGTGTTAGTTCTTTCGAAAGATCGAATTTGTAACGAAATTATATATTTATATATTATATACGATTTAGCGGTTGGCCGTATAACCCAAAGAACTGAGAACCGTGGGAGTAAACGAGTTCTTGGGTGTTAAACTAATCTCGATATAAAAACGTCAGTGTCTCCGTTTTCACTATCATCCTACCTCTCCATTTAAGGTAAACGTCCCTGTGCTCGACACTGATCCAATACTTGGCACTTGCAACCTTATGTCATAGTAAGACAGGTGACAGATGGGTGTCATCTTTTGGGCGTTGAGGCGTCGAACATTGGTACTTTTACCTTATGTCACTATTGTAACTCTCACCTATTTTTAAACCAAAAATCCTGCTAGTAGCTACGAAGTGTAGAATAGTCATGTTTTTTTTGTAGCGTTTTTCTCTGCTTACCCCATTTGGGAATACATGCGTATTGTTTATGTATGTATAATATCATGAAAGTGTTAATTTCACCTCACCCGTGTTTCCAAGGAGGTAAACGTATCCCACTCCATCCATTTATAATGAACATGTCTTGTGGACCGACTGGATGTTATCAAAGCGAATGAGCATTATCCCACGAGCTATAAGCATCTATTGTACTAGAGTTTAATAAGTTACTATACTATAGTTGTTGATATACTTGCTTGTGTAGTGGGAAAAGTAAGTCAAGTTCTATAGTAACCAAAATACTTTCACCCGATGTTTACAAAATATCGCTGAAGTCATCGACTTAGTTTTGACGCGTAACGAAAAGTGATGAGTTTTTTTGATAATAACATTTCAACTAAAGGAAGCTACAAATAAAGTTTATACTGCAAATAATAGTGTAGCTTTTGGGTTCGCACCAAAAAATTATTTTGTAATCAGCGAAAATTACCTTCATTTAATTTTGCGTAAATAATTTTGGATTGTTTTTTTTACCTATTGAGGGGGTCGCACCATAAAAAAAGATCGAGAAATAGTGTTCAGTGTTTAGAAAAACCGGCCAAGCACGACTCGGACTCGTGCTTGAAGGGTTCAGTACCAAGGACTTTTTGGTATAGGAGCGAACCTTAAATATTTATTTTATTTAGGTTTATAGATCACTAGCTTTTGCCCGCGGCTCCGCTCGCGTTCAATTCGGGGTATCACAGAAGATATAGCACACATACCAATTTATAGCTTTCTACATTTGAAACTTCCGCCCCTCACTTTAGGGAAATGGGGGGTTTTGAAGAGACAAAATGTAGCCTATGTCACTCTCCATGCCCTAAACTATCTCTACCTAAAAAATCACGTCAATCCATTGCTCCGTTTAGCCGTGAAATACGGACAAACAAACAAACAAACACACTTTCACATTTATATATTGATACGGATTTATTCTTATAAGAATTTATACAATTCACTTAAATGAGAAACTTAAAACTATTACTTATGTAAAACATTTCATGAAAGCAGCGCAAGAAACAGACTAATTACAAGATAAGTAAGTAAACAAAGATATTACATTACATTAAATACATACAATTTTGACAAGTTATCGGTACTCTGCAGATAAAAGTGAAATTAACGGGTAGGTTCGTAAAGCGCACGGTCACAGCTGCGCGCCGTGAACTAGCTGGGCGCGGAATTTATTTTAATTTAATTACGCATTTACTTTTAAAGTGGATTTACAACTAAATATTGTTTGAATATTTCTAGTGTCTACCTGGTACCGTTATTCATATCGATCCAAAACACCAAAAAAAAGTCCGATAATAATTATGTATCAACAATTGTATTTTTTTTTACCGACTTAAAAAAATGAGGAGTTTCTCAATTATACGGATCCGGGTAAATAATAATTTTATTCAAGTTTTAGTGTTTGTTGTCAACAGAACTCAGCATCAACAGAAATTTTAACAGTCTTACTAGAACGGTTCGTTATACGGACGGACGGACAGCGAGATGTTAGTAACAGGGTCCCGTTCTCACCCTTTGGATACGGAACACTAAAAACCCTTGGAAGAATTTCCCAGAATACCTCACTAGTGTCAAGTAACTGTATCAACAGATTAACATTAAGGCTAAAGTAGGTAAGTAAATTCAATTTGTCTCGGTTATGACCGGCGGCTTTTGGAAACCTGATAGACTCGGTCAACTTGTCTGCTGGTTATTGCATTAAGGACGCGGTAGACATTGTTATGAGGCATAAAACTACCGTGGGACTTATTCGTGGTGAATTAAAATGGATGCTCATGCCTTTATGTCGAGATTAGCTTGATTTGGGCCAATTATGAGTCATCGTCTGGAGCAGCGCGCCGCGGCATCTCGGGTGATGTATCATGAATGTACAATCGAACCAACTGATTCCTGACCCACCGCAGAACGTTGTCACAATAAACGTCATAAACATTTCCTTTGTCATGCAATGCAATGTCACTATGACTTTCACTGTGAATAGGTTCTATTGTGGGTCAGGAATCAATTGGTTCGATGGTACATTTTATTTACAACTAAAATGTAAAAAGAACGGACTATAAACATACTTATCAATAAAAATAAAAATAAATAAATAAAATCTAAAAAAGGCCCCATGGCATGGTGCCCAAAAGGCTGGCAGCATTTCCCCTTAAAACAGCTATGCTGGTTCTTTGTGAAAAGCAGCTGCCAGCCCGTTGGTCGACAGTTGCATTGACTTCAAAATCTGTTTTTTCACCATCATCCTACTTTTCCTTTTTTCCGTGAATGATGTAAAACTAGGACCTTTACTACTATTTTAAGTTTTTCGTCTATTAACAATTAAATTCCAACACATCAACAACAACATCACGCCTTTATTCCAGAATGGGTTAGGCAGAGCACATGAACTGCTAAATTGACAAAACCATGTCTATGTAAGAAGTATGTCAGAATAGAAGCGAATGGCGCTCTGTTGTCTCTGCCTACCCCGCAGGGAATAAGGCGTGACGGTTATGTGTATGTATGTATGTATGCATGTCTATATCACGTTCTGTGGCCACTTCTAGCATACTTTTAGATTTTAAGTTAAAAGGTACAATAGTGACAGGTTGCTAGCCTGTCGCCTAAAATATAACTCAACGTCATCCATGGAAGAAACGGAGAGATGTTATTTTAAACCCAACTTCGGTGTGCAAGATTGCACCTTTTTGTATGAATTTATGTTTTTATAG
>BHDV01030365.1:4672-15645 GCA_005406045.1 Adoxophyes honmai
ACAAGTTTATATCGTTTATGGTCAATTTTAATGGAAAATTTTCAAGTGAAAGACAGCTCTGACGCGTATTTTTGTGAAAACCCTTTAACAAATTGGCCAAGTAAAAGAAATCTGTGTTGCTAATAAAATAATATTTACCGTTAATCCCAAGAACATGAGTTTATTTATACGTTACAGTAGTTTTTCTTTAAAAACTTAAGGATTTATAGCTTTGTAAAGCATTTGAAAAACATCAAAATCGCCGAATTAGGTTTGCACGCTCTTAACACAAGTATGAAGTGGCGAATAGCATAATAATTTAACAGCTTCTTTTGCCAGCTCTGGATGTTCGTTTCTCTATTTGTCTAAAATACGTCGACACTTTGCGAATAAACATCAGCAGCTAAATCTAGAAGACATTCTTTCATTTTTGTGGTGATATCAGCCAGATCTCTAGATTTGTCCCAAAAAGGGTTTAAAATCCATCTACGCTCATTGTCGGTTTCAGAGTGCAAGTCTAGAAAGTAGGTAGGTACATCAAAAGTTTCTCTTGTACCTAAATTATGCAAGCTCAGTATCATGCAAGGAATATGAATCGAAACTGCAAACTTTGATCTGTTGCATTCATTATCTTCAAATACACATGGAAAAAGACTCGAACATTTTGTTTTGTAGACAGGTTGACCACAAACAAAGTTTTGCGTGAAATGCTTTTACTACTTTGTCTTTGGCTGTTAAACTATTTTCTCCTCTTCCTCGAAGGTTCTTGCTTAAATTGTTAAGCTGGCTAAAAAGACCTGCTTTTGGCTTTCTACATCACAAGGGGGTCGCCAGTATATTTCAACCTGTAAAAGGGGTCGCGATGTCAAAAAGATTGAAAAATACTAGTGTAGAGTGTAGATAAAGTTCTGTAATTGTAGTGACACTATCGGCAAGTAGTACAATTTCGACTAACTAAATCTACGTCATGCTGTCAAAAACTGCTCTATATCGCGCTAGGTAATAGTAGGCTAGTAATTTCAAATACCTACAGCTTCCAACTTTCTCCTTGCGGGCGTCCGAAAATTATAGGAGGTGTTTGAGGGGGGGAGGTGGTCGAGTCAAATCTCATCTAATCTTTTAAGTTGGAGGAAGGGGGGGGGGGTCACGGCAAATATCACGCAATTTTTTTTCTTGTTTAAAACAAAAAAAAACTACTTACTATTTTGGTCCATTTCATGAAGTCTTAAAAACCGACGTGTGGATGGCGCTTTATACCTATTTGACACTAAACTTCATGAGTGTATCCGAACGGAGAAAAATTAAAGATTTTGTTTGAAGTTACGTCATTCACTTTTTTTTTTATAATAACAACAAGAAACCGACATTGTGAAAAATCTCACCTGAGATTGGGAGGTGGGGGAGGGAGTTGAATAAAATCTCACGACATCTCACCAAGGGGGGAGGGAGGGTCAGAAAATTAAAAAAAACACCTCACGTAATTTATGGACGCCGCCCTCTTGTGGATTTGCCTGGAGAGAGATCTCTCTATTCAAGATTTTCCCACATTACGTACCTGTGCGACTATGCATAATTAGCATTAATAAACCCATTTATGAAATTTATTGCGCATTAAGTATATTTTATTACACTCAACGCGCGTTATGAAGGCCTAAATTATTTACTTAGAAGAATAAAATTAACTACATATTTAATAACATTTTATCAAAACATACTCGTAGGTTTTAGGATAAATTGTGCTTGGTTTTAAAGCAAGTAGGTAATTATTTTAACTCTAACAAAATCTTCTCCCTCAAATTCTTTTTGTGTGTCTAGTTGTCCTTGTTAACTACTAGGAAACATCACCTTTTCCAATGTCTTTGTATAAATATATTACGTCACCGTAAAATAAAACAATCCGTAAATCCGAAAATTTTCTAGGAAATTCAATATATAATATTCTAAACGGGAAACAAATTGTATTATTTTACGGCCACATTTTCGTAAAATAATCAATTTAGGTTAGGTTAGATAATATTAATTTAGGTCAGATTAGGTTTTTTTTCCTATCTGCCTCCAACATCATCGAATCCTGTCTTATCTGCTACACTTGCATACCAGTTCTCGCGTTTATTCTTCCGTTCGTTCCACATACTGTATCTTTCTTTCGTCTTTTTTCTAACTGCTTATGGGTGGGACTCCCATTTATACCTATCTATGCTATGTAACATTTTTATTTATTTTGCAAAGCAAAGCAAGTCAGATTAGGTTACATATACATCATTGGTGTGTCCAGATGAACCGCGCGTCTGCGGCTGACTGGCTGGGACACGAGGACGAGCCGCTGCGCGGGTTCAGCTGGCGCGGCGGCAGCCGGCGCGACACCACCGGCCTCGTGCTGTGGTCGCAGCCCATCCCCGTCACGCTGCCCGACGGACAGGAGGTCTTTATCATTCATACACTCATGGGGTCCACACCCCTGCGGGGTAGGCAGATACAACAGGCCGCCATTTGCTCCTATTCTAACATACTTCTCTCGCTTTACTCACATCCATCACTCTCATTATACAAGCTCAGTTTCCGGTACTCCTAATTCGGCCTCTCTTTAGAACATCGCCGATCTGGTCGATAAACGTTTTTCGAGGGCGCCCTTGACCGACTTGCCCTTGCTTCGTCCATTCTCCCCACGTCATCCGTACAGCTAACATAAATCTGGAGCATTTTCATCCTCTTGTAAGCTCTGCGAACGCCTAAATGATATCCAGGCCCATTGGCCAAAGTAGCACTGCTTAGTCACGTGTACTGGGATATAGCCAAATTTGCGAAGGGCTGTAGTGTGTCGCCACGAAGTCTTGGACTAGACTACAGAGGACGCGTATTCGCGATCTAGCAGGGTGTGTCCCTTGCAGGTGGCGGTGCTGCTGATGGACACGCAGGGCGCGTTCGACGAGCAGAGCTCGCTGCGCGACTGCTCGCTGCTGTTCGCGCTGTCGTCGCTGCTCGCCTCCGTGCAGATCTACAACGTGTCGCAGCAGCTCAAGGAGGACGACTTGCAACACTTGCAGGTATCTGCGACTGCTCCTGTTCTTCTAGTCTCACAAAGAGTACTGCTTTACGTCGATTATTTGAGACTTGAAATTGTAATTTAACACCTATACTGTTATTGTTTATATCCTATTCGCCATTGTTCACATGCTCTATTTATAGTTATAAGTAAGTAAGTAAACACTTTATTGCACAAAAGGAAATAACCCGAAGTAAAAAAAAAACCTACAACAGAATTTTATTGATGTAAGATGTAATACAAAAGCAAACATATCACTTACGGAATCTCTTACAGCCAAACTTTAAGAGGCAGAGATTAAACTTCCAACTTTTTCTCTTTGAACTTTGGAACCCAAGCATTAAATCTGCCTGGAAATAGGTACATCTATTGAAATCTTTCTTACAAGACACTCCTTGTGTTGATAGCTGTTCGCGGAGTATGCGGCGGCGGGTAGCGGTGGGCTAGCGTCACTGCAGCTGCTGCTGCGCGACTGGAGCGCACCTTACGAGTTTCCTTATGGGGAGGCCGGCGGCGAGCTGTACTTAAAAGAAAAGCTCCAGGTTACCAAATATACACCTATAGCATCTAACATGAAAAAATCTTTGATTTCCGTGTGTTGTCAGATCAAGAATATCATCGCTCTATTTCTTTTTTGGATGTCGTTAGAGACAACTTAGGGAAATTGCTTAATTAATTAGGCCACAGGCTAGCAATCGGTCACTACTATTGCCTCTTTTATCTGACAACCTTTAAAATATGCTGAAAGTGGCTAGTGGCTATGATCCGAGGAAAAGTCATGGTTTAGTCTAGTTAGAGAGAGATAAAACTTTACAAACCCGATGTTCGTTGTGGAGACCTATGCAAACTTGATATCCGGGTATCTTAAGAACAAATCGATGACTTGGTCATCCGAGTACGGTCACTAAACTTGTGATAATGGTTCAGGTGAAGGAGGAGCAGCCTATGGAGGCCCGCGAGCTGCGGCGGCGGCTGGCGGCGGCGCTCGGTGGCGCGCGCTGCTGCCTGCTGCCGCACCCGGGGCTGAGCGCCGCGCGGGACCCCGATTTCCAAGGATCGCTGGCCGGTAAGCAATACCTAAGGTGAAGCCAAGCTCGGAAAAAACAAAAGGTGGGAAAGTGTCGAAACAGGAGCTGATCCTGTTCATTCAGAAACTCCTGTAGGAATCCAGAGGCATTTCTTTTGGGACAGCTAGCCACTCTGCACGACCAGAGTTACTTGCCACCCGCTGGAACACTGCCGGACTTACGCCTTCAATACCGGTTTGCTGCGTCACTGGATGGTGGACCAGAAGGATGACGCAGCACAGAAGACTACCAAAGAGGGCTGAGGGTTGTGCACAAGGCCGATCGCCAGCGAATGGTGGCGATCGCCCGTCTCTCCATACTTTCGGTTACGATCGCGTGTGGCGGATGACGTCCATAGTCTAGCTTGAGTGCGCTGCTTCGTAATGTAGACTTAAAACAGTACTTGTATGATTCAGTATCGTTTTAAGACCATAAAATTATTTTCGTTCATTTCTGACAGTTTGGTGGAGTTCTCCTGCCTCATAATTTGTTTTTGCTCCAATAATAACGACGCATGAACACGATGCAGCTTCCAAGCTGATGTAAGTGGCCTGCTGACCCTGCGACTGTCCGCAGAGCTGGAGCCGGAGTTCAAGCTAGCGCTGCGAGAGCTGGTGCCGTCGCTGCTGGCGCCGGCGCGGCTGCGCGTGAAGGAAGTGGCGGGGCGCCCGCTGCTGCTGCGCGACCTGCCTCTCCTACTGCAGACCTACCTCGACGAGTTTACCACGAAAGTGCCCTCGCCGCTCTCCGCGCTCAGCGTACGTAGCCACACCTATCCGACAATTTGGACATCTATTTGGATTTCTTACGTGGATGTCGTGAGAGGCGACTAATGAAATAGGTTAAAATAGCTACAACAAACAAAATAACAAATATCACTGGACATTTTTTACACCAATCACCTAGTCCCAAAGTAGACAATTTAATGCCTGTGTTATGGGTACTAGACAACGGATAAACTTACTTATATACAGATAAACATCCAAGACTCGAAAGCAAACATTCGTATTCATCATACAAACATCTGCCCCGACCGGGGATCGAACCCGGGACCTTAAGCTTCACAGTCAGGTTCTCTAACCGCTGGGCTATCCGGCCGTCAATATACACCGTCAATATAGCTACATATCGGACGTCAGGCTAACATTCTTTCACTAATATAGCTACCTGCCAACCTAAAACCTAAGGCTCAATTCGCGCCAGAAGAGCGGCGAAGGGCGGCGAAGCGCAGCGACCCGCTCGTTAGAGAATCCACGAGGATTCCTGCGACTGCTCGAGAAGTCGCTGGAATGCGCGGGAAGTCCAAGATCTCTAGGCGGCATATTGCCAGCGGCCGCTCGCGACTGCTCGAGCATCCTCGGGCATTCCCGCGACGTCTCGCGCAGTCGCACGGCTTCGTTTATGGAATTCGCCGGAATTCCCGCGGATCCGTGCGCCTCGTTGAAGTTTCTTATGCGATAATAAGTCTTATTATGATGAAAATAAAGTTTAAATTCTCATGATTCATTCTTTTCGCCGCTCTTCTGGTGTGAATTAAGCCTAAAATAAATTCTTGAATTGGTGGTAAAACAGTCGCAGATTTGTCTATGTAGCGTGTCGTGTGCTCAGTCTATCCCACTTGAGAATACAGACGTGATGTTATGTACAGTCAAGGAAATTGATTACTGTGCCACTTTGTACCTTTTCACGAGAAATGTCACTGTGACATACCATACTTTCTACTAATCAAAGCAATATGAAACTCACTATTAAAAGGTTCAAAGTAGCACAGGTTTAAATTTCCCTGACTGTATGTATTTTTTCGATACCACACAGTTATTGTACTTAATAATTTACTATGTTCCAGGCGAACGCGCGCGCAGCGTGGTTACTAGGCGCGAACGAAGCGCGCGCGACGCTGCGAGCGGCACGGCCGGCGCGCGCGCTGCCCCGCGGCCCGCTGCGCGCACGCCTCTCCGCTATCGCCGCCGCTGCGCGAGAGCCACTACACGCCCTCGCCGAACGCGCGCAAGACCTTAATGGACTCGACGATTTGGAGAAGGTTCATAAAGCGCTCAATCCTTCTAACCCTTTTTTTGGGATATAATGCTCATAATAAGCCGTGGTAGCCTAGCGGTTCGACCTGTGGCCTCTCGTGCAGAAGGTCGTAGGTTCAAATCTCAGGCTCACAGCTCTGAACTTTTCGGAATTTATGTGTAAATGTGATATTTACCGCGTGTTAAGTGGTGAAAACCTGCATTCATCGACGAAGTGAAACAATGCTGTGTGTAGTTTCCAATCTACACCGAGCCCGCGTGGGAACTACCTAACTAGCCCGAGTCCTCTCATCCTGAGAGGAGGTCTGTGCGCAGATGAGCGATTTGATTATTACTATTACTGTTAATACCAACCCAAGCTTTTTTTGAGCATGTCCTCCAAAAATAACACATGAGCTACTTCATGGTCAGTTATCTGTACCGGTCCAGGAACCTTTACGGGGGACCCTCTGTGTTGGTGCCGTTCAATACGGGTCCTGGATCAGCCATTAACTTTGTTATTATCTAAAACAACTCTTCTTTTATCTACCTACCTACTATCTCACCTAATCCACACTACACTTTAACGTGCCGCTGAAGAGTGAATAGGTGATTTTTAATTTGTTCATGTTTTAATTTCATAGGAATTGGACGAAATGGTGGACCAATACGTCGATCTAAACGACAGCAGGATGGAATTAGCAATGTCAAAAGCGAAGGATTCTTTCGAAAATGCAGTACGAGATCTTGACTGCGAGGATCTGTGCTTGCACCCTTTGGACCTAGAGGCGGCGATCACAGAGGCTCGCGATGCAGCGCTGGCGAACTTTGATTGTGACGAAGCGACATCAGAAGACCCGGATATGGTACAACTGGTTAAGGTACCAATACGTACTAAATAAATTTTAGTGTTCGGAGAGAATGAACGGGTGCAAGGGGAGGAGAAGACCTAGACAGATGTTCCGTGTTCACTCTCGTCTGCTTTAATACGCTGAATACGCAACAGTGTGTATGGGAACTGAGACAGCGCCTCCCAGCGGCACGTTCACACAACTATCGTGATCGATAAGACAAGTAGCGTTCCCATACAAACTGACGCGTATTAACGCAGACGAGATCGACTCGTGTTTTGATCGTAATGATGACACTTGGCACAGGTCAGGCGTGTATGAAGACATTAATGAATGTGGTTGAAGCATGAGAGGTATATCAGGATCGTAGCTTGTGGAACAAAGTGGTACTTATCTACTTTCCACTATGGGAAAGAAGTGTGACAATCTGTATGTATGTCTCTATAACGTGCTACCCCACCTCCGACACCTATAATTCCCGAAGATGGTCAAGATTCGTAGTACTGTTACGTTTATAGTGAAAAAACGGAACTACTCACGTATTTTATACCGAGATTAGCTCGACATGTTTCGGGTCAATCCGTGACCCATCATCTGGAGCTACGAGCCAACTTCATGAGGCGGCATGCTGCAGTGCGCGTCTGTCCGCTGCCGTGGCGCGTAGCTCCAGATGATGGGTCACGGATTAACCCGAAACATGTCGAGCTAATTTCGGTATAAAAATACGTGAGTAGTTCCGTGTTTTCATTATGAGTGAGTCTCACGGTAGTTTTATGTTTAATACAGTTACGTTGTTAATACAGTATATGGAGGAGCGGAGCTCAGCTGTGCTGCCTAGGCTGAGCACAGTGAACGCTGCGAACAACGTCGCGGCGTTGGAAGCGGCGTGCGCGGAGCTGCGCGCGTTGCCATATAGCTGCGCGCACGCTGATGACGTCATCTCCGCGCACGCCGCCGCGGCCCGCGCAGCCGCCGCCGCCTTCCACAGCCGTCGCAATAAGGACTCCGCGCATGAGCACGATCCATACATCACCCAACTGGAAGAGGTTAGTCCATGCTGTAAACCACAGAACAGAAAAAACTAGTAGAAGTGCCCCGCCCACTGGGCACGTGTGTCAACGTTACGCGGGACTCGCCTTAGTCCGCAGCTTTCATTGATCCGCCATGAGTAATATTTTTGTTGCGGCTATCGTTTTTACGTTCTAAAATTGCAGAATAGGGTACATTTACATATTTTCAGAAAATCGTTCGCTCAACTTTCACGCATAATGAAAGCTGCGGACTAAGGCGAGTCCCGCGTAACGTTGACACACGTGCCCAGTGGGCGGGGCACTTCTACTAGTTTTTTCTGTTCTGTGCTGTAAACCCAACAAAAATTCCAGTTTCGATACAGTTTATGCCAACTGTACTTCGGCATCATGTAAAACTTCAAGTTAATTGGACCATCTGTTGATAAGTTCCTGAAAAGGTCCTGCCAGAGCCTTCATAATTCTACTACCAGATCATTGTACCTGACTTAAACTATGTAGTATAATATAATTTTTTTAGCTCTTTGGACGAACCGACTTCCTTTTATAATAATAGTACATACTCATTGATTCACGTGGAGTTTGTTTAGAGAGAGAGAACCTCTTATAATATAAGCATCTCAGTCTTTTAAGCAGCTATTACTATTGGTTCTCACAGGCCACGCAAGAAAATCTCGACAAACACAGGAGGGAAAACGATATCAATAACAACAGGGCTAAAGACGAAGCCTTACTTATTTATGAAACATCCATCACTTTCACTGATGGCTGCTGGCGGTCGGATCTCTTGGCTGCGAAAAACATGGACGTTCAGAAACAAGTTATGGAGGCTTTCTACAGCGCCCGGGAGGGAGAAAATAGACACAAGAGAGACAGTTTCGTCGTGGAAATCGAATCTGTACGTATAACATACTTTAAGGCCTCTAGCAAACGAACGACGTATTAAAAATGAGCAGATGATGCGCATTTCAAAAACACGCAATTTTTTCATTTCTATTATATGATTTCAAATATAATTACCACGTAACAAATTCAAAAACTAAATAAAGTGATTCAATACATATAACTCTTTTAGTTTGCGTAAGACTTAGAGCCAGAGTAAAAAAAAATGGAAGAGCTATAATTGCAAATAAATATTTAACATTGCGTACAATTTGTACACACGAATAGTGCATACTATTTGAGCAACTGCCTCTAAAAAAAGGATCATTTCTTTTATTTTCAGGTACTTTCAACCAGTTACGATCTTCTTTACAATAAGAATCAAATGATGAATTCAAGCGCTTTAGACGAAATATGTAGGAAATTCTTCCAAACAATGAAAGGAAATTGCAGCAGATTTCGAGTGGGAGACGCAGCGCTACAAGAGATGCTGGATACTGCTTTTACGGAAGGACGAAATGAATTCATAGCGAAAAGGAAACCTGGACAAACCAGGCTAGATGACCCAGATGATGCATATCTGCAATTACTCTATATGGTATGTAGTACACTCTCTAATACAATATCAACGTTTACGTTTTACGTTTAAGAATACACCCCCACATTTATACGCCCCCGTGTGGTGCCGGGTTAGAATAGCACCTCCCCATTTCTTCCCGTGCGTGTCGTAAGAGTCAACTCTGGGAAAGGGTTAGTGTATTGTGGGCGATGGGCTAGCAACCTGTCACTGCAATATCACTTTTAATTGTCTGGTTTCCCTGAAATTGCCAAACGTGGCACTAGATTTTTGAATTCATGTGCTCTGCCTATCCCTCTTGGGAATACAGGCGTGAGAATAAGTATGTATGTATGTATGTATGTAAGTTTAACAATAGCAACATTACATACTATATTATACCTGCCAACTCATAACCTAAGAAAATATGCTGGAAGTGGCCATGAACAAAGTTATACCTTACCTTGATCTTTGTGTGCAAGTCTTCTACATTGCGATGCTATGTCGTTGACTAAGAGCTGGAGTACAAAAGACTAGGGAATATTTTCAGATTTTTGTTTAAAATATATACGGTCAATTTCCGGCTACCATTAAAATTTACCATTTATGTATAATCTATAGTTTGTTTTTTTGAACGCACTAATCTCAGGATCCGAATTGATTTTTTTTTTGTGTTAAATAGACTATTTACCGAGGAAGGCTTTAGGATAACATCAAGCTGCAATAATAATAGGAGCGAAGAAACATTGGAAAACGTGGGAAAAAACGGGGAAAATTAGTCACTATTCTATGCGGACGGAGTAGCGGGCACACCTAGTGTATGTTATTAATTATATCTCAAGGTTTACTGAGACATTTTATTTCAGACAATGAAGGAATACTTTGCGTACTTCTACCAGAAGAATAGCGATAAACCAACAGTGTTTCAGACTGCTCGCAAAGCTCTAGAAGTAGCAGCAGCCGTGCTGGTAGTTATTGCGGCGATAGGTGGAAGACGAGGATGATGATAATGATGATTATGACTGCGATTGCGATGACTAATAAGAAAGTGATTCGTAATGCTCAATTCACACCAGAAGAGCGGCGAAGGGCGGCGAAGCGCAGCGACCCACTCGGTAGAGAAGGCGCGAGGTTTCCCGCGACTGCTCGAGAAGTCGCTGGAATGCGCGGGAAGTCGCTGGAATGCGCGGAAAGTCTAAGATCTCTGGGCGAGATACTGCCAGCGGCCGCTCGCGACTGCTCGAGCATCCTCGGGCATTTCTGCGACTATTCGCGCAGTCGCACGGCTTCGTTTATGGAATTCGCTGGAATTCCCGCGGATGTGCGCGCATCGTTGGAGTTTCTCATGCGATAATAAGTCTTATTGTAATGAAAATAAAGTTCAAATTCATTGTCACTGACATGACATTGACATGACACTGAAACTGCGCTCCGCTACGCCGCCCTTCGCCGCTCTTCCGGTGTGATTTGAGCCTAAGGGTCAATTCCCACCAAAAGAGCAGCGCAGCGCGGCGTAGCGCAGCGACCCGCTCCGTGGAATGAGAATTTCAAC
>BHDV01030365.1:17268-52202 GCA_005406045.1 Adoxophyes honmai
GAATTGAGCCAGTTTGTAGCATAGTGTTAAACAATTTACAAATATGAGGTGTAAGGGTATCTTTGCCTGTTCTTAGGGCTTCTGCGGTAATACCGTCATCTCCAGGGCTTCGCTGGTATGGCATATTTTTTAGATTCATTTTAATAAAGGAAAAAGGATTAATTATTTTTGTGGGCTCGGTTATACTTTAGAAAACGCAGTTTGATAGGGACTTCATAGGGCAAAGGCGCTTGAGTATATTATAACACAGATTGGAAAGAAGTTATGGGCCCAAGAGGGGAACAAATTTAAATCTCCTTTATAGCTAGCTCATTTTACTGAAAAGAAACATTCCTTTAATTTTAAAGAGAAACAAAACTGCATTTAATAGATTTTTAATATTTTGCTTGTCTCAACCGGGAATCGAACCAACTAAAAATTAAAATGAAGCCAATACTTGTTTATTACACGAATCGGTAGGATTATTGTTTAAGATATTTTAATTCTTAGAAACCTTTATTTGGAAACATCTTTATTGTGATTTGTTTTTGTCGATATATTTGTAAGTTTAATAAATTTAATAATATTAACAGTGAATTTGAAATGTTACGTTATTGAAAGAGATTTGGAATAAAATCTTATAAAATCATTACCAGTTCTTATTTAATACCCTCTTCTGAGAAGACATGTACACATACTGTACACTGAGATAATTATGTAGATAGTATTGGGTGAACGGGTTGGATGGTCTAAGTAAAGCCAGACATAGTTTCACTGTAGATGTTGTATTCTTGAGTAAAGAATATAAAGGAACCCATTCTTTATCTTAACATCAGTATTTATATAAAAGTATTGCTTACTTGCTAATTATAATTACTCAACTACGTGCGTCACATGTCGCAGGGCGTAACAATTGTTTTTTTTATGTTACTGTTAATATGTTGATTAGGGATATAGTACAATGTAACATTTTTGGCAAAGGTCAAGCTTCGAACTCTTAGTCGTATCCCTTCGTTACTAATTCCACTTTTCATGTCAGTATTTGTCGTTCGAAATATGTGCGGAACACATTTTTCAGGCATGCCTGTCACAATTACTGGTGAAGCCATTGCTAAGACGGGATGCGGGATGCGGGAATAATTAAAGTAGACTGCATTTTTGAGCGGGAATCGAATTCGGAAGTATGAAATGGGAAGGCACAATACCTCGACAATCCTTCTATATGTTCCTGTGATCCTGTGATGGAATCCGCACGGTTATTTGCTAGACGCGTGGCGACGCGTGTGTCAAAGAGCCCTGGTTTTGGTCTTCTACGGGTGTACACCACAAAATACAACACAGAAAACAATGCACCTCCCTCTGGTCTATCAAACAATCAACAGCTCACAGGTCCTCCCAATCGTAAACTAAGTTATAACATTTAAAATGTCGAGCGCATTTAGCGACGCTCTTCACGATGGCGCGGGCGTGCGAAGACTACGACTAAACGGTGTTTGCCAGCCAGGTCTCTTCAAAAGTAAATTCAGTCGCGTATCTTCGTCTCCATTCTTGCATAGGCGATGAAATTGAGCGGGATAGAGACAGGTTAAGGAAACGGAAGGCGCGAAATTATGACATTTTAATTTTAATTACTTAAAGCGGTTGTAGCCCAGCGCACATAGGTTGATTTTCACGATTTAGGCGGCCAAAAATATTTTATCGCCTTAATGGCTTTTAAACGATAAAACACTTGAAAGACCGGCCAAGTGCGAGTCGGACTCGCGCACAAAGGGTTCCGTACCAAAAAAAGCAAAAAAAAAAACGCGTTTTTCTATGGGAGCCCCCCTTAATTATTATTATTATTTTGATTTTAATATTTGTTGTTATAGCGACGACAGAAATACAATTAATTCCCGTGTGGTGCCGGGTTAGAATAGCACCACCCCCTTGGCTAGCAACCTGTCACTGCAACATCACGTTTAACCATCTGGTTACCATGAAATTGCTAAACGTGGCACTGGATTTTTGAATTCACGTGCTCTGCGTACCCCTCTTGGGAATACAGGCGTGAGAATATGTATGTATGTAGAAATACATAATCTGTAATCTGTATATCGGCACCCGTGTGGTGCCGGGTTAGAATAGCACCTCCCCCTTTCTTCCCGTGGGTGTCGTAAGAGTCGACTCTGGGAAAGGGTAAGTGTATTGTGGGCGATGGGCTAGCAACCTGTCACTGCAATATCACGTTTAACCACCTGGTTACCCTGAAATTGCTAAACGTGGCACTGGATTTTTTAATTCATGTGCTCTGCCTACCCCTCTTGGGAATACAGGCGTGAGAATATGTATGTATGTATGTATGTAATCTGTAAACATTTCAACTCTCTAGCTGTCACGGTTCGTGAGATACAGCCTGGTGACAGATGGACAGACAGACAAACAGGCTGACGGACAGACATACAGACAGTGAAGTCTCGGTAATAGGGTCCCGTTTTTACCCTTTGTGTATGGAACCCTAAAAAAGTCCTGCAGTTTGTTAAAATTATGCTTTATTTGTCGAAAAAAAATATCTTTTTATACTTATATATACCAATTACATTAAAATTAATATAAATAAAACAGTTACTTTACACAACGAAACAGTTTTAACTAAAAAATATAATATATACAGGGTGGACCAAAAGTTTTTTGACATTTCAAATGGTCATAAAAAATACAAAAGATGACTTAGAAAAAAAAGACCAATAATTAGGGTTTTATTTCTTAAAAGTAACATCATCTAAATGTGACCCTTGATTGACTTGGCACTCCTGTAACTTTGACCTGAAATTTTCCATCACAGCCCGACAAGTGCTTGAAGATTTTTTTTTTACTTTGTCGCGTATATTTGCTTTTAATTCTTCTATGGTCTGTGGGTTACTGTCAAAAACTTTACTTTTAAGGTATCCCCATATAAAAAAGTCCATTGGTGACATATCGGGGCTGCGTGGTGGCCAGTAAATGTCACCTCTTTTCGACACGGCTTTTTGTCCGAAAATTTCACGAACTGCTGCAATGGGCTCCTTGGATGTATGACAAGCAGCCCCATCTTCTTGGAACCATGTTCGTTGGTTAAAACCAGAGTAGTCCTGTAATGCTGGAGCAAAAAAGTTCTGTAGAATAGCAACGTACTGCTCTGTGTTGAAGATAATGGGACGGCTTCTCTGATCTTCGTAAAAATACGGACCAGGCTCTATCAGATGGTCGCCCGCGCTCTATGGTTACAGGTTCTCGCGACGTCCTAGATTGGCCAAATTGTGTTTGATTTAAAGTTAAACCTGTCTTCATGAATTTCAGTAACCAATTTTTATGTTACGAGTCGACGGGGCTTGATTTTTGTTTCTTATATTGTACTGATTACAAAATTTTCTTTGCGCTTCAGTCGCAGAATCGTTGTTGCGAAAGTACTCGCGTACGCAAAATGCGTGTTGTCCTCCGCTAAACGACGTCATGCCACTAAATTCCTATTAGCGGCTCTAGCGTTTAGTAATGCCCCTTTCTGTCCCCCCGCAATTCGATGCAGTGTCCGCTTCAAATGTCAAAAAACTTTTGGTCCACCCTGTACTTCATAAAAAGCACTAAAATAATATTATATGAAATCAAAATTTAATATTCACATATATAAACTGACTTTGTAACCATCTAAAATATCTAAGTAGAGACTAGAAATAAAACCTTATAATAAAAAAAACATCATTGAATGTAGTATAATTTGGATATTTATTAGTTGTTTCTTATATTTTCTGACTCTTATTCTTGTTCAGAGTCTTGCTCATACTATGTCATAGGATTTGGCTCTGCAGGCACTAAGAGATCAATTGTTTCAGGCAATAATGCTTTGCGTGACTTTGTTTTATATCCCTCATACGACTTGCCTTAGAAATTCTTCTTCTTTTTTGTGAGCTTTTGACCACATGTGCTTAAATCCTGATTTTATATGAGTAAACTTCTGTTTGAGGCACTTCTTATCTTCTTATGTCTCTCCATGATGCAACACTAAATATATCCCAAAGGAGTCTAACTTTTCAACGAATGTTGAAAAATTTTAAGCTTGTACATGCTTAAATAGGTACTTCTGAGTAACTACTCTTACGCCTGAACCACCTGAAGAACCTGTAATAAAATAAAGATACTTTAGCAAACAATAATTAAATAATGTATAATTTTCAATTTTATCCCAAAATTCTTTAAAGTCTTATATCTTTAAAACCTGCGAAAACTAGCGGAAAATTTTTTGTCATCACAAAGCTAGATACATATATTGCCACATGTCAGTAATTATTCAACCGGGACGAACCCTGAAGTATAACAAAAGTCTCAACAAATATTAAAATTTGTGAAAATCAAGTGTTTTGACACGTACCAAGTTTGATGACGTTTTAATGCATAAAAGAATGCAATTATAATAATTATTTTCCAGTAAATATATTAAGTCTTACCTGAATTTAAGATATCCACCACAAACGCGTCAATAACACAGTCAAAACAATAAATGTTGTACTTTGAAGTTTAATCAAAAATACGCTTAGAGCGACAACCAAGTTCCGCCTACTCGCTAAAGTATTTAAACGCGTCAGAGTGCATGGGGACGGGATGTATGATGTACTTAGGTCTATTATCTATAAAAAATAGTGAGTAGTAATTGAATCGGAGCATTTTTTGAAAATCGACTTTTGGCCGCCTAAATCATGCAAATCAACGTATGACCAACGTATTCGACCTGTGGCCTCTCAAGCAGAGGGTCGTGGGTTCAAACCCCGAGCTCACACCTCTGATTTTTCGGAATTTATGTGCGATATCGAATTTGATATTTATCACGAGCTATTCGGTGAAGGAAAACATCGTGAGGAAACCTAAACACAGCGACGAAGTAATTGAACGTTGTGTGTGAAGTACCCAATCCGCACTGAGCCTGCGTGGGAACTATAGCCCAAGCCCTCTCATTCTGAGAGGAGGCCTGTGCCCTGCAGTGGGACGTATATAGGCTGATGATGATGAAGCGGTTGTAGGCAACGCGAACTAGATGAAGTTCCGAAACAATAATATTTGAATTATCTACTGGCGTTAGCAATTACAATGAAAACTTCATGAGTTTAGATATAATTATTTTCCTCATAGCTATCGAAGTACAGAGACTCGCTTTACAATTTTAATTTAAGAATTAGGTAATTCGTAGAACATAAGCTGCATTTTGTCAATATCGAAATAAAAAAAATGTACACTTAGGTATACCTGTCTTTTATTTATCTATTCTTTGGCTTCAATATTTATTAATAAATAAAATAGCATTTTAAAGATAATACTTAGTTGCTGGCAAGCAATGTCCTTTGTTAATAGGGTAGACGACAAAAATAAACTATTTAGTCCGTCAGATAGAATCGACAAATAAATAACGACGACAATACAGCGTATAAAAGTTTCGCGTGACGTTACTATAATATATGGTACAATTTTTTACCTAGGCGAGACGGCACAAGCTCCCTCTCCGGAAGTTTGATGATCTATAACATACATACATACATACATATTCTCACGCCTGTATTCCCATGAGGGGTAGGCAGAACACATGGATTCAAAAATCCAGTGCCACGTCTAGCAAATTCAGGGTAACCAGATGGTTAAACGTGATATTGCGGTGACAGGTTGCTAGCCCATCGCCCACAATACACTAACCCTTTCCCAGAGTCGACTCTTACGACACCCACGGGAAGAAAGGGGGAGGTGCTATTCTAACCCGGCACCACACGGGCATGATCTGACACTTATGATCTATAACTTTGTAGATAATTTAGTTCTTTGATAAACCAAAAAATATGTGTCTCATATTTTTCTATAATCTAACTGACGGAATGACGGACTAATTAGAATTACATATTTTTAACTTGTCGACATCTCTATATTCTTCTCCTAGGTCTTTGTCAATTTGATTTAGGCGACAGGCTAATAAATTGCCTTTTGTGTCCTGATTCCTGATCGTTTCAACCTGAAATTATGCTAAAAGTGGCTACAAAACGTGGAATAAGTAGTCATGGTTTAGTCTATGTAGCGTTTCGTGTGCTCTGCCTAACCCAGTTGGGAATATAGGCGTGATGTATGATTTTGTAAGAATGATATTTTTTAAATTCGTATTCTACCTACTCTTTCTCACAGCTTCTAAAAAAAGTACTACATACAACATGAATACTGCGGCAACACTGTTCATTTTGCTCAGGGGATTCCGCTATCGCAATGCAAACGTATCAGCGTCAGTGGCTAAATTTGGAACTACCAGAACTCTTAAGTAATAACGTGACACTAGCGCCATGTGATGCAGAACATGTAAGTTTGCGCTGATAAAATGTGAATAAAGATAGTATAGATAAGTTGGTCGAGTGAATGCGATAAACAGAATAGTGTTGTCAGTTGATGGATTTTTTCTGAATTTCTGTTTTTACTGTACTTTACTTACTGTGGTCTCACAATTGTCATTATGTTGTAAAAATCTGGAACATACTAACAAATAGTCAAGGAATTTAATTCTTACATCATGGTACCATTTTATAGTAAGCATCATAACGATTTGAGTTAGGAGTTACGAGCGTGCAAACACAATTCGGCGATTTTGATGTTTTTCAAATGCTTTACAAAGCTATAATCCTTAAGTTTTTAAAGAAAAACTACTGTAACAGTTTATTTAAAACTCTTTTTCTTGGGATTAACGGTAAATATTATTTTATTAGCAAGACAGATTTCTTTTACTTAACCAATTTGTTGAAGGGTTTTTACAAAAATACGCGTCAGAGCTGTCTTTCACTTGATAAATTTCCATTATAATTTACCACAAACGATATAAGCTTGTTATTATCTGATAGACAATATAGTCTTTAAGGGAATAACGTTGTTACATGAATCAAATTATAGGTTTTTATTATTCAAATATCATTTTACATAATTTCAAAATATGTAGAACCATTACTTTATTTTTTCCTCGTTGATTTTAATGTAATTACAAATGAAACAATTTTATTGTAAATTTACAGAATATGTTTAGTCTAACCATATTTTTTTCATGGCTAAATATGAGTTAATTTATTTTTCACGATTTTTTAAACATTGGTCCAAAACCACTAAGGTGAGGTGGGGGAAGAGAAACGCAGGGGTAGGAGGGCACTACAGACCATACTCACTCATAACTCGACGAGTTATGGTCTGTGGTGCCTCTTACCCCTGCCCTGCCCCTGAGTTTCTCTTCCCCCACCTGATCTTATATTACGTTCGTAAATAATGTTTATGCCCTCTTAAGTTCTTTGACCGTAATGAAATGATTAAACCTTGATTCTGTTTTGTTCATTGATGTGATTGATTTATGTATGTATGACATTAATGTAATATTTTAAGTTCGGAGTCTTTTTCTATTTTAGTTCATCTGCAAAAAACATTAAATCTTAACTTATTTTTAGTTTCGTTTATCAAACAAAATTTCACGAAGTTTTGTGTTCAAATAACTCGTCTTTTTTAAGTATTGATACTGGCAACACTTAAGACTTGACACGGTTTATTTCAGTGCCTTAGTCATCACAGACGACGCACTACGTAAAATCTCTTCGCAATCGTTATCAATGTCTTGTGATAGAGAGTAGCATATAATACGAATTTCTTTTGTCTTTCCTCTTGTTTTAATGTTCGACTCTTAATGTTTCCTCGTATTATTCCTATTTATTGTGCTAAAAAACCTATTACATATAAAACTAGATACCGTGCATGAAATTGACAAGGAACCAATTAAATCATCTTTAACAATGGCGACGGAAAGTAAGTTTTTAACCGACTTCAAAAATAGTTCTATTCGTATGTTCCATTGTGTGTTTTTGTGTTCACAGTTTTTTTTAAGTACCTACTAACTACTACGTACTACTATATTGACTGGTTAGAATACCGTTTTAACTAAAGATAAACAGTAAGGAATGCATATTTCTATTCTCGACTTAGGGTCCACCCTGTATACAATTTGATTTCCATAAAGTGAATTTATAATTATGTGCGAAATAAATCAATTGTACAGTGTTTGGAAATAAACTTGGCCAGATATAGCTATATAATTATGTGAAATCACAGAGCGAGAAGAATGTTTGAAGCGATGTCTTTAGTAGGCTATGGCGTAGGTTATTATTTCTACGCCAACTCGTGACCGGTGCTGTTAAACTTTATTCCTCTTGCGTCGCAACTAGATGGCGTTAAACTTATAAAAACAAGTAAAAGAAATTTCTTCCTATGATTTTCAAGTGACTGCCAAGGTGCCAAGACAATGACATCATAAATAATAATAGATGATCTAAGAAGCTACTATTCGTAATCTACCAAATAAATAAATAGTATAGCCAATTAAGTAATTTTATCTGGATTTTAGCGTACCTACCTACTCATGTTTGAGAAAATTTATCGGTGTATTGAGTGAATTAAAAAAAAATTGTACATAAATTAAGTGTCAATAAAAAATAAACCGGCCAAGTGCGAGTCGGACTCGCGCACGAAGGGTTCCGTACCAAAAACTGCAAAAAAATCAGAATTTTTGTATGGGAGCCCCCCTTAAGAGCGTGCAAACAAAATTCGGTGATTTTGATGTTTTTCAAAAGCTTTAGAAAGCTATAAATCCTTAAGTTTTAAAAAAAAAACTACTGTAACATATAAATAAACTCTTTTTCTAGGGATTAACGGAAAAAAATATTTTATTAGCCACACAGATTTAAATTACTTAGCCAATTTGTTGAAGGGTTTTCACAGAAATACGCGTCAGAGCTGTCTTTCACTTGAAAATTTTCCATTAAAATTTACCATAAACGATATAAACTTGTTATTATCTGATAGACAATATAGTCTACTGGGGATTAACGGATTAACATGAATCAAATTATTGGTTATTATTATTCAAATATCATTTTACATAATTTCAAAGTTGAACCATTACTTTATTTTTTTTCTCATTGATTTTAATGTAATTACAAATGAAACAATTTTATTGTAAATTTACAGAATATGTTTAGTCTAACCATATTTTTTTCATGGCTAAATATGAGTTAATTTACATTTCACGATTTTTTAAACATTGGTCCAAAACCACTAAGGTCAGGTGGGGGAAGAGAAACGCAGGGATAAGAGGGCTCTACAGACCATAATCACTCATAACTCGACGAGTTATGGTCTGTGGTGCCTCTTACCCCTGCCCTGCCCCTGAATTTCTCTTCCCCCACCTGATCTTATATTACGTTCGTAAAAAATGTGTGCGCCCTCTTAAATACTAATTTTATTTTTATTCAATTATTTATTTCTAAAGTAGATATTTAATTAAACATTCTGTGATCATTTCAAGTATTTAGCTGTTACAATTATTTAAGTAGACGCAAAACAGCAAAAAAAACTGCAAAAAAAATAGGTTTTTTGTATGGGAGCCCCCCTTAATTATTATAATTATTTTAATTTTAGTATTTGTTGTTATAGCGGCAACAGAAATACATCATCTGTGAAAATTTCAACTCTCTAGCTCTCACGGTTCGTGAGATACAGCCTGGTGACAGACAGACGGACGGACGGACAGACAGACAGACAGACAGACAGCGAAGTCTCAGTAATAGGGTCCCGTTTTTACCCTTTGGGTACGGAACCCTAAAAATCACGATCGCGTCATTTGTGTAACGAAAATTACCTATACAAAATGTATGGCTAATTGTCGTTACACAAATGAATCAATTAACTTTTGTTTTTATTAAAGCCCTTAACTTTTTAACCGACTTCAAAAAAAGGAGGAGGTTCTCAATTCGACCTATTTTTTTTTTGTATGTTACTCGATATCTCGGAGACCCGTAGACCGATACTCAAAAATTTTTTTTTTAATTGAAAGGGTATAACTCGAAATTGGTCCCATTGGCACGAAATCAGGATCTGATGATGGAATTTTGGAGAAATAGAGGGAACTCTTCAAATTTTATATGGAGATGTACGGCGTTTTCGGTAATTTGTTGATGAAGTCAAGATTTTACATTCAGTAAACAGAATACTTTCAAAATATTGCTAATTTGAAGTCGGTTTTTTTTGTTTAAAATTATTTTGTGCATTTATATTAGGGCATGTCCGTCGAGGACAGCCTCCAAAAACTCCAAAGACCGAGCAGATCGATGATATTCTGAAATAAACCGGCCAAGTGCGAGCCGGACTCGCGCACGAAGGGTTCCGTACCAAAAACTGCAAAAAATCAGAATTTTTGTATGGGAGCCCCCCTTAAATATTAATTTTATTATTTATTTTTAAAGTAAATATTTAATTAAATATTCTGTGAGCATTTCAAGTATTTAGCTGTTACAATTATTTAAATAGACCCAAAACTGCAAAAAAACACACGTTTTTTCTATGGGAGCCTCCTTAATTATTATTATTTTGATTTTAGTATTTGTTGTTATAGCAGCAACAGAAATACATCATCTGTGAAAATTTCAACTCTCTAGCTCTCACGGTTCGTGAGATAAAGCCTGGTGACAGACGGACAGACGGACAGACACAGACGGACAGATGGACAGACGGACAGACGGACAGACAGACAGACAGCGAAGTCTCAGTAATAGGGTCCCGTTTTTACCCTTTGGGTACGGAACCCTAAAAAGGCCAAAAAAAGAGGTAAAAGTAACCGAAACCTTAGTGCACGTATGACAAAAAGGATGAATGTTTATAAAGCGAGAAAAGGAAGCTAGAGGAATAGCGTTTTATTGTCTCTGTCTACCCCGTAGTGAATAGAGCGTGTTTTTGTTATATTATCCATCCGTACCAATTTATATAAATGTGAAAGTGTGTTTGTTTGTTTGTCCGCCTTTCACGGCTAAACGGAGCGATGGATTGACGTGATTTTTTTGGTAGAGATAGTTTAGGGCATGGAGAGTGACATAGGCTACTTTTTGTCTCTTCAAACCCCCCATTTTCCTAAAATGAGGGGTGGAAGTTTTCAATGTAGAAAGCTATAAATTGGTATGTGTGCTCTCTCTTCTGTGATACCCCGAATTTAACGCGAGCGGAGCCGCGGGCAAAAGCTAGTACATACATACAATCACTTTTATATTCCCTAAATGGGATACGCAGAGCACACGAAATGTGTCATAAACAAAACCATGATTATAACTTTTTCTCGCTTCGCTGCCGCTTCTAGGATATTTTTAAGTTTGAAAACAGACGGCAGAGGCAGTATAACAGTGACAAGTTGCTAGCCTGTCATCTAAAACATACCTAAGCATATTTCCTTAGTCGCCTCTTACGACATCCACGTAAGTAATGGCATTGTTGTTGTATCCTGATCCTGACACAACACAGAACTATTATTGTTACATAGGAATAGGACTATTACTTTTGGTACTTAAGCACATGCGTCGCACTGTGCGAGCGTGAAGGCAATATTTCTGCAAGCGTGCGTGTGACAGAGAAATATATGGCAGCGGGTCAACGCTCGAATTTTGCAGTTATCCGACATCGGCCTTTATAGGTATTTAAAGTGAATGTTATGAATGCTTCTTCCTGTCCTTTCTTCTTTCTTTTGTCTTTCTTCCCATGGGTGTCGTTAGAGGCGACTCTGGGAAAGGGTTAGTGTATTGTAGGTGATGACTGATGAGCTAGCAACCTGTCACTACAATATAACTTTTTACCATCTGATTACCCTGAAATTGCTAAACGTGGCACTGGAATTTGAATTCATGTGCTCTGCCTACCCCTCTTGGGAATAAGGGAGTGAGGATGTGTGTGTGTGTTAAAATGAATGTGGGTGGAGGTCTTCATTAGGTCAGTAACAAAGCTATTTCTGATCATAAATTGCAGAGTTGTGTTTGGAGTCTGGGCATGGCGTGAGGATCCTGTCTTCAAGTGGGAGCGACGAGTCCGGGCAGCAGTTCCGGCTGGAGACGGAGCAGCTGGCGCGGCTGGCGGCGCGCGGCGGGCTGGGCGCGCGGCCCGCCGTGCTCGTCAGCGTCGCCGGCGCCTGCCGCGGCGGCAAGTCCTTCCTGCTGGACTACATGCTGCGCTACCTCTACGCGCAGGTATGTACCTACTCAAGGCACCGAGGACTACCTAATTGTGCCTTAGTAAAAGACCAGCGTGATCGAATCAGAAATAAGGAGACCCGTAGGCGAACTAAAGTCACCGATGTACCACACTGGATTAGCAAGTTGAAGTGACAATGGGCAGGCCACATTACACGAAGAACAGATGGCCAATGGGGTCGAAAAGGGCTTGACTGGAGACCGCGGACCAGCAAGCGTAGCGTAAGGTGTCCACCTACAAGATGGACAGACGACTTGATAAAGGTCGCCGAAAAACCCTGGACGCAGGTCACTTCCAACTTCCAACAGGTACTTATGTAAGTCTAAAGGGGAGGCCTATGTTCAGTAGTGGACGTCTCATGTCTGAAACAATGATGATGATAAGACCAGCGACCCATCATTCGTGGTATGGGCGCGCAGCGCGGCCCGCCGTGCTCGCCAGCGCCGCCGGCGCCTGCCGCGGCGGCAACTCCTTCCTGCTGGACTACATGCTGCGGTACCTCTACGCACAGGTATTTATCTACTTTAGGCGCTCTGTCCCCTTGGCACGACAGAACGCGAGTAGAGATACGCTCGACATAGACTATACCTGTCACTGTCTAACAGGAGACGTCAGAGATCAGTAGACTATCCCGCGCGCGACTAGAACGTGCTAAGCCTACTGGACTATCTAACCATGCCGTACTCAAAGACCAGCGACCCATCATTTGTGGGATAGCACAGCGGGCCGCGCGCCCAGCCCTCTGCGCATGATAGGTCGCTCTTACTTACTCGAATCACTGAGGGCTACCTAATCGTGCCGTAGGTACCCACCAGCCTCGCCCGCGTCCCCGGCACCTACTGGGACGTCGTCCAGTCCTTTCTGATCGACTGCATGCTGCGCTACCATTACCCACAGGTATATACCTACTCGATATTCTGAGCTACGAGTACCTAACCCTGCCGTACTAAAGCCCAATCATTCCGTTGCCGGCGCCTGCCGCGACGGCAAGTCCTTCCTTCTTAACTATATGCTGTGCTACCATTACTCACAGGTATATACCTACTCGATATTCTGAGCTACCTAACCTTGCCGTGCTAAAGACCCATCATTCCGTTGCCGGCGCCTGCCGCAGCGGCAAATCCTTCCTTCTTAACTACTTATATGCTGTGCTACCATTACTCACAGGTATATACCTACTCGATATTCTGAGCTACCTAACCTTGCCGTACTAAAGACCCATCAGTCCATTGCCGCCATTTCCGGCGCCAGCCGCGACGGCTAGTCCTTCCTGCTGGACTACCGGGTGTCCCGTGGCAGATTTTGGATTTCAAAGTTAATTTTGAAGATGTTTTTAATTGAGAATATAAATGTATTTGTAATGAAAAGAAAGATGAATCATGCGGATTTTGTTTTTTAAAGCGTACTTTATCGAAATGTGTTCCATAGCAGCGCAATCACTCGGGGAATTTTTCCAGTGCATTCTGATTGACGCGCTGCAGTACTGACGGAAAAATAGCGTCAACTTTTCGTGTCATATTATCGTTTAATTCTAAGAGATTCGTCAGGTCATTATCGTATAAATTTATCTTTAAGATTCCCCCATTGATAAAAAAACCAAAGACGTGAGATCTGGTGATCTGGATGGCCATGCCAATGTCTTTAAATCGGCTATTCGATTTTCCGAGGAAGATTTTCTTGAAGAAGGGTCATCACATGTTCCCAGAGAACTCCTGCCGCTCTCTGACCGACTAAGTTTAAAATTTCTGTACCGATTGGATCTTAAAAGGATGGTATTTAATGTCCAAGCTTGAAAAACGGTGCATTATGGTTTTTGACAGCCGCAAACTTGACGCTTTCTTACGCTCGGAATGGCGGGGACTATTTTCCACGTTGCTTTCAAAACGTCCAATGTTTTGATCAGTCCTTCACGTTTGGCTGGGACCTGGAGGTGGCCTCTTTTACTGTTGGACGTGTTGCATGGAACTTCTGGACCCACGTCCTAATCAGAATTCCACTCGGTCCATCACTTAATAGACAAATATTGCAGTGATAACAAAATGACCGGTGAGCTACAGCGCAGAAATCTATGCTTTAAAATACGCTTTAACTGCGAAACCGCGGTGCACGCCAGTCCACTACTGCACCATGGGTAAACAATCCGCACAAATGCCAAGTCAAACGGTAACACTTTCCCGCTCCCACGCGCAACCGTTGGAAAAATATTCAAACAAATCCAAAATCGGCCACGGGACACCCTGTACATGCTGCGCTACCTCTACGGGCTGGTACTCGAAGCGCTGAGCTTACCGGCACTGAAAGACCAGCGACCCATTACCTGAAGGGTTGAATTAGTTTACTTACGACAGACATTACAGCAACAAATTATGACTACGTTGCAGTTGCTTGGAGAAATTCTGGCTATTAAAAAAAAAACATAAGTGTAGATAAAGTTCTGTAATTGTAGTATTTCTATCGACGAGTAGTACAATTTCGACTAACGAAATCTACATCATCAGCTGTCAAAAACTGTTCTACATCGCGCTAACAAATTTCAAGTGCCTACAACTTCCAACTTTCTCCTTGTGGATTTGCCTGGAGACCTGGAGAGAGATCTCTTTATTGAAGACTAGCTTTTGCCCGCGACTCCGCTCGCGTTAAATTCGGGGTATCACAGAAGAGATAGGACACATACCAATTTATTGCTTTCTACATTGACAATTCGGGAATTCTCCACAAACTTCAACCCCTCACTTTAGGGAAATGGGGGGTTTTGAAGAGACAAAAAGTAGCCTATGTCCCTTTCCATGCCCTAAAGCCCTAAACTATCTCTACCTAAAAAATCACGTCAATTCATCGCTCCGTTTAGCCGTGAAAGACGGAAAAACAAACCAACAAACAAACACACTTTCACATTTATATATGTATTGGTACGGATTTTCCGACATACGTATGCATGCGATATGACTATGAATACTTAATTAGCATTAATAAATCCATGATTCTTTATGTTTGCGCATTGGTATATTTATTACACTAAACGCGCGTTATGAACGAATGAATGAATAATTATTTACTTTGAAGAATAAAATTAACTAATAACATTTTATCAAAACATAGGTTTTAGGATACGTAGTGCTTGGTTTTAAAGCAAGTAGGTATATTTAACTCTTACAAATCTTCTCCCTCAAATTCTTTTTGTGTGTCTAGCTGTCTAGTTGTCCTTGTTAACAACTAGGAAAAATCACCTTTTCCAATGTCTTTGTATAAATATATTAAGTACGTCACCGTAAATTAAAACAATCCGTAAATAATCCGAAAATTTTCTAAGAAATTCAAAATATTGTATGCTTAAGGGGAGACAAATTGTATTATTTAACGGCCACATTTTCGTAAAATAATCAATTTAGGTTAGGTTAGATAATATTAATTTAGGTCAGATTAGGTTTTTGTTTCCTATCTGCCTCCAACATCATCGGAGCCTGTCTTATCTGCTACACTTGCATACCATTTCTCGCGTTTATTCTCCGTTCGTTCTACATACTGTAATCTTTCTTTCGTTCGTCTTTTTTCTAACTGCTTATGGGTGGGACTCCCATTTATACCTATCTATGCTATGTAATATTTTTATTTATTTTGCAAAGTAATGCAAGTCAGATTAGGTTACATATACATCAATGGTGTGTCCAGATGAACCGCGCGCCTCCGGCTGACTGGCTGGGACACGAGGACGAGCCGCTGCGAGGGTTCAGCTGGCGCGGCGGCAGCCGGCGCGACACCACCGGCCTCGTGCTGTGGTCGCAGCCCATCCCCGTCACGCTGCCCGACGGACAGGAGGTCTTTATCATTCATACACTCATGGGGTCCATACCCCTGCGGGGTAGGCAGATACAACAGGCCGCCATTTGCTCCTATTCTAACATACTTCTCTCGCTTTACTCACATTCATCACTCTCATAATACAAGCTCAGTTTCCGGTACTCCTAATTCGGCCTCTCTTTAGAACATCGCCGATCTGGTCGATAAACGTTCTTCAAGGGCGCCCTTGACCGACTTGCCCTTGCTTCGTCCATTCTCCCCACGTCATCCGTACCGCTAACATAAATCTGGAGCATTTTCATCCTCTTGTAAGCTCTGCGAACGCCTGAATGATATCCAGGCCCATTGGCCAAAGTAGCACTGCTTAGTCACGTGTACTGGGATATAGCCAAATTTGCGAAGGGCTGTAGTGTGTCGCCACGAAGTCTTGGACTAGACTACAGAGGACGCGTATTCGCGATCAAGCAGGGTGTGTCCCTTGCAGGTGGCGGTGCTGCTGATGGACACGCAGGGCGCGTTCGACGAGCAGAGCTCGCTGCGCGACTGCTCGCTGGTGTTCGCGCTGTCGTCGCTGCTAGCCTCCGTGCAGATCTACAACGTGTCGCAGCAGCTCAAGGAGGACGACTTGCAGCACTTGCAGGTATCTGTGACTGCTCCTGTTCTTCTAGTCTCACAAAGAGTACTGCTTTACGTCGATTATTTGAGACTTGAAATTGTAATTTAACACCTATACTGTTATTGTTTATATCCTATTCGCCATTGTTCACATGCTCTATTTATAGTTATAAGTAAGTAAGTAAACACTTTATTGCACAAAAGGAAATAACCCGAAGTAAAAAAAAAACCTACAACAGAATTGATGTAATACAAAAGCAAACATATCACTTACGGAATCTCTTACAGCCAAACTTTGAGAGGCAGAGATTAAACTTCCAACTTTTTCTCTTTGAACTTTGGAACCCAAGCATTAAATCTGCCTGGAAATAGGTACATCTATTGAAATCTTTCTTACAAGACACTCCTTGTGTTGATAGCTGTTCGCGGAGTATGCGGCGGCGGGTAGCGGTGGGCTAGCGTCACTGCAGCTGCTGCTGCGCGACTGGAGCGCGCCTTACGAGTTTCCTTATGGGGAGGCCGGCGGCGAGCTGTACTTAAAAGGAAAGCTGCAGGTAACTAAATATACACCTATAGCACCTAACGTGTCCATTTAGAAAAATATTTGCATCCTTTGTGTTGTCAGATCAAAAATATCATCACTCTATTTCTTTCTCGGATGTCGAAAGAGACAACTAAGGAAAATAGGTAGGCCACAGGCTAGCGAACTGTAAGTGTTATTGCCTCTTTTATCTGACAAACTTTAAAATATGCTGAAAGTGGCTACAATCCGAGGAAAAGTCATGGTTTAGTCTAGTTAGAGAGAGATAATACTTTACAAAGCCGATGTTCGTTGTGGAGACCTATGCAAACTTGATATCCGGGTATCTTAAGAACAAATCGATGACTTGATCATCCGAGTACGGTCACTAAACTTGTGGTAATGGTTCAGGTGAAGGAGGAGCAGCCTATGGAGGCCCGCGAGCTGCGGCGGCGGCTGGCGGCTGCGCTCGGCGGCGCGCGCTGCTGCCTGCTGCCGCACCCGGGGCTGAGCGCCGCGCGGGACCCCGATTTCCAAGGATCGCTGGCCGGTAAACAATACTTAAGGCGGAGCCGAATCCGGCAGAAACAGAAGGTTCCCACCCTGTGTCGAAACATGAGCTGATCCTGTTCATTCGCTCCTGAAAGAGATACAGGTCGGCTGAAACCCAGTGGCATTTCTCTAGGGACAGCTAACCTCTCTGCACACCCGGTGTGACTAGCCGACCCTAGGACGTCCCACTGGAACACAGCCGGAACTTGTTGTGTTTGTATCTGACAGTTTGCATCCTGCAGCATCCTGCTGCCACACAATTTGTATTTTTCTCCCGGGATAACGACATACGAACACGATGCAGCTTCCGAGCTGATGTAAGTGGCCTGATGACCCTGCGACTGTCCGCAGAGCTGGAGCCGGAGTTCAAGCTGGCGCTGCGGGAGCTGGTGCCGTCGCTGCTGGCGCCGGCGCGCCTGCGCGTGAAGCACGTGGGGGGGCGCCCGCTGCTGCTGCGCGACCTGCCGCTCCTACTGCAGACCTACCTCGACGAGTTCACCACGAAAGTGCCCTCGCCGCTCTCCGCGCTCAGCGTACGTAGCCATTTGGACTTCTATTTGGATTTCTTACGTGGATGTCGTGAGAGTCGACTAATGAAATAGGTTAAAATAGCTACATATCGGACGTCAGGCTAACATTCTGTCACTAATATAGCTACCTACAAACTTAAAACCTAAAAGAAATTCTTGAATTGACGGTAAAATAGTCACAGATTTGACTTGAGAATACAGACGTGATGTAAGTATGTACAGGCAAGGAAATTGATTACTGTGCCACTTTGTGCCTTTTCACAAGAAATGTCACTGTGACATGCCATACTTTCTACTAATCAAAGCAATACGAAACTCACTATTAAAAGGTTCAAAGTGGCACTGGTTTAAATTTCCCTGACTGTATGTATTTTTTCGATACCACACAGTCATTTGTACTTAATAATTTAGGTACTATGTTCCAGGCGAACGCGCGCGCAGCGTGGTTACTAGGCGCGAACGAAGCGCGCGCGACGCTGCGAGCAGCGCGGCCGGCGCGCGCGCTGCCGCGCGGCCCGCTGCGCGCGCGCCTCTCTGCTATCGCCACTGCTACGCGAGCGCCACTACAAGCCCTTGCCGAACGCGCGCAAGACCTCAAAGGACTCGACGACTTGGAGAAGGTTCATACAGTGCTCAATCCTTCTTACCCTTTTTTTGCAAGATAACGCTCATAATAAGCCGTAGTAGCCTAGCGATTCGACCTGTGGCCTCTCATGCAGAAGATCGTAGGTTCAAATCTCAGGCTCACACCATTCAACTTTTCGGAATTAGGTAATGTGCGAAATCAATTGTGATATTTATCACGTGTAAAGTGGTGAAAACCTGCATGCAGCGACAAAGTAAGTCAATGACATGTGTGTGTAGTTTCCTAACCTCACCGGGCCCGCGTGGGAACTACCTAACTAGCCCGAATCCTCTCATTCTGGGAGGAGGCCTGTGCCCAGATGAGGGATTTGATTATTACTATTACTGTTAATACCAACCCAACCTTTTTTTGAGCATATCCTCCAAAAATAATATGAGCTACTTCATGGCCAGTTGTCTGTACAGTCCAGGAACCTTTACGGGGGACCCTCCGTGTTGGCGCCGTTCAATACGGGTTCTGGATCACCCATTAACGTTGTTATTATCTAAAACAACTCTTCTTTTATCTACCTACCTACTATCTCACCTAATTCACACTGCGCTTTAACGTGCCGCTGAAGAGTAAATAGGTGATTTTTAATTTGTTCATGTTTTAATTTCATAGGAATTGGACGAAATGGTGGACCAATACGTCGATCTAAACGACAGCAGGATGGAATTAGCAATGTCAAAAGCGAAGGATTCTTTCGAAAATGCAGTACGAGATCTTGACTGCGAGGATCTGTGCTTGCACCCTTTGGACCTAGATGCGGCGATCACAGAGGCTCGCGATGCAGCGCTGGCGAACTTTGATTGTGATGAAGCAACATCAGAAGACCCGGATATGGCACAACTGTTTAAGGTACAACTACGTACTAAATAAATTTTAGTGTTCGGAGAGAATGAACGGGTGCAAGGGGAGGAGAAGACCTAGACAGATGTTCCGTGTTCACTCTCGTCTGCTTTAGTACGCTGAATACGCAACAGTTTGTATGGGAACTGAGACAGCGCCTCCCAGCGGCACGTTCACACAACTATCGTGATCGATAAGACAAGTAGCGTTCCCATACAAACTGACGCGTATTAACGCAGACGAGATCGACTCGTGTTTTGATCGTAATGATGACACTTGGCACAGGTCAGGCGTGTATGAAGACATTAATGAATGTGGTTGAAGCATGAGAGGTATATCAGGATCGTAGCTTGTGGAACAAAGTGGTACTTATCTACTTTCCACTATGGGAAAGAAGTGTGACAATCTGTATGTATGTCTCTATAACGTGCTACCTCACCTCCGACACCTATAATTCCCGAAGATGGTCAAGATTCGTAGTACTGTTACGTTTATAGTGAAAAAAACGGAACTACTCACGTATTTTATACCGAGATTAGCTCGACATGTTTCGGGTCAATCCGTGACCCATCATCTGGAGCTACGAGCCAACTTCATGAGGCGGCATGCTGCAGTGCGCGTCTGTCCGATGCCGTGGCGCGTAGCTCCAGATGATGGGGCACGGATTAACCCGAAACATGTCGAGCTAATTTCGGTATAAAAATACGTGAGTAGTTCCGTGTTTTCATTATGAGTGAGTCTCACGGTAGTTTTATGTTTAATACAGTTACGTTGTTAATACAGCATCTGGAGGAGCGGAGCTCAGCTGTGCTGCCTAGGCTGAGCACAGTGAACGCTGCGAACAACGTCGCGGCGTTGGAAGCGGCGTGCGCGGAGCTGCGCGCGTTGCCATATAGCTGCGCGCACGCTGATGACGTCATCTCCGCGCACGCCGTCGCGGCCCGCGCTGCTACCGCCGCCTTCCACAGCCGTCGCAATAAGGACTCCGCGCATGAGCACGATCCATACATCACCCAACTGGAAGAGGTTAGTCCATGCTGTAAACCCAACAAAAATTCCAGTTTCGATACAGTTTATGCCAACTGTACTTCAGTATCATGTAAAACTTCTAGTTAATTGGACCATCTGTTGATAAGTTCCTGAAAAGGTCCTGCCAGAGCCTTCATAATTCTACTACCAGATCATTGTACCTGACTTACACTATGTAGTATAATATAATTTTTTTAGCTCTTTGGACGAACTGACTTCCTTTTATAATAATAGTACATACTCATTGATTCACGTGGAGTTTGTTTAGAGAGAGAGAACCCCTTATAATATAAGCATCTCAGTCTTTTAAGCAGCTATTACTATTGGTTCTCACAGGCCACGCAAGAAAGTCTCGACATACACAGGAGGGAAAACGATATCAATAACAACAGAGCTAAAGACGAAGCCTTACTTATTTATGACACATCCATCACTCTCACTGGTGGTTGCTGGCGGCCGGACCTCCTGGCTGCGAAGAACATGGAGGTTCAGGAACAAATATTAGAGGCTTTCTACAGCGCCCGGGAGGGAGAAAATAGCCGCAAGAGAGACAATTTCGTCGTGGAAATCGAATCTGTATGTATAATGTAGTTAAGACCTCTAGCAAACGACATATTAAAAATGTGCAGATGATGAGCATTTCAAAAACGAGCTATTTTTGCATTTGTATATAATTTGAAATTTAATTACCACATCACAAAGTCAAAAAGTAAATAATGCTATTCAATAAGCATACAACCTTTTAGAGTTCTTTCTGTAAGACTTAGAGACAGAGTAAAAAAAAATGGAAGAGTAAAACGAATGTATTGCCAAATACTTACATATTCAACTTTGCGCATAAGTTGTTGTCACGAAATATACGCCGGGTAAATATTTGGGCGTTTGAACCGCTGTCATTATTCTCAACACTTTTTTTATCAGATTTCTTAAGAAATTGGTACAATAAGTGCGTTACATAGTATCTGTGCCTTATAGATAGGCACACACTACACTAATATTATACACATTTCTCAAAGAATCTGATATAAAAAGTGTTGAGAATAATGACAGCGGTTCGAACGCCCAAATATTTACCCAGTTACCCACCCACCATTTTCGGAGCAACTTCATCTTAAAAAATAAAAATGAACATCTTTTCTTTTTTCAGGTACTTTCAACACGTTACGATCTTCTTTACTACAAGAATCAGATGATGAACTCAAGCGCTGTAGACGAAATCTATAGAAAATTCTTTCAAACAATGAATGGAAATTGCAGCGGATTTCGAGTGGGAGACGCTGCGCTTCAAGGAATGCTGGATACTGCTTTTACGGAAGGACGAAATGAATTCAGAGCGAAAAGGATACCTGGACAAACCAGGCTTGATGACCCAAATGACGAATATCTGCAATTACTCTGCAGGGTATGTTGTACACTCGAACACAATGCCAACGTTTACGTTTTACGCTTAAAACATAACATAACATCACACCTCTCAGTTTTTAAGTTCTTAGACAATGTTCTATCTCGATTAAATGGACAGTCGAGTTCATTAATATATGAGCAAAACTGAGGGTTCAAAAATATCTGTACACCCTTATGACATTGACAATAAGGTGCAAAAGTTTACATATTTGGCATTTGTCTGCTCATATATTTATGAACTCGACTGGACCAACATAGTATTTTTTTTAAACAAGAAAAAAAATTGCGTGATATTTGCTGTGACCCCCCTCTCTCCAACCTAAGATTAGGTGAGATTTGACTCGACCAGTTCCCCCCTTAAAAACCTCACGTAAATTATGGACGCCCTCTTACTTGGACATTAAATTTCAGAAAATGAAGGACGACTTTGCGTACTTCTATCGGAAGAATAGCGATAATCCGACAGAGTGGGATTATGTTCGCAAAGGTCTGGAACTGGCAGCAGCCGCGCTGGTAGTTCTTACGGCGATGAACGCAAGACGATGATGATAACGATTATTATAACTGCAATTGCGATGACTGATAGAGAATAAGAAAGTCTTTCAAAAGCGTCATTAGGGGCCATCCATAAATCACGTCTCAGGAATTCCGTGTTTTATTTTGGCCCCTCCCACTTTCCTGTCACCACTGGTCACGTTAGCGAGTCTCCCCCCTCCTTAGCCCTTTCAGACCGGCTCTTAAACTACGACAATTTTACATACATACATACAAACATTATTCTCACGCCTGTATTCCCAAGAGGGGTAGGCAGAACACATAAATTCAAAAATCCAGTGTCACGTTTAGCAATTTAAGTGTAACTAGATGGTTAAAACGTGACATTGCAGAGACAAGTTGCTAGCCCATCGCCCACAATACACTAACCCTTTCCCAGAGTCGATTCTTACGACACCCACGGAAAGAAAGGGGGAGGTGCTATTCTAACCCGCCACCACACGAGGTACCTACGACGATTTTCGTAGGGAAAAAATGCGATTTCCAGTAAATTTGAGGTGTAGATTACGTTTCCGAGGAAATTTTCCAGATTTTTCAGCTGCAAGTCGGGAAGTTTTGCCACCAAGAATTGTATCATAATAGGCTGACTATTGTTAACACATAAATACAACTTCTAACTTCCTCTCTGGGGACTTCGGTTAACGTCTGCCTGGAAAGAGATATCTCTTTTGAAGTTTTCCCACATTAGTAATATATATATCTTCAGTTCTTCGGTGGGTGTCGTAAGAGGCGACTAAGGAAATAGGTTTAGGTATGCTCTAGGCGACAGGCTAGCAGCCTGCCACTATTCTACCTCTTTCATCTTTGCAAACCTAAAACTATGCTAGAAGTGGCTGCGAAGCGTGATAAGGTCATAATAATAGTCACGTTTCGTGCGCTCTGCCTACCCTATTTGGGAACACAGGCGTGATTGTATGTATGTATGTACTCTACAGTACGTATGTTATCCATGTTTGTCAAGGTTTACTGGGATATATTTCAGAAAATGAGGGACAACTTCGCTCACTTCCACCGGAGGAATGGGGAAAATCCGACAGGGTTGCAGACAGCTGGCAAAGCCCTGGGGGTGGCAGCAGCTGTGATCGGAGGTATAGTGGCGATTGGCGCCGCATTCGCGGGTGCGTCGTCTTCAAGCAATCAGCAAGACGATGACGATGATGATGACTGCTAATACTAATACAGAATAAGGAATGTGTCCCATGTATATATAAATACTAGCTGTGCCCGCGACTCCGTCCGCGTGGAATAGTGACTAATTTTCCCCGTTTTCCCCGCATTTTTCAATGTTTCTTCGCTCCTATAAGTCGCAGCGTGATGTTATATAGCCTAAAGCCTTCCTCAATAAATGGTCTATCCAACACAAAAAGATTTTTTTAATTCGGACCAGTAGTTTCTGAGATTAGCGCGTTCAAACAAACAAACAAACAAACAAACAAACAAACAAACTCTTCAGCTTTATTATATTAGTATAGATTAGTGAGAATCACGACAGTTTAAACATTAATAAGCAATGTGATTATTGATTAAGAAGAGTCATCGCGGGCTATTTATAAATTACGTCACCGGAATTCCGAGATTTGGTGTGTCGTCACAAATTTTGTGAGACTTCACCTCACCCTAGTGTGTTGTCACATATTTGGTGTTTTTTTTAGATATCATTGCATTCAAATGACAGTCTTTATGTTTTGAGTTTTCGTTCGCAAAATTCGTGTTTTTGGGTAAATATTTGGGCGTTTGAACCGCTGTCATTATTCTCAACACTTTTTTTATCAGATTCTTTGAGAAATGTGTATATAATAGTGTAGTGTGAGCCTAACTATAAGGCACAGATACTATATAACGCACTTATTGTACCAATTTCTTAAAAAATCTGATAAAAAAGTGCTGAGAATAATGACAGCGGTTCAAACGCTCAAATATTTACCCTTTTACACTTCCCACCCTTTGTCTTCTTCTTCCCACACAATGTCATATTTCGTTGATCCCCTCTTAACATACATACATAGTACATAAAATCACGCCTATGTACCCAAATGGGGTAGGCAGAGCACACGACACGTGAAATAGACATATCCATGATTATGACTATTTCACGCTTCGCAGCCACTTCTAGCATCAATTTGGGTTTGAAAACAGATGTAAGAGGTAGTATAATAGTGACAGGTTGCTAGCCTGTCGCCTAAAGAATACCTAAACCCATTTCCTTAGTCGCCTCCTACGACATCCACTGAAGAAATGGAGAGATGCAATTCTAGACCCGACACCACACTGGTAGCACACCCCCTTAACATTATGTCGTAATTTATGGATGGTCCCTTAGTTACTATTGTGACTGATTCGTATAATAGATTTGAATGTAGATAATATTTGTTATTAGGTAAGTTACTAGGTATAGTGAAAATATTTTTTTAAATTAAACTTTTCAAGAAATGTACTTGGTAATTGCATGTAAAAAAAATGAAATAAGAATAAAATATAAGAAATATAAGTAAATAATAGTAATAAAATAATAATAACAATAATAAGCTAGCTAATGCATGCGAAAATATGTATAATTTTGTAAATAGATATTAAGTATCAGAAATAAAGGCTATTTGAATTTGAATTTGAAGTTACTATCATTGATCAGATTGATTATCAAAAATAAATGGCAACTGTATTAATTTGTAAATAAGTTTTTTTTAGTTAGTGTAATTTTGTAAGTTAGAAAACTCTGTTGGTAAACTGACAAAAGCCACGCATGCGCGGTGTCCCCAGCTTAGGCTCGCGCATTGTAAGCTGTGTAAAACAGTTGCTCTATTTTAAATGTATGTCTTTTGTACCTAAATATATTAGGTGTATACTGTAATGTGACTTTTTCATTATTAAACTGTTGATTTTCTCATTGGTGACCCCTACTTTGGATATTAAACGCAATCTTCCAACATTTAGGTACCTACACGACGAAGACGCTAGCATGTTGCTAACCTCCATGCCTGGTGTCTACATAATGCCAACCCCTTCCTACACTGCTATGCAGTTCGACACGCTGCAAACGTAGCTGCATTTTATAGGACTCACTCCGACTTACTGCCTAACGCTCCGGATTGGAGCAACTCACCGCTCTCCGACTAATCGTAGCTTTTTGTCGACTGTACTTTTGCCAATGTTGTTCGTTGTCATCACACCTAGATTATGAGTACCAAATTCAAGTTAATCAGACCAACCGTTGAAGAGTTCCCTCCGTCGGCGTCGGTCACCAAAAGCCAAACTACCAGACTATTGCAATGTCATTTACACAAGTGTACAAAATGCCAGATCAATCGGAAGGATTAAATTTAACTTGCAAAATTCTATTACAAACAACGGAACAACAGAACAGGTGAAACTAAATATAAACTTGCAATAAGACAAAACATACAATAATAATCATATTTATTTCAAGGTATACATTTTTTATGTTGTTCGTTACTGTTAGTGACCTAGAACATTTACACGACCTATTTAAAGCCTATTTGGCTATAGTTACAACCGACTTCAAGTTGGTCTTAAAAACCCGTTATATATTTGGTCTTACAAACCTTTCTTTTACTACAACTAAGTAATTTCTCATTATCCTAGAGAATTTTATACGTGACAGTAAAGAACCTATTATACATTCAGTTTTATTTTTACGTGATCTAATTTTCAGCATTGATCACACCTCAAAATGGGTAGGCAGAGCTACATAGACAAAACCCTGACTATTTCACGCTTTATAGCCACTTTCCGCGTTTACGTTGGAAAAAGAGACTAAAATATACTTACTTAAACCTATTTTCATTTGTCTCTTAAAGTAGTATAGTATAGAGAGAGTAAATTTGCTCATCGTTTTTGTCTGCAAAAAGCGCTGCGCAAATTTACTCTCTCTAACATCATGCCAAGTCGATTGCCGGCTACTATACGACACCCATTGAAGAAATAGGTGTTATTCTAACCCAGACACCACACAAGGTCAATAGGCTGAAAATTTTCTATTAACAAAATCTTTCGATAGAATTTGGCTATCGTATCTTAATTTCGTATTCTCGCAAGTTACTATGTCAATCCTGATCTATACTTCTTATTTGAAAATTCCATTCATTATGTTCAACTATCGTCTCAACGTAAGGTAAATAACAGTTATTTAGTTTGAAATTAAATACGAGTATTTCACCCATTTCCCTGTTCACACGATTACCATCCTTTGTTGGAAGATAAGATGGTGGATGTCGTAAGAGACAACTAAGGAAATAGGTTTAGGTGTGCTTTAGGCGACAGGCTAGCAACTAGTCGCTATTATACCTCTTTCGACTCGAATATTCACTTCGAGCTTAATTTTTAGGTTTCTCTCATCCTCATATTTATTTGCATGTACGCGGGAGAATCGCGAAAGTTTAAAACATTTCTCTTATCCTATTTCTTATTGTTAGCCATCTCTTACGATGTCCACGGAGGAAATGGAGAAGTGTTACTCTAAACTCGATACCACAGATTCACATACTGTCACTAGGTACTGCATTGCGCAGGATTTTCGGATTAGTGTTGGATACATTGATTATTATATTTTTCACACATAGGTACAGTCAAGGACTTTAATTCATGAGCCACTATGGAATCAATATTCACAGTAAACGTCATAGTGACATCCCATTAATTATCAAGGGAAATCGTATTTTTTTTTTCTGTGTAAAGGTTCCATGGTGGCTCATGATTTAAAGTCTTTGACCGTACCGTTAGAACAGATAGATTCTCTTGCCTTAATAATATTTTACATTTCTAAATGCTTTCGTCTCAGACCATAGTTTGTACAATTTACTAGACGAGTCCATTTTTTACAAGCACTTAAATTAATTAAAAACATTAAAAAAAACAGAACTTAACAATAATCTAAGTTCGTGGGACCGAATCAGATATGATTTAATGTGAAATACGGTACAAGTAACTCAGAAACAAAATGCAATGATTCTAGTCTACATCATAATAATTGCATATTTATTTCAATTCCACCCGGCAAGGCGAGATTATAATATAAATAATAAAAAATGAGAAAATAACATTTGTGAACTCAAAAAAAAAACATACTAAAATTAATTTTAATTTTTTTATCCACGCTTTTTGAACCTATTCACATTAAGCTTATAAAGCATTAGATGCTATTTTTATTCGACTATCATAAAATATGTATAATTATTTATAACAACTAATTAATTATTTAATTTATTCACTACGTTACACAAGGAACATACAGACGACTAGCAAGATTAAATATTGTTATGTAATTAGGAATTTCACTTTGCGTGACATAATTCCAATTAACGTTTTAACATTCCTAAACAAAGTAAAATGTGTAAAATTGGTCACTACTTACAATTACTCGATTGGAAAATATAAGCTTCGCGAATTTTAAGTCGCGAAAAGATAGCAAAAGATCCAAGGAAAATGTTTACTGGAACTAGACTGGGCCTATAACAATTGGGTATGCCTTAACTGTTTAGGTAGTTAAAACAATGTAAACAATCTTGACATGTCTTTTTGTTGAAATACACAGTCTAAAAATTAAAATCGTTACACTATACAATTCAATTATGAAAGTAAATGATTTTTTCAAACCTAAATTGTACGTTTAAATAAAAAGACACGTCAAGATTGTTTATATTGTTTTAACTACCTAAACAAATAAGGTGTAGTAGAAAAAAAACTATTAAGTCTGTCACATAGATTGTCAAAAAATATTGTACCCGTGTTTTTTCTTTTATTTGACAACCAAGAAATGACAAGGATACAGTGCACTGAAGTTTCGAGTGACAACACTTACGTGACACAACTTATATCACAGCGTGACGTCACAAGCCCCCTATCCGGAAGTTTAAAGGTCTATACCTTTGTCGATGTCTTAATTATTTGACAAACCAAAAAACACGTGTTTTACATTTTTCCATAATCTAAGCAACGGACCGATTTGAATGATATATTTTCAACCCAGTACACAATCAGATCGATTTCGAATGTGATCAGTCAAAAGTCGAGTTTCTTGGTAGGTACATCCCGTAATGATTAACACCACAGGACGATTAGTAATTTAAATCTTCGTGAGATTCTTTTGGATGAAATTAAGTATAATTCATAGTGAAGGTTTATCGTAATCAAAAAAGGAAGCATTATTTACGTCTATGAGAATGCCCATCAAATCCCAAAGTTAATCTAACAATTATTTAGTAATTGACTTCACTTTGTTTATGATTTCTACTGAGTTATCCTTATTTTACCCTAAACAGCATGACAGTGAAAGGAGTTAATTTTATCCGAACAGTGGTAACATTATTGCATTTATTTTTGCTTTTAAGCAAACATATTTTTAAGTAAAATTACACTACTTATTAATTACATTAATTTATCGATTTAAACGCTACTCTTCCAAATGCCTGTTTTAAGAATCCTTAATAGGTAATTTTCTAACCAAGAACGAAGTGGGCAAACTTTTATTTTATCTTGTTTAAACTGGTCATCAACCACCATTTTGCATTTGAGTAAAATCGCGAAGCGTTTTAACCACTTTTCTTTATTTTGCGAAAATTCTGCTACTTTTTCAAGTGAAAGTAATTCTGAACACAGAGTGCAGGTGCTCGAGCGAAGACCACGGACCAGCAAGCGTTGCGGAGGATATCCACCGACAAGATGGACCGCGACATTATAAAAGTCGCCGAAGGACCATGGATGCAGGTCGCTTCAAACCGATGCATATGGAAGTACAAAAGGTAGACCTATGTTCAACAGTGGACGTTTTATGGCCGAGATGATGATAATTACGATCTAGGGTGAATCAGAAATCAATTGTTTCGACCTTAACTTAAAGATGGAATAGTTGAAACGCCCGCGAGCTTACACATTTATCAGCAATGGAAGTTCCAGAGCACGTTATTGTTTCTCTCCAGTTATAGGTTTAAAGCGTCTGTCGTCTCTTTCAGACATGCTTGTTTAGAAAAGGACAGTTTCTAACGTCAAAGATGACATATAGCGTGATATTTATATCTGAAAACGTATCTTTATTTCAAGTGCTTATAGGTAGCTACTGAAGCGCCCACTTTAAAGTTTCTTTGAGAAAGTTTAAAATATGTCGATGTCCTTCAAGTGTTGGTAGTTCCGGTCCCAATAGCCTCCGTTGTAGAGCCAATCTTCAGCCTTCGTGTAAGGGTTTGTGCCTTGACTGAACCACCTGGAAAATAAATGTTCCCTTTGACATTGACGTTGATTGTTTACCATGTAATAGGCAAACGAAGAAGTTATTAGTAATTTGTTAAGATAATGGATAGTGAGACGATGACGATTGTGTAGACAAAGAAAAATCACGCCATATTTGCTATGGGGTTGGCGAGAAAACAGAGCGCCATACTAAATACGTAAATAGTTATTTAATATCGAGATAATTGTTAAACAAAATGGGTTTATTCTTGCAATCGATTGTGATATCAAATCTGAGTAGGAAAACCCATGTTTATTCACAACTGGAGAAAAAGAAAAAATATCATCAAATACCAAGATACCAGCGCAGAAAATGGTCAGTTTTTGTTGAAAGATACTGTGCATACTCTTACGTCTTGAGTTAATCACCTATTTCTCTTTAGAATACTCATCCAATATCAGTTTAGAATACCATCATACTGCCGCACTTTTATCTCCTCCTGTTTCGGAAATGGCCCACAAATCCTCATCCTTTGTTTACAATGCCCCAATGCTTAGTTAACGGTCTTTAACTTTACAACTGCAATTACCTGGGCTGCCAGCCATCTGGTGACTTCTTGAGCGCCTTCCTGGCCGTCCTCTGCTTGTCTTCCAGTCTAGTCTTCTCTGCAGCAGCGGCGTCTATGTCCCCCTGCTCCAGAAGCCTCACGTCTGGCCGGAGACGGCTGTCCGTGGGACACAGCTGGCCCTTCATGTCCCGCTCCAGCTCGTTCAGGGACATGGCGAACTCGGTGAATTGGTAATACTGGCAAAGTTGTTTTAATTATTTCACGTCCTACCTTTAATGAATTCAAGATTCAAAATTCAAAACCATATTTATGCAAATAAATTCCTCAGAGCACCGTTACATTAATTTTCGAGTCTACCAGCGCATCGGAAACACCATCACTTCACTGCCAAGAAGAATGCACCGCAAGAAACTTGGCAGAAAGTAATTTTTTCATAAAATTGCAATATTCGGTAAAAAATATTGGACGTCCCCTGGTAAGACGTCTTATACAGGATGGCCGTAAATAAATTGACTGTAGTCATTTTAACCCGTGGTCGGATATCGCCTGAAAACCGCTGTAAAATATTGCCTGAAAATTTTCATTATTGAACTTGTGGGAGACAAATGTTTCAACGCTTTTCAGGTCAATGCGCCCTGTATATCAACCCTTACGTCTAAAACTCCTGTTGGCTGGCGCGTGTGCGCTGCGCGGTTGAATAAGAGCCGGGATACAAAAGAGTGGGCAATTTTTACATGAAAATTTGGGGGAAAAACTTGACAGGGGTTTCAGATGCCTATACCCGACCACTGGTTAAAATATTTTCTGTCAATTTCCGGCAACCTTGTATACTGTAATTATAGGTAGAAACTGTAGTTACCTGAGCACTGTTAGTGGGTCGAGAGCGGGCCTCCCAAAGGGTCGTCGACCCCGGTATGTCGATATTGTACGTGTCATCAGATTTGGGTACTTCATCGGAATCTGTCTCCTCTGGCTGAAACATAAATGATGGCTTTCTGTCAAAATATACATACATACAAACATCACGCCTGTATTCCCTAATGGGGTAGGCAGAGCATACGAAACGTTACAAAGCCAAAACCATAGCCTTTTCACGTTTCGTAACCACTGTTAGCATAATTCTGGGCTTAAACATAGATGGCAAAGATATAATAGTGACATAGTGATAGATTGCTAGCCTGTCGCCTAAAGTATACCTAAACCAATTTCCTTTGTCATCTCATACAGCATCTATAGAAGAAATCGAGAAGTGTTCCTCTTAACCCGACTAGTCGACTAAAGTTCTGTTAAAATGAATCAATATGCTACACTACGCTATGTCTATCAAAATGCTAAAACAAGCGCATACCCTGAAGGACACTATGCGGAAAAATAATTTGACTAACTTCACTAAATGATAAGTGACGACCATCTTTAAAAATCCCGCGTTTCAGAGTATTCAGCTTCCAACACACTTCCCTAGTCGCCTATACGACATGTTCAGAAAAAGCCAAGAAAAACATGGGTGTACAGTCGCGAACTGGGATTGTTGAGCCACTTGCCACTGTTCGCAATTTAGACGTGTAATCAATGATCGATGTGACCGACTAGTAGCTATTTGATTAGTATTACACGACCAAGTTACAAACATTGGTAAGTGGCTCAACAATCCCAGTTTGCGACTGTGCAAGATTTCAAAGCAACTCACATCCTGTATCGACATGGACCGCAGCGCGCCAACCTTGAAGCTGTTCAGCTTGGCCAGCACCTTCTTCGGCGTGTGCGCGGGAGTGGCGCTGGCCTCGTCGCCGCGCTCGCGCGCCCACTGCTCGTGCGCCGCCGCGCTGCACACCTTGATGAACTCCGTCCACTTGCCGTAGAGGAAGCGGAGCTTCTTTTTACTGAAAGCAGAGGGAGTGAAAACTCGATAGTTTTTTTAGGGTTTCGTAGTCCAATTACAACGAAAAGTGAATTAAAAAAAAATGGACTAACCCCAATGCGTGGGGTATCGTTGAAAAGGTATTTCAAAATTAAACAAAAACTGCTTCTGAAGTTGAAGATTTGGCGCCTTACGTTCCGCAGAAGTATCGTGACGTGACGCTACGTAGCAATGAATGTATCCTTACTTCTGATCAGTGATGAACCCGTCAACGCGATGCAGGTCCCGATTGTTGAAGCCAGCAGGCTTGAAGGCCAGGTTGGCCTTCAGCCCCGCTCCACCGTGGCAGGTCACCTCCATAGCCCCGTACTGCTCGATCCACAGCTTGCCAACAATCACGTTGTGGACGCAGCAGTTGACGTTAGTCCAGGTGTAGGCTTCGCCCCACCTGTGAAAACAGTGGATAGATCAAGTCACACCTGATGCATTTACAATACTGTCAGCTGGCTTAGCACGGCAATTATTACATGTTACGACTTCTTTAGTTAGACAGGGACAGGTATAGGTTAAAAACTTAAGTAAGTCACTTGTTGTATGTGTGAGTAATTATGTGCGAATAGACATTCAATTGTGAAAATTTGAAATAAGTATATCGTATGGTTTGCAAACTCATTATTTTCTTATCTTTCTAGTTTGATTATTCCTCTCTACTTAGGCGCAGCGCAGACGACAGACTTTTGCGCGATCGAGTCTGCGGAGCAATAAAATTTCTGAATGGCGCGCTGACAGTTTCCATTCAGATATTTTATTGCTCCGCAGACTCGATCGCGCAAAAGTATGTCGTCTGCGCAGCGCCTTATGATTGACACGACCGTCACAATAACATATAAATAAGTAGTTGTCAATATGAAGTAATTTTCTTCGTATTTTTTGCGTCGTTCATTGCAAGCTGTAGTAAGTAGCTGTACACAACTACATACAACAGGTGACTTACTTAAGTTTTTTACCTATACCTACCTATAGTTTATCTCGCGCGCAACTTCGTGCGCTTTGCCGTGCTAAGCCGACTGAACTTACGTAAGCAAAATTTACTGGTGTATGGCTAGTCTAAGTCACTGTGTTACTATTTATTTTCGCTGTGACACATCATTACAAGCCAAAAACTCCCCGGCTTGTATATTGACAAACAATTGACGTCCGTTCCGGCACGAATGTGAGATTTGTTTGCATAAACAAAATATAATAATATCTACTACGAGCTTATAACCATAGCCTTTTGCTATAATTATATCTAGTTGTCCAAACCGTGATATAGTTGTTATTATTATTATTATTAGCCTGGATTTGTGTCCCACTGCTGGGCAAAGGCCTCCCCCCATGATCTCCATTCCTCTCGGTCTTTCGAAACCTCCCACGTGATATTATAGTATTTCACGAAAATTGCTGTTTTCATAGGGTATTATTCTACACTTGCAAGGCATTATTGTTTCGTTCTATTTATTACCAATTAGCTTTCCGCCCGCGGCTTCGCCCGCGTGGAACTTGGTTATATTGCGGTATAAAGCACAACTATAAGAAAACTTCTCATTTCAAACGACACACAGCGCCATCGATCTATCATCTATCGATCGATATCGATCTATCATCGATTGATATCGATCTATCAAGCAAACTATATTTTTGTTTTCCCTCGGGAACATCAATTTTTTCCAGGATAAAAAGTACCCTACTATTTAATCCGGACTTCTATCTTTATGTCTGCAAAATTTGAAAGCAATCGGTTCAGTAGTTACGGCGTGAAAGCGGAACAAACAAACAAACAAACAAACTCACTTTCTGACTTATAATATTAGTAAGGATTCTACACATTTTCAAAGTCAGCTGCAGAAATTTTTGTACAGAATCACGAATAGGTTGAAATAATAGCGGCATGAGATTCGAAGTTTCGAGTAATCCTTCATAGATTGGACATTTCTTAATTGTTGATTAAATGAACAAAGAAATACTTGCCTGGGTAGTTCCACAGTTACGTGTCCCTTGGGCTGAATCTCCACGCTCTTTCCACAAAACTTGAGCTTGGGATGCACGGAGCCATGGAACACGAAGTGGGGGCTGTCTGCGTGGAAGGCTGACACTGGAGGGTGGTGGGATACCTGAGGAAGACAAATGGCAATCAACCAAAACGATAGAATACTTGATTAAGTAAAAAATCTGGCAAGAAAGCTTAAGCTGTACTATCTACACGGTAGACATATAGATATCATTAACTATACAAAACTAGTTATTATCCAGCAAAAACACAGTAAAGGTTTCAGAGACAAAGATAACTTTACCATTGTCCCCATACAACAAACTAACGTTTTCGTAATTGTACGAACAATTTGACAGCGCGACGTAGAGCACTTCATCAAGTTTGGTTAGTTACGTGAGAATATAAAACCAAAGTGCATTCAAGCACCCAACAGTACTATAATCTACACCGCTTTTATAAGTTACGAGCTCAATGAGTTCCTTCACCTTGAGTTAGAAATATGATCTTTCTGCTCGGTTAAGTTACTCTCAGAAATAAGTGATCACTTTTGTTCCTTCGCTTTAATGACACGTTTGAAATACCATACGCAATTACTGGAGGACTGGAAGCGACAAGGCACATGAGCAGTAAATTATTTCTGACAGATATAGGTACCACTTTAAATATGAAACGAATGAAGTTCTCGCTCATCCATACTAATATTATAAATGCGAAAGTAACTCTGTCTGTCTGTCTGTCTGTCTGTCTGTCTGTCTGTCTGTCTGTCTGTCT
>BHDV01030365.1:53912-65204 GCA_005406045.1 Adoxophyes honmai
GCTATAACTCCAGAACGCACGAACCGATTTCCACGGTTTTGCATTCGTTGGAAAGGTCTCGAGCTCCGTAAAGTTTATACCGCAACATAACCGAATTCCACGCGGGCGAAGCCGCGGGCGGAAAGCTAGTACTGAAATAAAACTGATACATTCACGACTTTGTATTCACAGCTCAAAGTTCAACTTGTTTTGGGACAAGTCGTGACCCATCATCGGGAGTGGATTTGTGCACGTCTCAACGCAGCCGTCACAGTGCGTTGCTCAAAATGTTGGGTAACGAATTGGCCCGCAACCTCTCGAGCTAATCTCAATACATAATATACAGTTTATTACCTAACTAGCTGTGCCCGCGACTCCGTCCGCGTAGAATAGTGACTAATTTCCCCCGTGTTTTTTGTCATTTTTCACTATTTCTTCGCTCCTAACAGTCGCAGCGTGATGTTAAACAGCCTAAAGCCTTCTTCGATAAATGGTCTATCCAACACAAAAATAATTTTTTAATTCGAACCAATAGTTCCTGAGATTAGCGCGTTCAAACAAACAAACAAACAAACTCTTCAGCTTTATAATATTAGTATAGATTACGGTGGTGCCAAACAAACATAACGCGGTATTCCCTGCAAGGTAGGCAGAGACAACAAAACCCCATTCGCGTACAAGCTTGGTTTCGGGTGTTTGTAATTTGGCCTCTTTTTAGAACAAGAGTGGCCAAACCCGGGCCCTCGGGCCACAAAGTGGCCCACCAAGCCATTTGAATCCGTCCGCCCAGCGCTTTCGGCTGGCAAGCTGACGGCGCGCGGTGGCAGTGCGTAATTACCTGATTGGTCATGTAAAATTGTTGTGCCCCGCCGTCGCCCCAAACTTAAAAAATGTTGTTCCTTCGAAAAATCTATAGGCCAGCCATGTTTTAGAATAAAACTTAATTGATATTAAAGTTGTTAAAAGGACTAACCTGTTCACACACGGCTCTGAACTCAGGTCGTTCCAGTTCATAAGTTTCTCCGAGGAGTGGGTTGAACGGCTTCCCCAGCCGCTCCCAGTTTGAAGCTAGAGCGCTCACAGCGAAAGCTGCAAATAAATAATTGGTTTCAGAACATTCTCTTAAATCTAGAAGATTCTAGAATCCAGAGCTCAGCGTTTACGCAAAGTCGATACGACAAAGTAGTTACGGAAGACAAAATCGATGCGACGAGAGGTTTTTGATTGTTACTAGGGATGAATCAAAATCACGTATGTACTTATACATCACGCCTGTTTTCCCAAACAGGGTAGGCAGAGCACGTGAAACGTTAAAAAAACCATGGCTATTTCACATTTCATAGCCACTCCTAGCATATTTTTTTAGATTTTGAGTTGGCAGGTATAACAGTGAAAGGTTGCTAGCTTGTCGCCTGTATTCCCAATTCCATCCATGACTATTTCACGTTTCGCAGCCACTTCATGCATATTTTATAGATTTTGAGTAGGCACATACAATAGTGACAGGTTGCTAGCATGACTATAGTATACCTGAACCTAACCTCAGTCGTCTCTTACGACACCCACGGAAGACATGAATATCGTAAGAGGCGACTAGGGAAATTGGTATAATTCTTTACTTCTTCTTTACTTCTGGTTCTCCACTGTCGATCTGTTACTCTAAAACACCCAGAACACAATCCCAAACCTGCTATATACTCCATGCGGGCTACAGGGTCTGTCTGCTCCGAGGCCATGCGCAGCAGATGCGCATACTCCAGATACTCCAGCATCCGTTGGAGGAAGGACAGCGGTTCGTTGAAGACCACAGGCATTGTGATCTTGGAGAGCTCCTTGCCGACGCAGTTCTTCAGGACCGACCAGAGGGAGAAGTCGCCGCGGCTGAATTGGGCCACCGGGAGTGTAGTCCTGGGGGCAAGGGATAGAGGTTTTTAATAAGATATACTTAAGGTAAATGCTTCGGTGTATACTTAAAAGGACGTACGTCATGTGCGTCGTAATCACAGACTTATATCGAAATAGATACAGCGAGTTCCTGCATTTGCATGAAAACCAAGCGTGTCCCTTTTTCTCTACAGTAGGTAACGTCACATGAACGCTTTAGTGATGGTAATTGACAGTCCGAGTGAAACCCAATCAAACATGACACCGCCGTATTCAAGTTATCCTGTCTGTAGGCAGTTAAACCTAATCTAATTGGTATAAAACTGAATGAAATAGCGTAAAGGAAAAGCATTGCTCTCCCTTTTGGGTCCATTTTACATACACTTGAGTCGTCTATTTCGATATAAATCTGTGGTCGTACCTACTGCTATGTTTGTTGTGTTTCTACATCTACGCAAAAGTATTAGTTTATTGTTATAAAAATTATTATTGAAGTTGTTGAACTGAACGCCTGTGTTCCCAAGTAGAGTAGGCTGAGCACACTATACATGACAGGCAAGGCCTAAGCCGGCTGTACTCTCAAAATGTAGGCAGATCATACCACACGTATAGTCGAAAGCTTGACTATATCAAATGTCTTGCCACTTTTAGGATAAATTTAGGGTGAAAGTCACTTATACCGTAAGTGACAGGTTATTAGTTTGCACTACAATTACACATTACCCGCCTTTTATATCCACGGAAGTAACTAACAGTTTATTTTAAACAGAATATAAAACCAGCCCTTTGATAACGCCGCTTATGGACACTCAAAGGGATGTACATAATGTATAACGCTCTACAATGCATCGGTAAAGCTGTATACATAATAGCGGGACTCAAGCCCGGAATTAGGCCAAGTGCACCCCCGCGGTCGCTGGAAACGGCACGTTATTAACATAGCCTTATTAGGTATGTCGGTGTATGTGTACTTGGGTTATATGTGCTAGGTACAGTCACCAGCTTTAATATCTGCCACGTAGAAGCGTGCAAAAATATCTGACACGTCTTACTGCCCCTAGTAATAGAGTCGTATCAGATATTTAGGCAGCCTTATTCTATTCTATCAGATATTGGTGCTGGTGACTGTACTGTTACTCGTATCTTCTTAGGTAGCGTAGGTAGGTAAGAGTAGCGTTAGGTTAAAAAGGTATGAAGTATCACAGTTATCAAGTTCTTTTACTATACCATCGATCTAATTATTCTAATTGATTCCTCTTCCACCATAGAACCTACATATTTTCAATGAACGTCATAGTGACATTCCATTACTCTACAAAGAAAATCTTACACAGTTCTGTTAGTGACGACGGTCTGCGGTGAACCCAACTGCCAGTACACCTGAACAAAACAAAAGAAAAACCGTTCCAATCATAAAAACAAAATTCAGATTCCATTTTCAAACGCATTCGACGTTCGATTTCAACACAATTCGGGTCTCGAACAAAAGGCTCTAAATCCCGCAATTGCGTGATATTTCACGGGCGCCGGATAAACCGGGATTACTCATCGCCGGATTAACGTCCGGGACTTCAACTGGGTCAAGGGCGATCTTCGCTTAAGGGCAGTGTTGTTGACAAGCTTGGCGGTAGCACTTGGTAGTACAGCCTAGGTATGGCTCTATAGCTTTAATAATATACTTGTAGCGTTAATTTGGTGGATACAGATAGTGATTTTAACAGTGTACCATCGAACCAATTGATTCCTGACCCACCATAGAACCTATTCACAGTGAACGTCATAGTGACATTGCACTGCTTGACAAAGGAAATGTTTATGACGTTTATTGTGACAACGTTCTGCGGTGGGTCAGGAATCAGTTGGTTGGTTCGATAGAACATTCTTCTTTCACTTAGTAAAAAAAAATAGAACTAAAGTCGCCGACATAGCTAAGGAAAGCTGATGAACTGAGGTGGTAAAGGACACCACCCGGCAGAAGTTACTTGGGCATCTAAGCGAATCAATAGGCAGATGATGTAGTGAAGGTATTTCCAATAGAGGGACAGAAATACCTGTAGGTTAAGTTAACACACACTCGAATCGATTCGCTTAATAGACCTGTAATTTTCTCACATCTCTAGTTAGACATTGACAGGTAGACTTAGCTCAAGTACCTATCAGTATTTAGTCGTAGCGTAGTCCAAATTTACCCAAATATTTGAGGAAAAGCAGCTATAAGCCTTTGAAACCAGATTTATCACTACCGTCAACCCACTTCCTAATCAGGGCTCCAAATCTCGCCATGGCCTCAACTTTTAATTGCTATCGACATTTGGACGCAATTCAAATTCCCGTTTTATGCTGTTTGCCTCGTAAGGTTTGATTGGATTACTTTTTGTTCATTTGTTTTCCTTTTAGGTGAATTTTATGGGGTTTCCAATGAATTTCGCTGGGGCCTTGGACGCCGACTTTGAATGAACTGCCATAATCAAAATTTTGAAATGCTTTGGAATACAAGAGTTTTTTGAACAAATTTACTGGTAATCACAAAGTGTTTCAACTTCAACTTCAACTTTTGTTTATGGCAACACAGATCGCTTTAGGTTAGCGACAAAGTGTTTCACTTTTGGTTTTCGTCTGATTTGCAATGTCATCCAAGTGGTATCGGTCTAGGCTTTCTTTAGTCGCCTTTTACGACATCCACGAAAGAATTGGAGAGCGATTAGTGAGCGAGTTTTATGGTAAGTGGCACATTACGTAAGATCGGTAAAACATAGGGCGCAATGACCTGAAAAGCGATGAAACATTTTGTCTCCCACAAGGACAATAACGAAAATTTCCAGGAAATATTCCCGGCCCCCCTGTACAAATAACGTGCCTGCTCCATCTAATAGTATAGTGATATTTATGTATGTCATTTATGATGTTCACTTATTTCGTAGCTGTAGGTACATCTAACAGTATGTAGTTCGAAGCCTATCATTGTTCGAAGCAAAGAGCACGTGCTCAGCTCCAGCCGAAAGTGTTAAATGGTAATGAAGGCCAAATTAATTCGCGTTCAGGCCTGAAGGGTTGGCAACAAAGGAACTAATTTATCCACGCCCTTTGGGCCTTATTGAGGGCTTGTTCGAGCCGTCGAGACCAGGCTTTGCGATCATTAGGCGAGAAAGTTTACGTTAACGCCTCGATTCTCGTAAGATTGCTAACCGTGCCGTTCTTGTCAGATTTTCTTTTACTGTAGGTACCTACTTATCAAGCGTGTCATAGATTACGCAGATACTATTTTATCTGCGTGTAATGCCATCTTTCGTTATATGTCGGTGCCAACAGATCCGATAAAATACATATAAGTTATCTCTGCTGGGTGTGTTAGCTCATTATAGGGAGCGATATTGACAGATATCCGCTCAGATACAGATACCTTATCGTATCTGCTTAGTGTGTGACACGCTTAAGATTTTATTTTATATTTCTTAGAATGATATCCTACTAATGATAACTCCTTCTTCCTACTCCAACTCCTTCTCTGTGCATGCTGTCCGGTTGTGGAATCTGTTACCTTGTGACATCAGGAAATCGCAAACCGTTGCGACTCTGCGGAATCGTTTGAAGGTGTACTGGCTCGACGGCTCCTCCTGAATGTGTGCGGTGTTGTATGTATTCTGGTTAGTGTTGGTAGTGCATGTAGGTTTATGTATTTAACAAGTAGTATATTAATTTTAATATTTATTAGTCTATTATGTATTGTACTATGTGTACTTTTATATATTTGTATATGTATGTATATCTAGATTACTAGAATGTATTTATTTATTTTAGGTTAACGGCTTTGTTTCTTTCTCTCTAAAATTTCTTTGTGTGTCTACTCTAATATCACATGTTTTGTCAATCGCTTGAAGGTTAGCAGGAAGAGATCCTTTAAGGGGTATGTTCGCCTTTGTACTTGTGTTTTGTTCTGTACTTGTTAATTTGTCATGTTTATTTTGTACAATAAAGAGTTACATACATACATACATACATACATACATACATACATACATACATACATGATATTCTATTAATAATTTAGGGGATTTTTGACGCATAAGCCATTTTATTCTTTCAACAGTTCAAACGATTTTAAATATTTGTGACGGTATATTGGGTAGGTAGTTAATACAGTCACTCATGGCCAATAAAAAGAGGACAAATTCGGTTAGAAGTTCCTAAAATAAATTGGGTCAGGAAATCTATTTTGAATGCAGAATGCCGTTCTTTGGGTTGTATTAAGTGTTGCTGAAGTTTTACCGGACACTTGCATTTTTAAGGATAACATGTAACTTTCAAGTTTTTGTTTATTTCATTAGGAAGGTTCAGGAGAAATTGGGTCTTTTAATCCAGCCTTGGTCGAAAATATCGAGCATACCCAATTTCGTAAGTAGACTTTGAAGTATACCTTTAACCTACCATCCTATCCTTACGATCACGGAAGAAATTAAGAGGTGTTTCTTCTGAACACAACGCCACACCGATTAACTTTTACATTATTGCAAAAAGCTAATTTAATATCAAAGCCCTATCGTATATTACTCTGTAACAATTATTCAAGACAGCTTAAACTGGGCGAAAAAAAAATATTCCGCCGTTCTCGAGTAAGAAAAATCTGGCGAAACCAAAATGGCAATTTTTTAACAAAAACGCTAACTCGGACGCCTTCTTTGTCTTAGGATTTAGTTGGATCTCGTTAAAAAACTTTCTGAATGCCTAAAACCTTCAGACAACTTTAACAAGTCCAACTGTCAATGTTGACGCTCCCGGAATGGGCTCGTCACAAACTTAATTTTTCTGCAGAGTTTTGAGTTAGAAAACTCGTCTTCGGAAGTATTAAGTCGTATAATAATATGTGATGCATAACCTTGACAGCAGAAATAAAATTGACAAATTATTATATTCTGTTTTCGAACTAAAATATTAAAATGGCGCTGCCTGTGTTATCCATTTTTTGCCAAAATAGTGATGTTTAGCTTCCCAAAGTTATCGAAATTCTGTATAAATTTTTGTAAGTTATCCATACTAAAGATCGCATCTCTTTTCGTGACAATTATCTACAAAAGAACGTTAATAAATACTAAAACACTCTGGAAAGGACAAGAAATTGATTAGATGTTCACTGTCTTCATCACAAGCATTGTCACGTAGTCAACATTTGGTAAACCCGAGGATTTAACTTGTGATAATTATGTACATTCTAATTTCCTGCAAAATGTTTCACATACTTGGAATAAAAACATGCGACTTCATACATCTTGCACAATCCTTTCTTAACCTCAAAAGCGCCAATGTCGCCGCGGTACTCCAATAGCCGCTACTTCGATGTGGAATACGCCACATTACATGCACCACGCAACATTGGCGGCCACAAGTTGCCCTCAGTCCCGAGTAGCCCGGGACTATTGATCGGTCCCGGCGACCTTGAACGCTGGCCTGCACGTGCTGGCACGCAACAAGTTTGAATTTCGATTTTTTTAGCTCTGCAGTGATTGAAATATCGATAAGTGAAACTATCGAGCCGATGACGTCATTATGGCACAAAGTCGCAGTTTACAGTCTGTTTTTCAAATGTGTTCTTCAACATCACTTTTTTTTTAAAGTCGCCAGGGAATAGCTTTTTAGCCATAAGGCTGCCTATGGGTGATTGTATCCGTGATTTGTGACACTTGAACAAAATTACCATAGACAAAAATGTGTAACAATCCTGTCTAAAAATCCCAAATTATCTGTAACGTATTAAAAAAATATATATGCTAGAAGTGGCCACAAAGCGTAAAATAGTCATCGTTTTGTCTGTATAGCGTTTTGTGTGCTCTGCCTACCCCGTTTGGGAATACAGGCGTGATAGTATGATGATTGATGATGTATTTTTTATGGATGACCCTTGTTATCGCCCTACCTTATAATTTCTGTTATTCAAATTGTTTTTTTTTTGGTGTTCAGTAAAGAACATTGTATTGTATTGTAATGGAATACCATTACAATACAATACAATGTTCTTTACTGAAGCTTCCCAATAGGGAAGCTGAGTAAGATTGTTTGTAGGCGTAATAGATGACCCATCAAAAACATTCTGTAAAAAATCTACCCAAGTCTCGTTGAAGCTGCTTGTTTATCTCTAAAAAGTAATGAAATCTAGACATAGTTGTGCCAAGTCTAAGGTTCCTTACTGCGATTTCTTTATTATTATAGTTAAAGTTGTGTGCCTTGGCCGTTAGACTTGGCACAACTATGTCTAGATTTCATTACTTTTTAGAGATAAACAAGCAGCTTCAACGAGACTTGGGTAGATTTTTTACAGAATGTTTTTGATGGGATTTCACTTCTTTTTGTAGAAACGTGAGCATATTCATTAATTATGTTAGATTTTCTTATTTTACACATTTACTTATTTTTGCAAATTATCTTTCTTTTCTTTTTTCCGGTTTTGATCTCGTACAGTAGGAACAGTTTTTCGTATTGCCCATTCGCGGTCCTTAAATTAGAAGATGTGTCTCTCTACGCTGGATTTTTTCAATTACAGTCGATTTTTTTTATGTACCAGAGCAGCTCAGGGTCTTCATCAGATACTTCAGACCTCAGATTTTTGACATCAAATGAAGCGACCCACTAAGTTGAATATGTTTTGTAAAAGAAGTGTGTCGATCACTATAGTAGTTTGGTTGGGCTCTAGTGTTTTCACCAGATACTCCAGATCTTCGATTATCCTAGTTTTTACATTTTTCCCTTTATGTAGTCGTTAATCCCTAACCATGTACCAAATTTCAGCTCTCTGAGTTAACGGGAAGTACCAGTTCTATTTTGATGATCATGAGTGAGTGAGTGTCGAAAATGCGAAACTTTGCTTTCGCTTAACTTCGGAACTGCATTACATACAGACTTGAAATTTTGGATTTTAAGTATATAGTTATAGCTTACTAGATGACGAAAATTTTAGCGACCTAGTATTATCCAGAGGTTCTCAAATAGGGGCCTGAAAATGCCGCGAAATGGTTCCAGTAAAGGATGGTACGGCAGTGCTTGCTTTGCGCTCGACTTGGTGGGGGCACTGCCGTGCCCCCCGATTGATGTTTTCCATACGTTGCCAAAAAGACTGTCTACGGTATGTAATTAAACGGGCTTTATGCTTGCGGAATTCGGACCATTAATCTTCATAATTTTCTATGCTAGAGACTGCGTAAACATAGAGATGATACCTTAAGTACACTTATTCTATTATAATTCGTGCAGATATTTTACTTAAGTAATATTAATAGTATGATGTATTACTGCGTCGTGTTGGGACAGAATAACATCTCTCCATTTCTTCCGTGGATATCGTAAGAGGCGACTAAAGACTAAGGTTTAGGTATGCGTTGGGCGACAAGCTAGCAACCTGTCACTATTATACCTCTTCCACTTCTTTTCAAATCTAAAATTATGCTAAAAGTGACAGAGTAGTGTGAAATAATCATTATCATGGTTTTGCCTATGTCGCGTTTCGTGTGCTCTGCCAAGCTTATTAGGGAACACAGGCGTGATTGTATGTATGTGTATCCCCTCTCCGTTTGCACCCTTCGGGTACGGAACACTAAAAACGTAATTGTTAATAATTCATTTATAAGAATAGGGCAGAAAATGTCACTACTGCTGTCAACTGCTGTCAGTCTCTCAGAGATTTACAGCTATTTGAATCAAATATTCATGAAACAAATGGACTTCATTATAAATTACTAAGCTGTATATGTATGTTAAATTTTATAATATATGTAGGTATAGAAAAGGTAATTTAATACTTGTCTCGACACTTAAAAAAACATCAAACGACCATCCAAGCACATTTAGTTCGACAACCTGTAAAGCCATTTATTAGTTTTTGACCTGAAATAATTTCCTAATGACATACATTAAACAACGTCAAAGCGTAGGTACATAATGAGCTCCGACAGAAGTTAAGTAAGCTAGAGAATTAACTGTCATGGTTTCCTACTAAAGTTAATGGGTCTACATTTTGTTGTATACACATCATCATAGTAAACAAACATGAATAATAAGCCTGTTTTCTCAAACCGTGTAGGCAGAGTATGCGAAACGTAAAGACAACACCAAACAAACAAAATCATAATGATTTCATTTTTCGCAGCCACTTTTAGCGTTATTTCTGGTTTATAAACAAAAAAGAGAGTTAAATAGGGACAGGTTGCTAGCCTGTCGCCTAAAGAATACCTTAACCTATTCTCCTTAGACGGCTCTTACGAAATCTACGGGAAAATGGTGATGTGTTACGCTGAAACCCGACACCACACCGCATGAGCATGACGCACTTAATAATATCAATCTCTCAACAAATGTGATATAAAAGTGTAAAAAAATATGACGGCGGTTCAAACGCTCGAATATTCATCCCAGTTTATTAAACAGAGTTACAACTGAGTTGCCAGTTCGTGAAAACTTTGTATACAAAATATCAATAAGAGATACGGCACGTTTCATCACTTGCACTCCGTTTATGAGAAAAATCCAATTTCATTCGGATGACGGATGTTTGATTTTGATCCGTACACGCGATATGCGGATCAATTAATGGGCTTGAATGGAAATTGATTCGTGATATATCGTTGGAGGAACGACGCGACGTAGTACTATTATTAATTCCCAACGACCTACAACAATGTATTTGGCACAAAGAAAATATCGTATATTGTAAAGGAAAAAAACTAAAAATTGGAATTACATATTATAGTTGCTCAAAAAGTGAATTTACTTTTCGATTTATGTTAGTAATGTTTAACCCGTCGAACGCCCTATGCGCACACACAACACCTGTGCGCACAACGATTTTAGTACCACAGCGCCCTGTGCGCACGTGTGTGCGCACTACGCTTTATTAGGGGGAAAATATTATGTCCGAGTTAAGTCGCTATCAAATCGACACCAGTGCTCACTTTTTTTAATCCTATGCATAGGACCAAGATAGGACCATTTCACGTACTTTTGACTTTGTTCTAATTACTCTCGTAGAAATAACTCTGATCCTTTCCCACTCAATATTTAATAGAGAACTAGCAACTTATATTTAGTTTGGAAGTTTTGTGAATAGTGAAAGCTTACCCACGTACTTTGGAACAACTTGAACAAAGTCCGCCCCTGTGGCCGTGGAATGGCTATTAAATAGCCCTATTTTATTGTACTTAGGCTCTGGAGCCTTAGCATACTTGCGTTAATCCCTGGTTTAAACGTGTAAATCCTTATGTCGTCTCTTTTTTGACGCTAGGCCAAAGCAGGGCATTTTACTTAAATCGACCGTTTCTCTGGCAATTAAGAGGATAGGAGTCGCGCCACTTCTCCACACAAACGTACGGCTGTCCCAAATCAAAACCTAGCAAGGGACATATTTTGGCAAAATCCTTTTTTTCGATGAATCTGCCCCAAATTTTGCGC
>BHDV01030365.1:70557-86992 GCA_005406045.1 Adoxophyes honmai
GTATTCGGCCATGTCGTGAGCCAGTAATAAATCAGCGTTTAACTAAGTCGGTTGTTTCATTCGCCTCCAAGCTGCATACATCTCAAAAACACTTCTATGTGCGAATTTTTTTATCGAAATGGTTTTTTGCCTCTCCTGTAAAATTTCTCTAATGAGACTTACTAGGTTTTGATTTGGGACAGCCGCGTAGTCCCCTGTTTTCTCCCTGAATAATGACATTAGAGCAAAAACTTTTTTTCATTAAATTTGTATCTGTTGTGGCTATACCCCTACGATTTGCTTTTATCGATATTCTATTATTTATTTATTTTTTCTTTATTTAGAATATCGATAAAAGCAAATCATAGGGGCATAGCCACAACGGATATAAATTTAATGAATTTTTTTTTTTACTTTACGTCATTATTCAGGGAGAAAACCCCTTCATACAAAAAACTTCTTCATACAAACGTAGTCCCCTGACTACGTTTGTATGAAGAAGTGGTGCGACTCCTATCCTCTTAAGTAGTGCATGTATTTAAAAGTGTGTGTAGCGCAAAGAGAAGAGAATGGTGACGTGCAGAGCGCTTCTTACAGCTGTTGCTCTCGATGATCATGCACGCTTGTTCGTCAAACATGTCAAGCTAATCTCGATATAAAAACAGGTGTTTATCTATTCTATATCACTGGGCGTGAAAGTGTTATGTATTTGGCTAGAAATAGTGCTCAAAGCAACGTTTTCCATCCTAGTATTTTTACTTATCTATTTTTTTACAGTTGCTCTAAGCATAGAACTAAAACCAAAAAGGGTAGGTATGTACTATTTGAATCGCTTCATTTTTTTTTAGTTTGTCCTTGGGATTCATATCTATGAATAATATCTATTAAATCTATGTTGGGATTAGATTTAAAAGTGTAAATAAATCAGATTGTTTAAACCATCGAGGCATTAAAGAATTTCACTCACGTCATTTTTGGTGGCTAAATATAGCATTACCCTTTTGTCCATTATCACCAATCATGAAAAAATAAAATATAGCTGCAGCTGTCAAATATCATTAGGTTGGCAGAAGGTTATGAAAGTACTTATTAATTCATTGGGTCTTATTTTTGTAACATTCCATACTGTTCGGACACGTGCTGAAACATTATTACCACTCGTCGCGAGCCTGACTCGCGCAACCTCAACTCGTTGGACTCATTGTCCGCACTTGCATCAAAAACAATAAAATTCTATCACCAACTTTTGACACGTTTCGGTGTCACATTATACACGCGTTCCAAAGCCGACAATAATCCAGTCAAGGCTGCGATTCTCCAAAAGTCAAGGCCAACGATTAAATTCCTCTTACAATGAAATTCCGCATGTTTCGCCGGGTGCTAATATCGCGTAAGATGGATGCTGGGTGAAATGGGCTGATAGGTAGTCAGGAAAAAAGATATAGACAGATAAAGATATAAATATACGCGCATACACCACGCTTGTGTAGCATAAGGGGGTAGGCAGTATATACCTACGAATCGTTGCTCGTATTTAACTACTTCGACCCTTTCAAGTTTCATAGCCGCATTTATACGTTGTCGGTTTAGGTAGTTAAATCAATGTAAACAATCTTGACGTGTCTTTTTATTTAAACGTACACTTTATAAATCGAAATCTTTACATTTTACAATTTTCGTATGAAAAAATCATTTACTTTCATGATTGAATTGTATAGTGTAACGATTTTCATTTTTAGACTGTGTATTTCAATAAAAAGACATGTCAAGATTGTTTATATTGTTTTAACTACCTAAACCGACAACGTATAGCATAATAGGTTTAAACATAGATGCAAGAATTACCATCGACACGTTACCCGTATGATGTCGGGTTTTAGAATTACACCTCTCTATCTCTTACGTGGATGTCGTAAAGAGCGACTAATGTTTAGGTATGTTTTAGGCGACAAGCTAGCAACCTGCCACTATACCTCTTCCATCTGTTAAACCCATAGAGGACAGAACCTATAGAGTACTAATGTCATTGAATTTGTTCGAAGACGATTCTGCCAAAGCATGGCGGCATTCGCTGTGCTCTTATTGGCCGGCCCAAGATCGCGCGTAACGCAGTGGATTTTTCCTCTATGGTTATTGGCTCTTTGCAGTTTCTGTGACAGTTTGTAAGTTGAAATAAACTGACGGTTGCTACTGGGTGGCTATCATTGTTTCTCTAGTTGGTCTGTCCTCTATGGTTAAAACTGATGATTAATTTATAAATGGTCATGATTTTTTTTCTCGTTTCGTGTGCTCTGTCTATATAATGTCTATATATATGTCTATAAATCTTGATTTCGTTCGAAAATTGATTTCGTTTGTGACTGAGACAGCAGCAACAGCGCCTCCAAGCGGCACGTAACGATTTCAAAATATTCTTCGCGTTAGTTCACAAACGAAATCGACGCGGTTCTTGACTGACTTCATACTAGACGCTCAGTTAGTTAACAATACAGACGAATACAAACAAGCTCTTCCTATAGGCACAGCTAACCAAGGTCGACGAGGGGAACTTCTGAATGAGATCCCCTTTCCCTAAGGAGTGATGTATGCGTCCTATGTAGGTCACGGAATGTTTCTCCGAATGTTTCGTTTATTTGGATTATTTTATACGCGAGAGTAGAGTTACAGGATAAAAAAGTGATTAAGTTCCGTTAAGTAAACTGACGTGTTATATTTTTTATTTTATACAGGGTGGCCAGAAATTTACCGTAAATATTTTAACCAGTAGTCGGTTATACGCGTCTGAAAACCACTTACTTTACGAGTACTTTTTCGGAATTGTCATGCCAAAAACTACGCTAATTGTAAAAAGTTGTCCTTTGTACCCCGGTCCTCATCAAAATATTTTATGCTAGACTATGCTTCTCTCTGCATTCTTCTCTCATATCAGAATATGCTTACAAAACACGAATGGTCATGATTTTGTCAGTGTCTCTACGATCTGCCAGTCTCATTTGAGAGTACAGGTGTGATGTGTGATGTCTGATGTACTGATGTATGCATACATAGTTTTGTATTGGCATAATCTGCAGTGTTGCTTCGAATAAAACAAATTTGCGATACACAGGCCGCATAGACATACCAAAATATGTAATACCATGTCTAAAAATACATTTAGGTCAATTAATTTCAATTTCAACGCGAACTTTGCAAGATTTTTTTAAACTTCTTAAACAGCAAAAAAATGCCTTGTTGCTGTAAACCACCACTAAATCGAGTCCAAGCAATCCATCCTCTTAATTCAATGGAGTTAAATGAAATTAACATTTTTCAATCCACTTTATCCCGGCCTTTACAAAGTGCTGTGTCAAGGTCTCCCGGGAAGATCGATATAGGCATTTATCCGGGACCACGGTTACCTAGATATACCTATAAAGTGTCGTTAGAAAGAATTGCCTGTGTGGCGTCGGGCTTAGAAAAACACGTTTCATTTTTTTCCATGGATGTCATAAGAGGCGACTAAGGAAAAAGGTTTTGGTATATGTTAGGTGATAGGCTACTAATCCGTCACTATTATACCTGCCAACTTATAACCTAAAACATGTTAGAAGTAGCCACTAAACGTGAAATAGTTTGGGCAAATCCTTCTAATAAAGGATGGCTAATGCAAGGTGGAAGTTGTGTTTCACACGTCACACGACATGGACCTGACACTATCTGTAGACGTCAAAAAAATGTCAGGTCTATCAAGCGAGCGAATCCCCTTAACTGTGTTGCCATGATAAACCTCCAGGTTTTTTCGTCCTTCCCTTATTGTAAAAGTTGAAAACTATCCGAAATTTCCGTAATACCCATTGACAATTTAAAAAGCACTTGGAAGGTTCCCACACTCCACTTTTTGAGCAGAGAGTTCAAAACTAAATCTAGTCACTAGTCTGGTGTCGGGTTTAGAATAATACCTCTCCATATCTTCCGTGAATATGGTAAGAGGCGACGGTTTAGGTATGCTTTAGGCGACAGACTAGCATCCTGTCACTATTGTTGGTACATCCTGTAACTTAGAACTTAAAATACGCCAAAAGTGCCTGCAAAACGTGAGATATTCGTAGTTTTATGTATGTAACGTTCCGTTTTCTCTATCTACCCCATTTGGGAAGGCGTGATGTATGAATGAGACGGTTTCAACACCCAAACAAGTGCCCAAAAGCAAGAAATTCGCCAGTAAAAATCGCTACCGTCACCTCCATCACATGAAAACTTAACAAAAGGGAATAGAATTATGGATTTTGCGATCCATTCCTGTCGATACCCTTGGCATGAAGATGGAGCGGTGGGTCAAGGTCACCGGGACCCGGGTCGATATGACCCGGGACCACTGGCAGGGTTGAAAACGCCCGTCAAGGGCAAATATGGACTGGCAAGTTTTTTATGCCATGTAAGGTCTGTGTTTTTGGAGAATTTATTTTGGTTAAGCTTGCAATGATGTAATTTCTGGATATAGAGAGTTACATAAACAAAGTAATAATTTTAATGGTAAATGAAAGATTCAAAATCGTAAGTTGTATGATTAAAAAAATATATAAGTAGTTTTGTAAATTGCTGCCCTTCAAAAGTGCTTTTAACGTTTTTTGTACAATTTTATTGCAAAAAGTTTGCAATAAATATTTAAATACCTACCTACTAGAATACATAAAAGATGTGTAATAGGGCCCAAAGCATGCATTAATCCATTCCCTTAGTCACCTTTTACGATACCCACGGAAAAAATAAGAGGCAACACTATTTTTGCAGTATAAGTAAAATATTATTTTATGGTATTTTTGATATTATTGCGAATACAAAACAAAGTGAACTCAAGTGTACTTTTAATCCAAAAACCTTCAACAATCTTGTAACAAGTCCACATCAGTCACGCAAAAGAGAAATAGCGTCTCAAACATCCAGTAAAAAAGTACCCGGATCTCCCGTCATCCGGCCCCAACATCCGGACGTTTGCCAGCCCTGCACGACCTTGGAGCCAGATGCGAACATTTTTGTCCCCAGAGTCGTTTCGACTTTTGGAAGCGTCACCTCGTGAAATATTGGGGAATGCAAATCCAGGTATTTGATTAGGGATTTTGGATTTCAATGTTTTGTCTTGCCTTAACATTTTCGGATTTTTGTTTTGTTTTTTTTTACGCGAAAATTCCGCGAAATAACTTTGCAGGGGCTCTCAGACGCGAATACACGTCTACTGATTAAAATATTCACGGTCAATTCCCGGCCACCCTGTATATACAATCGAACAAAAGAAACAAAGATATTTTTTTTGTAGATCAATGCAAAATCACTATGATGTTAACTGTGAATAGTTTCTATTGTAAAATCTCACGACATCTCACAAGGGGGGGAGGGAGGGTCAGAACAGAAAATTGAAAAAACACCTCACGTAATTTATGGACGCCCCCTAAGTGACAAACCACTAACAATTTGAAGGCCTGATTGTGATTGGCCAACATTGTTTCTCTAGCTAGTTGGTCTGTCCTCTATGGTTCGACATCAACATATTCCCAGTAGGTACATTTTCAGGTTGCATGGCAACGGAAGCAAGTAATCTAGTCATCTGTTGAATCTCCCCCGGGCCAACCCTGTCAACATGAAAGGACGTAACTCCTAAGCAATATCGCGGCGCTTACACCCTTTTGTAATGAGAAAGTTGTAGGATGGGTGCCAATATGAAAGGACGTAACTCCTAAGCAACATTGCGGCGCTTACACCCTTTTGGAATGAGAGAGCTGTGCGAGGAAATTAAATTTATTCATTACTTGGACTTGGACACGAATCAGCTGGCGTAATAAGCTGGAGGAATTTTTATTGGTATTTTGATGGGTAGGCATAATTTAAATTGAAGTTTTTGCGTGGGGTGTTTTTTTTAATCAGAAATTTAACCTTTATTAAGCAATCAAGTACATAAGTCTTTAGTACTTAAGTAAGTTTAATCTTAATACCTATACAAGGACCCTGTGGTGTTATTCTCATACGTAACTAACTAAATAACTTTTTTTTAAGTTTTGAGTTGGCAAGTGACAGGTTGCTAGCTTGTCGCCTAAATCCTTCCTTAGTCGCCTCTAACGACATCCAGGGAAGAAATGCAGAGGTGTTTTTCTAAACTCTACACCACACGGATAACAAGGTGTTACTATTATACTTTTTAACCGACTTCAAAAAAGGAGGTATTCAATTCGGCTGTATTTTTTTATTATGTATGTTACCTCAGAACTTCTAAACGGGTGGACCGATTTCGATGGTTTTTTTTGTTTGATTGGAAATGGCTTCCCATTGGTTTCATTTTAATTTCATCAAGATCTAACTAGTAGTTTTTGAATTATCCTTAAAATAAAAAAAAATCAACGGGCATTCGGGCATTTTAGTCCAAATTTACATTTGTACATACTTACATACCTATATATAATCACGCATGTATTCTTAAATGTGGTAGGCAGAGTACACAAAACGCTACATAGACAAAACTATGTCTATGACACGCTTCGTGGCCACTTCTAGCACATTATTTGTAGGTTTTGAGTTTGCAGTTATAATAGTGACAGGTTGCTAGCCTGTCGCCTAAAATTTACTTTAACCTATGTCCTTAGTCGCATCTTGCGACATCCACGGAAGAAATGGAGAGTATTTTTATGTGTATTCGCTGATTACTCGAAGACGCCTGGACCGATTTGGAAAATACTTTTTTTGTCTGAAAGGGTATAGTTTCCAGGTAGCCCGATTGTCAGCATATCTTGACCTGATGATGGAATATGAGGGAAATCAAGGGCAACCCTCAAATTTTATAGGCACAGGTAATGTTTTTAGTACATTTTTCAAAGCTACACCAGTATTTACGAAAGGTCAACTCCTTAATTTTTAGGAGTTAAAGGATATTTTTTTCGATACTGAATGCACCTGCAGACTGAAAATTATAGTTTCAGTAATTAGCCAGGCCTACTGCTTCTCAAGCGTTGCATTTCTGCTAATGCTCATTCATCGTGGGGTTTACTTAACAGTTTAGAGGGTTCTAAATCAGATAGTGCTATTCCTTCTAAAGCCTTGAATCTGCTGAGAGCTACGTATACCTACCTGACCTTTAGTAAATATGTACATAAACAGAAGTTTCCTTTCAGGATAAAGCTAAATTGAAGTCGGTTTTTTTTTGTTTAAAATTATTTCAGATGTTTTAAACCTAAAATTATACAAGAAGTAGCTATAAAACGTGAAATAGTCTTGGTTTTGTATGTCACCTTTCGTGAGCTCTGCCTTCCCATTTGGAAACAGTCTTAACTGATTTAAATCCATCAATAGAACAAAAATGAAATTCCGACTCCATAAACTTTCCTGTACTCTACTCCCCACCACATACCTACATTTCTCTCTAGGTACTTAAAGTAAATACAAACACAGACTAGCTCTACAGGGAGTTGCAACACTTGCCCGTCTGCAAACGTAGTTACGGAACGGGAAATAGGAATATTACGGAGTTTATATCTGTAGTAACGTAGGTTACTATGCACCCCGAGGTGCAAGTACTTAAAAGAGAGATAGATATACCAAGAATTCTAGATCTTCACCTCTTCTATGAGTTGCTGTCGTACACGGCTTAATTTACTTCGATAAAATATTTCAGTGTGAAAGTTATAATTATTTGTGACTGTAGCATAGTAATATTCACTCATGAAAATAAATGTTTGAGTTACGGTTCAAATTTCAATTTTAATTTATTTGGTAAAACCATGGAACAGAAATGGATAAAAATTTATATGAATGTTGAACAAGACGATTGGCCATTACCTTAGCATGCAAAATAGAAAAATAAAACTAATACTAATTAGAGATTAGAGTTCGCAGAAAACGCTCTATTTTTCTTGACATAAGAAAATAGCCAGTTATAACTACAAATGCTTCAGATAATCTGAAATCCAGAGCTAAATGCCCTCAGCAATATCACAGTATGAATAATTCATTGTTGACACCATTCCACTGCATTCTCGAGCATTGCATAATGCAGTGGATGCTAATAACGAGTGGACTCCCATAAACTCGAGTACAAACCCATTAGAAACGCAATGGAATTATATTCACTCAAACCAACTGATTCCTGACCCACCATAAACAGGGTATCCGGAAATTTTTCGTAAATATAAACCGATAGCCGGATATACCTACGCGTTTGAAAACCCCTGTAAAGTTTTTACCCGGAATTTTCATGTAAAAATAATTTACAAAAATGAAAATATTGCTGTCTTTTGTACTACGGCTCGTAATCAACCACGTAGCATCGCAATATCGAACGTTTGGAGGTGCGTACGCGTCGACTAACGGAACTTCCATACGGGACGTAAACTAGGTAAAACACAGGACACAATGACTTGAAGACCGATGAAACATTAATATTTTTCGGGAAATATGTTTACTGACCACTGTTGAAAATGCCCCGTGTGGTGTCGGGATTAGAATAACACCTCTCCATTTCTTCCGTGGATGTCGTAAGAGGCGACTAAGAATATAGGTTTTCGTACATTTTAGGTGACAGGCTAGCAACAGTAGCAACCTGTTACTATTGTACCTGCCACCTTGAAAACAAACAAGATATGCAAGAAGTTGCCAAGAAACTTGAAATAGTCATCGTTTTGTCTATGTAGCGTTTAGTGTGCTCTGCCTACCCCTATTGGGAATACAGGCGTGATGTTATGTATGTATGTTTAAAATATTTACAGTCAATTTCCGACCACCCTGTATATCACCCAGCTACTCCCACCCTTAGAAATAAATTGTTTTTTAAAGAAAGACACGTAACCTTTTGAAGGTGAAACCAGACATTATACTTACTAAAAATTTGACACGAAAAAGATTTCATCTCAATTTCTTTCGCGACATGAAAAGGTTTTCGAACAAATCACTAGGAAAATGGGACGTGACGTTTTTTCGTACAGCAAACTCTTCGAGTGAGTTAGAATCACGTAAAAATAAAGATGTGAAAAGTACTATTCGGCAAAAGGTCCTCTTGTGTTAGAGTGTTTTAGGTTACATATTAATTTAGAAATTTAGAAATTTATTTTACCATAGTGTTGTAAGGCATGCACTAAAGCTACATTCCTAGGCGTTCTTTCTATTAACACAAAACTATGTCCCTTTCTGTGTTTTACCACTTTTACTAATAATAATGAAAATTGGTAAATGAACAGAAAGATAAAAAACTTTAATATTTACATACAATAGGTAGTTATATTAATTCCTAAATGTATAAATAACTGTCGTGAAGAAGGAAATAAGCACAACGCGCGCTACATCATAGATATCGATACTCACAATTTCCATTTAACCGTAAATAACTCCCTGTTACTGGCAACTGCTACTAAACAACCATTAAAAAAAACACTCGACGAAACTGGCCATAAACAAAAGAATAACTAGCCACTTACGACCCTCCAGAACAATGCATAACCATAACCAAAATGGCGTCAATAAGCGATACAGTTAGCATTATGATAATGCCCCGCTGAGCCCATTCTATGGCGCCACTGATTCACAAAAGAGCACAAATGAGTGGGTACAGACGATCACAAAGCGGGAAAAGTGGCAGATGGCGGAGTATTGATTCATGAAAATTATGAAATCGCGCCTCACAGATCAAAGGGGATCGTTTCTTAATTTTGAATATAGCTGACGAACGAATGGCCTATGGTGTGGTATTAACGACAAAATGATAAAATAATATAATAAAGTGTGAATGGGTGTATTGGGAGGGGAAGACCTAGACGGACGTTCCGTGACCAAATCGCGGACGTTTTAGAAACAGGTCAGGTCAAGAGTACCCGAAATCGACGAACATGTATGAAGAGACTAATGAATGTGGATGAAGCAAAAGAAGTATGCCAGGATCGTAGCAAGTGGAACAAAGTGGTCTCTGCCTACCCCTGTGGGAAAGAGCCGTGACTGTAGGTATGTATGTATAAAATAATACCACCAAAAATTAGTGTAAAAAGTAGAGCCAAGTTAAATTACAAAAATTGTGCTTGGCTGTGTGGGCTTTTCCGCAAAAAGAATGGATATCTGCAAAATTCAAATTAAACTCTATTTCTTTAATTTACAGTATTTAATAGTGTAATAACCTATGTGGCGTCGGAATAGAACAACACCTCTTGTGAATGTCGTAAGAGGCGACTAAGGAAATAGGTTTAGATATGTTTTAGGCGACAGGCAACCACCCTGTCACTATGCCTCTTCTTTTGCAAACCTCAAACTATTTATTTGTCTGGTAATAAACTTGTCCCGAATAAAAGTCCCATTTGTGCAAGATTTATACTAGGCGATACAATTATTTGATAAGGCCCTGCGCAGACGACAGACTATCCGCGACGGACTTTTTAGTCTGTGAAAATAGAACCTATGGAATTACATGCAGTAACGCACACGACGCGCAAAAAGTCCGGCGCACATTGCATACAATCCACGCAGACTTTTTGTGCGCCGCAGACTCGATCGCACAAAAAGTCTGTCTAAAACAAAACTTCTTTCGAGCGACTGTACGAGTCTACGAATGGCCGCGTCCCAACCATGTCATAAATAAAATATTCATTTTGTTTGTACATTTCGTGGACTCGTTTGCTAAGTATTTCATTTGAACTAGAAGCGAAAATAAATGTGATTTTATGTTTATTTGTTGTTCTACAGAACCTAGCTTTGCCCTGAATTAATGTTGAAATGTATCGGAAAACAATTTTATTATAACTACAGTAAGTACTCGGCCACAAAGAATGCACATATCGGCCTTTTCGGCGAATGAAGTGGCTGTAGAGCGCTGTCTCGTTGTAACTTACGTTACAGCTGTTTCTTTCCAAAGGCCGATGTGCAAACTTTGTGGCCGGGTGCTGTATTCAAGTATGTGCATTAAGTTAACGACCTAACGACCAAAAAGAGCAAAAAATGTCTCATTTCTATGAATCACAGCTATTAAAACATCCATCATAATATTTTTGATGTCAGTACCTAAGTAGTGATGATGATAGGTTTAGAATAACACCTCCAATTCTTCCGAGGATATCGTAAGAGGTGACTAAGGAGTCTTTCGCTACAGTACCTCGCAACTTGAAACCTAAAAAAAATATGCTAGAAGGCTACGGAATGTGAAATGATACACATAATATGTTGCATTTAATGTGTGCCTACCCCGTTTGCAAATACACGATGTACATATGTACGTACTACTATGTCACATAGAATGCGTGTATAACCTGAGTAGTGACAACATCTGCGGTCACGGACTAAGCTAGTAACGCAATAAGACAGATTAGTTCCCACGCTCCGAACAGGGCATACCAAATTACCGGCTTTGATCTAAGCCAGCGAGATAAAAGAGTCTTTTACCAAATTAATTCTACCGGACTCATGTGGCTGACTGGCTTCGCCGAAAAGTAACCCCCATTTATTACAAGGGTTGCCTAATTCACCTCGTCCATTAGAGGGCGGACAAATATCAGCCCCAATCCTTCGTCACCTTGGAATGTTTTCCTACTTTTTTGTTGCGAAAACGTGGTCGAATTTGAAAGCTCTAATCCATTGATAGGTCGCTCATGTCTGAAATGTCAGGCCTTATTTTTTTTTAATACAGCGCTTATATTTTTACCACAGATTATATTTTCTTGGTGACCAGATTATCATTGAATCAGACTGTAAAATCGAAGATTGCTCAAGGATATTTTTTAGAGCAATTTTTATATTTTGCCATCGTAAAGCCGTGTAGTATCGGGTTAAAAATAACACCTCTCTCAACTTAGATGTGTTTTAGACGACAAGCTAGCAACCTGTCACTACAAGGCCTCTTTCATCTATTTTAAATTTATAATTTAGCTAGAAGTGGTGCGAAACGTGAAATAACCATGGTCTATCTCACGTACAGTCAAGGACTTTAATTCATGAGCCACCATGGAACCAATTCACAGTAAACGTCATAGCGACATCCACTAAATTATCAAGGGAAATCGTAATTATTTTCTCTTTGAAAAGGTTCTATGGTGGCTCACGAATTAAAGTCCTTGACTGTACCATGTGGGGTGCCTACACCATTTGGGAACACAGGTGTGATTGTATGTATCTATGTGTAAAGAAATACCTACACTTTTGGATAGTGGTAACCTGACAGGTCGCCCAATTTCTATTGATAAAGGTTCTACAGGTAAATCTTACTCATGTCTGAAGCAATTTAGGGACCTTTTCTCATTTATGAATGTAAAATAAGGGATTGTTTAGATTCTGATTTGAGCCTTTTCGGGCTGCGGCCTGGGAATTGATTTGTCTTTTATTTTGTAAGGTTTTATAGGTGTTTTTGTAACATTTCTGGCCGAATTTTACCTGCCAAAATATCGTCTCGACGCTGTCGTTGTAAGAAGGTTTTGTATTTTTTAAGCGGTATCGTTATATTTTGGATTATGATCGTAGTTAGTTAAATACTTGTAGTGACTAGAATTAGTCTTTTCTAAACAATATCGGTATCGATTGTGCTCTTGATTCAGAGTGTGAAATTTTTTTTTTATTGAAAAATAAAAGAAAACTCTTTATTAAACAACCCGTTTGTACAGTGAACAACAAAGAGATCGTCACGGTAAAAGTGCCAAAAATATGTGTACATAATGTACAAAAATAAATGTATATGTATGTGTGTATAAGATGTATGTTGGCAATTGTCCGTTTCAATATATATCGTTGCTCACTGTAGATATGTTTTCAATTCACAAACAAAAGAATAAAATCGCATCTACACCGTACTCGTTCTTTCAAGCGGGGAAAACAACAGACAAAATACGATCTTATTTTGTCGCTTTTATAACGACAGAAGTAACGCACTCATACAGAACGATTTTATACTTGCGAAACGAAATGTTTCGAGTGGGAAGGTTTCTCACGATATTTTTAAGGCTGGGCGGTTCTATTCTAACTAGTGATGTTCCGGATATCTGTAACCGTATCCGTATTCACGGATATCGGAGGAAAAGAAAAATCCGTATCCGTGGCCGTTACTTATCACGCGGATCGTTTACAGATTATTAAGTAGAATTGAACTACATAGCTATAAAATTCCTATCAGAGTTTTTGTTTTTCGTAAAATCAAATATTTGCCACCTTAAGTTTATTGCAAACATTTATCGCAGTAGGTTAGTAGTGTCAATACTACACAACTTAAATAGTCTTAATAATAAGACCAATATTATAGGAAGTTATAACATCACTTTTTTGACTAAAACAAACCAGAAGATAGGTATTTACTAAGTACCTACAACAGTCGAATAAAACAAAAATGCGTATACGTATCCGTATCCGTGGACCTAGACACTAAATATCCGTAATCAGCAGCGCTATTGTCTAACGCACCAAAAGTCTAAATCGTGTTTAATTTGACAGTTGGAATCAATAATCGCTTCGAAATTGATACATTTCAATACGAACTGACGCTGAAACTGTCACATTAAACACGATTTCGATTTTTGGTGCGTTAGACAATAGCGCTACAAAATACTACAGATCCGTATCCGCGGATACACATTTTTGACGATCCGGCACATCACTAGTTTTAACGTGAAAGACTCATCCACCCGTGTCGCCCTTCAGCCCTTGAAAGCCTGTGAGAAAATTATTGTTCAAACAATAACAATACGCCTACGTCTCTGAGTTTTGTATGAAATTTACCAAATATTTTGAGAGCGATCTACCCACGTTACGTCCTAAATTAAATGACAAATTTAATGTTATATTTCTTGCTAATCCTCATTAATATTGTAAATGCGACAATAACTGTCTGTTTGCGTGTTTTTGTAACACCACAGTTAGTTAATAATTTCCTAAATAAGCATTAAAATTAATTAGAGACAAAACTGACATTGAAACCTAGATAAAATTTTACTTTTACATTTTAAGTTTATAATAAATAGTGACAGGATGCTAATCCGTCGCCTAAAGCTGCTAACCTCAACCTCCTTAGTCGCCTCTTAGAACATTATACTCGTAATACTTAGCTGAAAATTTCAAGGCAACTAACCAAAAATCATGCCTACATTGCTACAGTATTCCCAAGAAAATAAGTCACTCATCATCTGTTACCGTCTGCGCTGAGAAGCGCAGAAAGATATCCGAGAGTAGCCGAACGAGTAATTTATCTATATTGAACTTTATTTACAAACACTCTGGTCACAATTTTGCTAACTATGCACACACTTTAGTTCGGCTACTCGACGCATTTGGCGCTGGGGTGCTAGACATCTGTCTGAGACTTCAATCAATAACCAATCACAACGCAAGCGTTAAGCGCGCGAAAAAAAACCTCTTTATCATTGGTAGATCGAAGTTTCCCGCGCCACAAAACTGATCTATTACGCAGATCTATCGTGGAGCATTCTTTGTTTGGTAATACTGTACACTAACTGCCAGATTTTCCAGTTGCATTTAAAAAACGTAATTAATTATCTCAAAATATATCTTACTAAAAGTGATTTAAATAGAGCTTTGTTCCGGATAGAAGAAAGCACAGAGAAAGCTCCTCGCCGTTATTTGGGAGCCAAAGTTCAAAGTTCAAAGTTCAGGAGAGCTTCACAGATAAGCTTGGACGTACGCCAGTGAGATGAAGTTCGTAAAGACACCATAATAACCTTCAGATACTTTTATGTAAAGTATATTGTTATGTAAAATGTCTTTGCACGCCTTTAAAGGTCAGGCAGAGCCCAAAATGTGACATAAAAAAAAACCATGACCATTTCGCGTTTCACGATTTTAGGTTCTAAAAAAAAAGTTACAGTGGTATACTAGTGACAGATTACTAGCCTGTCGCCTAAAGTGTACCTAAATAGGTATATTTCCTTAGTCGCCACTTAGGTATGATATACAGGGTGTCCCAGAACTCAACGATAATTTGGGACCGGATGAAAGGCCAGGCTACACCAGTTCCGGGAAAAATAAAAAATAAAATCTATGTCACTCGGTTCAGGAATAATAGGCAATAATGGAGAATGGACAATGCGAATAGAAGTCCTTTCACACTTTTCATTCATAATTGACTCCAGTTTTAAACCGTATTCTAGGTACCTTGTCATTTTGTCTTAAGTTTGCTATAATTACTTTTCGCCTTCAGTGTTTCAAAAAACTCCAGGACAAAGGTTTTGTATTGCGGAGCCAACAAAGCCGTCCGTCCGGCCATTCGATTACTTTTTCTAAAGGCCATGAAATAATTAAAGACTGTTTTTATCAAAGGACATACAAAAAGAGTCCGTGCCTTTTTTGTGAATTGGAGTATTTCGCATCGACTTGCCACCCACTCATGAAACAACATCATGTTACTGTGTTATCCCGACATGCAAGAAGTGAGGTCTTATTCATGTGACCTCCTTGGATCGCTTAATGTTATTTAGACTGTTATTGTTTCGTGTAATTTATTTGGCTAATAGTGCTTTGGCATAATAATACTTTATTAATAATTTATTTCTATATGAGTTTTTTTGTATTTTGTGTTTTTTTCCTATTGTACAATAAACTGTTTACTCACTTACTTACTTAGTACTTTGGCCTATTATTTTTTTACATGTTACGCTAATAACATAATTTTAGTTGGACTAATTTGTATTGGTCGAATACATATTACGCATACCTACTATTGTTTGGGATATTAACTATTTTGTATTTCTATCACTATCCATAATTTCAAAAATCAGTTTCGTTGTGACCATGCAGTGTGACGTTGCACTAATCAACAAGTACAGTCAGCGTCTGATACATGGTTACACTTTGGTACTTTGTCACTGTGATCGCAGTGACAATTTCATGCGAGAGTTCAAATATGAGGTTAATTAGAAAAAGTACTAAAGTGTATACATGTATCAGACGCTGAGTGTACATTACATTAGAGAAGAACACCACAGCTCTTTCACATGAAAGTAGGCGTTACCCAGGTAGTTAGGCGTTACACATCGCAAACAAAGGTAAGACGAAGGTAAGACCAAAAGCTGTGTAAGAAGGTCCCAAAAGCACAAGTTATTACGGATACAGTTGAATACTTAATTATAATCGTCCCTCCTTGAGCTGTAGTTTCACCAGGGACGAGCGAGGCTGTGTAGAAAGGGATGTGTTTGAAATGAGCCAATAGAATAATTTCGTTGCAGTAACGTAGGTTAAGTGATTCTATTGATTGGCCAGTTTTTATAAGAATTGTAATTAAATTTATTTATTTGTTTTTTTTTATTTTATATACTTAATTGTCAGTGTTTCTCTTCTATATCTATCTACTAAAAACCATTATTAAGATTTGTTGTGTAATTTTAAAGATCTAAGCATACTGAACTGCATAGGGACAGCGGGAAGCGACTTTCCTATCCTAACGTGATGTAGGGGAGGTAGGGGAGGGATGGGCAGTTGGGAGACATGGGCACCCCTCTTTTATTCTGATTTCATCATAGATTTTATTTTT
>BHDV01030365.1:88169-107369 GCA_005406045.1 Adoxophyes honmai
TAGCGCGTTCAAACAAACAAACAAACAAACAAACAAACAAACAAACAAACAAACAAACAAACTCTTCAGCTTTATTATATTATAGTATAGATTTAGTGGAAAAAATCGGTAAGTAACAGTATTTAAGAATTTACTTTAGGTTATCGCGCGCGATGCTTGGAAAAACCTAGAACTTGTAAAATCACTGTTCTAAAAGATCCACCTAGATTAAAATTTTGATCCTCCGAAGCGCTGTGAAACACGAAGTTTACTCGTCAAACGCATAAAGAAGTCAAAAGAACGTTGTGAGATTTTAACAAGATGGAATATTAAATTTTCCTCCAAATTTAGTTCTGGGCTACGATTAATCAAAATATTTGCTCTCTTCACCAAAATTCTTTGTCCCGAGACAAAACGGAAGACTTAATCATTTAAACTGCTCTAGAGATTTAAGCACACTGTGGACAGAATAAAAGATTCATCTTTTTTAAGGTTCCACATTCCTGATGTCCAGTTTCTGTATTACTTTATTCTTAAAACGTATACAAATATTATATTAATGTGCGTATGTGGTAAACACCGCGTTTAAAATAACACTTCCCCAATTCATGATTTTTGTCCTGTACAATGATTTTTTCGTTTCAACTATCTTTATCTAAATAAAAGAAGCATAATAGTGACAAGTTGCTAGCCTGTCGCCCAAAGCTTATCTAAACTATTACCTTAATCACCTCTTATGACATCTATGGATGAAATGGAGAGATATTACTCTTGTAGCGCCGAGTAGTAAAACTTCATCTAAAAATAATGTAGGTGACTACATCACCAACAACTATCAAAATGGTATCCTACCTACACATGGCACTAACGAAGTTTCGACGTTCAGTTGCATAAAATAACTTCCAACTTTGTCTCCGGGCATAACATCTGCCTGGAGAGTGATCTCTCTATTGGAGACTTTCCCACACTGGTGACCCCTAACTTAGAAGTAACAACGCTTCGATGAATTTCCATCATTAATGTGCACGCTTTCAACAAGAAAGGTTATAGCACTGTGCATCACTGTGCACCGACACAGATGATTCATCCTTTCGTACAATACATACTGGCACACAGTAGGGCTTGCGATGAAAAATGTAGTAATTCGTTTGATGTGTGTAGCAATTCCGTAGCAATTCTCGCAAACGCGATTTGACGAGAGTCGGCGTGGGAGGGAAATACGAATCGTAATCCTTTGAGTGGTTGAGGCAAGAACCGGTATATGCTAAAGGTTGACGCAGACGTTACGGCTCAGTTAAAGGTGGGTATGGACCAACGTTACGAGGTGTAATGTAACATGTTACACAGCGAGCAGTCAGTACTTTTGTTTCCCCGTAACACGTCGTACTGACTGCACGAATGCTCGCTGTGTAACATGTTACATTACACCTCGTACTTAATTTTGGTCCATACCCACCTTAACGGAACCGCCTCAACTCGAACCATTGCATTCTTTATGTAGTGACATAGTCAACGTGACTTAAATCAAGTGACTGTCCTACATGTTAAAACCAAAAATTCTAAATTCAGTTGTATAAATAAAACTTACAACTTTCTCTCCGAGGACTTCAGTCCTCAGGCGTGGATGAGATGTGCCTGGAGAAAAATCTATTAATTGATGTCTTTCCCACATAGACGCAAAGTTGAAAATGAATTGCCGCTTGGTGCCTAGCGGTTACGTGTACGACAACCTTAAGACGAAATATCGCTATTACCGTAACAAATATGGACAAAGGTGGGATCGGTAAGCTCACGGCTGCTGTACCTATTTGGTTACGCTGAAGATCCTTAAATACATAGGTACAGTATTCACATTAAATTTGGGTCTACAGTTTATACTAACAATGCTATGTTATATTTACTTTCAAGAGATAGCTTAAGGAAATTATCTTGATTAAATAGACCCGTTAAATTGTGATTAATTCAATGTCTGTGCTTGTCCCATACAACTTAGAAAATGCATAAACTTACTTAAATACAGATAAATATCGAAGATTCGAGAACAAACATTCGAGTATTCATCATACATACAATACATCTGCCTCGACCGGGGATCGAACCCGGGACCTTAAACTTTACAGTCAGGTTCTCTAACCACTGGACTATCCCGCCAACAAAAGTTTGTTTCAGATTTTCAAATCATCACAAAACATATTAAAGTACTCTAAATTACTATCTCGCTGTTCAAATAACATGTCACAAAATACACACATGAAATTCTTGTTAAAATCAAAATAAACCCGACATACGAACTAATTCAAATCTTACCTGTATTTATACTGCCCGTCAGCATTATCTTCCATCTTACTCCTTCGCGCCCGTCTCGCACTCTCGCTGTCTCGCCGAAACAGCCGAGCACTTACGAACTTGCACGAAACAACCCGAACGTTGAGTGTAGTATTACGGTGTTATTTGACATCCATTTTCGCTCTAAATCTTACAAAGGAATTTCGGTTTAGAAAGAGAATCGGTTTGAGTGGTAAAGGGTTACATAACTTGTGTGGATTCAGGGTGAGGTTAATTTAAACGTATGAAAGTATGTAGGTGAGTAGTTTAAATTACTACTAAATACTTACTTACTAGCTTTTGCCCGCGGCTTCACTCGCGTAGGGAAATGGGAGTTATGAAGAGACAAAAGTAGTCTATGTCAATCTCCATCCTTTTAACTATCTGTACCCAAAAAATCACGTCAATACGTCGCCCCGTTTAGCCGTGAAAGACGAACAAACAAACACACTTTCCCATTTATAATATTGAGTATGGAAGTATGGATATGGATTAATAACCTCTGTATTGTAAATAATCTGCTCATCCGTGCTCACATATGTGTGATAGCTACGTCTATGCGACCAAGTTGCAGAAAGTGTAAAAGTTCAGAGAAATTTCTTAAAAAAATACAAGAAACGTAGAAATTAGCCACGTAATCAATTTGTCTATTATGGAAAATTTCCTATGGCACAGTCATAAGTACCTAAGTACATGACTCATAACCATAACCATAACCAAGAATACTTTCGGTTCTTCGCTATAAAAACCTTCTGTATTCAATTGCTACATGCAACAGCGTCTACGACGTAGCGCTGCTACGAAAACCTCTACGACGTAGCGTCACGATTACAATATTAGATTTTTTTTAACTACCGAAGACTATTCAGCCGTGAAAATTAGATTAGCTTTTGGGAATTTCAGAAAAATCACCAAAAAAGAAATGATTCGTTGCGAACCTTATTAAAATTGGGGGAAGATTCTGAAACTTAACTATGTGCAAAATTCCACAATTTTTGAAAAGATAGAATTACTGCTTATCATAATTACACAAACTTGCATAAACCAACACATGGAATGGTGTTATTCTTGTAACATGGCAAACCTCCATGCTGCATAACTGGCCGCTCACAAAAAGAATAAATTCTAAATTCTAAATTCCCAACTGGCTTTTGTTTTTTCTCGCACACTGATATCGATTTGGCTAGGCGAAAGCCGCTTTTTTGACATAATTAATCTTAAATTGCTTAATAAAAAAATATCTTTATTTAGTTTGTGCTTAACAAGGGCTGCCACTTATGCAGGTACTGTAATATATTATTGTAAATAGCATAATTTCCTTTTCTCTTTGTAAAACCTAATCCAAGTCTCGTTTAGTTTAACGTTCACTGGCCTAGGCTTTTAAACGAGACTTGGATCGGTAGTGCAACAAACTGGTGACACGGATCGTTGTTTCCAGCCCTTCCTTTCCCGCTTCGCTTCCTCTATTTGCCGTATTCCGTCTTCCGTCGCCCTACTGCCTCGGAACAGACCGGCGCTGAATACTGAAGCCTGAGGGAGCTCCGAGGCGGCACGAATCCTCTGCCTTGTCAACCATCCTTTCTCAAAACCTGACTCATCCTAAGGCCAGTTGTGTTTACATTTTTAATTAATCCCTAAGAGCAGTACTGATTTTTATAACTTCTTTGTATATACACTTTTACATTGTAATATAATCTTATAAAACCCACTCCCTGTTTATTTTCAATTCTGTCTCCCACCTAGCCGGTGACATTCTAAGTCTTACAGAAGGTATACACTATACATTCTAGGGACGTAAATGACATAATGTAATAGCTAAGTGAATCGATAAGCTAGCTACTCCATGTTGTATACTACATACACAATTTGTATTACAAATTCACGCTGAAGCCATAAACTTTATTCCCCCTTCAGTGCGTCTAGACTTTATCGGTACGTCGTATAAAATTCAGATAAGAAGAGTTTTGTAAAATATTATACGAGCAGCACACTAAACTTGTCAGTTATTGTTATTAAATGATACATACATACATAGATATTCTCACGCCTGTATTCCCATGAGGGGTAGGCAAAGCACATGAATTCAAGAAATCCAGTGCCACGTTTAGCTAATTCAGGGTAACGAGATGGTTAAACGTGATATTGCAGTGACAGGTTGCTAGCCCATCGCCCACAATACACCCTTTCCCAGAGTCGACAATATTATGGAGGTTACATAATGTACAACACTTACATACATCACGCCTGTATTCCCCGATGGGATAGGCAGAGCACACGAAACTCTATATAGACAAAACCATGCCTATTTCAAGTTTTGAAGCCACTCTTATAGATTTTTTTTTGGGTTTTCGGCTGGCAGGTACAACATTGACAGCTTGCTAGCATGTCACCAAAAATGTCATGATTTCAACTGTCATGACGTAACCCGAGACCATTATTTTCAATTTCAAAGAGAGATTGGTTTGGACTGTCAAATTTAATGCGATCGTGATTCCAAACGCGGTAGACAATAATCCCTGAATTTTCAAATCAAATCTCACCTTTATTAGATAGCCAATTCTTACAACACTCCAATCTTACTACATACACACATCACACCTGTATTCCCAAATAGGGTAGGCAGAGCACACGTAACACTACGAAGACAAAACCATAAGTAATGCCATTCGTGGCCACTTCTAGCACATTTTTAGGTTTTAAATTACCACGTACAATAGTGAAAGGTTGCTAGCCCGCCTAAAATATATCTTAATCTGTTTCCTTAGTCGCCTCTTACAACTCCAATGTCACTAACTCTACATAGGGTGACGGCACCAGTTATGGACGGTTTAAGCTGACAAGCACCAGTGATGGACACTTCATTCATAATTTAAAGACCATAGAGTTGTGAATTGATTGTTGTAAAACAAATGACTTTTCCTTAGTGGGTAGTAAATAAGAGTCATTGTCCATTACTGGTTCTATGTCCATTACCGGTGCGGTCACCATAATTAGCTCAATTCGAATTCCAAACGACGCGCTTCACTCAATTTAATTCCATAGAGCGATATACGAGTAGAAGTGAACGTGAGCGGAATTCGCGACGGGCGGATATTCGATGTCACTCGTCACACGGAAGCTGCCTGTATTATCTAGGCCTTTCAACATAACTGGATTGAAATAGAGGGAAAACCTGTTCTAGGTCACTGCGATCGAGTTTTAGGGATCCGTACCTCGAAACCTACTATACTATTGGAAATTCCAACTTAAACCCTAAAAAGTATGTCAGTAAAATGGCCACGAGACGTGGAATAGTCATGGTTTTGTTTATGTAGCGTTTTATGAGCGCTGCCTACCCCATTTCGGAATCAGGAGTGATATATATGTATGTGACATGGATCTTTTTGTTGTCTCTCCAATCTGACTATCTGTCTGTCGTCTATCACGACACTCTTTTTCTCAGGAACGCGCGGAGGTATCAAGCTGAAAATAACCTGGAGGTATCGATGAATACATAACGGTACGGAGGCCTTAGTGCGCGATTCCGACTCGCACTTGGCTGGTTTTGGCTTATTAAACAGTTTCTGTCACTACCAGTAAATTTTTTGATTTAAAACAGACGAAAGAGGTACGACAGCGACAGGCTGCTAGCCTTAATCCGTACCAATATACATATAAATGTGAAAGTGTGTTTGTTTGTTTGTCCGTCTTTCACGGCTAAACGGAACGATAGATTGACGTGATTTTTTAGGTAGAGATAGTTTAGGGCATGGAGAGTGACATAGGCTACTTTTTGTCTCTTCAAAACCCCCCATTTCCCTAAAGGGAGGGGTGGAAGTTTTCAATATAGAAAGCTATAAATTGGTATGTGTGCTATCTCTTCTATGATACCCCGAATTTAACGGGAGCGGAGCCGCGGGCAAAGGCTGGTTAAGAATAAATGGGAAGATGTTAAGGTCTTAACCAGACAACACACTGAAATTAAACTTGCATAAAATGTAAAAGAAAAGTCGAAACTTGGATGTTAGTTTTGTCCTCATTCACCACGTTTCATGGGATTCTAATTCTTATTTAGTAAATTTACGAACTAATTGTGATGTTACAGGTAACAGCCAGTAACAGGTAAAAAGACAGACAGTTAAAATTGTCGCAGCGTATATTTCATTAGTTTTGTCTTTTAAATTTAGGACGTAACGTGGGTAGATCGTTTTCAAATTGTTTGGTAAATTTCATTTATAAAACTCAGAGATGTGGGCGTATTGTTATTTGTTTGAACAATAATTTCCTCACAGGCTTTCAAAGGCAAGGGTGACACGGTTGGAAAAGTTTTCACGTTTCTGAGAATCGCCACCCAGCCAGAAAAATTACGTATGAAATTTCTCCAAGAGAGATATTTCTGAATTGTAAACCCTACACCAGCCGACAAATTAGGTATACACAAAGAATTTGATAACTGTGCCACTTTGTACCTTTTTACTTCACCTACCTACCTTTACCGTTACGAAAATGTTCAAAATGGCACAGGTATCCAATCATTTTGACTGTACTTAAAAACATTGAAAAAAAACTTAAGCAATGCAATGTTGTTAACATAGTGAATGTGGTAGCGAAAATGAGGGTAGTTGTGAACCGCTGTCATTTGTATTCTTTCTTTCTTTCTTTCTAAAATTAGAGCGGTTTCACACTACGTCCGATCCGAACCACTGAAAATATGGTCCATCTTAGCCGTAGAACAATTTCTATGGCAATGTACGCACTAGATCCGATCTCCGTCATCCAATTTCTTTCCGTCATTCTATAGAAATTGTTCTACGGCTAAGACGGACCATATTTTCACGGGTTCGGATCGGGTTCGGATGCGAAACCGCTCTTACTGTTATGTGCAGTCACGCTGAAGGAGCTGCGGCGCGCATTGTGCATGTTTCCGCTGTGGTACGTTGCACCAGATGATGGGGCACAAATTGGTTAGAAATAGACATACAGACGCGAGTGTATTAAGTATTTCACTTTGACCACTTGTTTACCGAGTCCGTTAAAACATGTTTGTAGCGCAGGTTACCCCTTGGCGACCGGTTGGCGCATAGCCAGCCAATCGATCGCTTGTTGCGGGCCAATTTGCAAGGTTCTAATTCTTGAGGTCGCTCTGAATTCGCTAAATGAGTCTATTAGAACCATTAATGGTTCATACTGTTTTAAACTTTTGTGATTTTCACTCATATTTAGGTATACAGGGTGACACATAAGACGTGATACAAAACCATTTATTTATAGAAGTTACCTTAATACTTAAAGATCCCACTACGTCCCGTATTGTTAAACTAATTGGAAGTATCGTTTTTAATTTTTTTAAGTAGTCCTGTTATTTTCTGCTCCTCATGGTTACCCTAACACAACTTGTTAAGTGTAAAGAGTTTGAAATCAGTTTCATAGTAAATACTCTTTTATCTTGGCCGGTAATTGATGAATAAAACACATTCTGACACGGTGACGTTACTTGTCATAACAAACATCTCGAATTGATTTCTAGTTTTTATGAGTTTCTCTCCCAAAAATGTATCGAATTGAATAAGTTCAAGTTTAGTGTTATGTTACGATGTCTTCTGCCTATCCGTACACCCATATTAAGCTGTCGGACATGGTGGAATTTTATTTTAAGTCATCGATCACGGTGCAAACACAAACCCTATTTCACCTAAGATACCCCGAGTCTCCAACTCCAACCCGGCTGTTATAAACTCTACAGTCCAAAATTTGAGGGGTTTTGGTCAATTTAGAGTTCCAGTACATGCTCAAAGTAGAGAAAACTACGATATTCAGACGCTATAAGAACGAGAGTACTCAGGTATTTTTGCAACGTTACCCAGAAGCCAGCACTAGAAAAGCGGCATCACGATTTGGGACAACTCTATTTGGCGTCTGCTAAACACCGAAGGATTTCATCACTTTCATTTCTAAAGGGTGCTCGACATCTTTTTGGCAGATACCCCAGAAGGGTCCAATTTTGCCAGTGGTTGCAATCAAATCTACACCAGAACACTTTGTGAACAGATGAAGCCACTTTTAGCAGGCTAGGTTTGTTAAAATAAATATCCATAACGAGCATTGGAATCCTCAACGATTGTGTCATAGAGCCATATTTTATTACCCTAAACTGAACCAAGTACGAAGACGTGCTAAGAAATGTACTACCAACTCTACTGCAAGAAATTTCACATCATAACATAGAAAACATGTACATATTTTCAACAAAACGGGGCTCCAGTTCACTTTTCTTTGCGGGTTCGTGCCTATCTCTGGACCAACAGTTTCCTGACCGCTGGATTGGACGCAGTGGTCCAGTCGCGTGGCCGCCCCGTAGCCCGTAGCGTAGTTTTTTGTGGAGTGACATCAAAAGGCGTATAAATTTACCAACGAGGATACAACACTGTCATGCACAGAACTCCGTGAAAAAATAATACAATCTTTCGATGCCGTCAAAACCAACGAGTTTGTACACGGTAGACTGAAGTCGAATCTAAGACTACGTGCAGACTTGTGTTGCCGAGAGGGTGGTGATCACATCGAGCACCTGTTTACATACATTTAAGAACTTTACACAATTTTATTATGTAGTTTAAAATAAATTTAAAAACAACTCAACTTGGCTTATTATTTAAATGAATGCATTATTAGAAATTGCTGAAAGCACCTAGTATCGCAATTATTATTACCTGCCACTGAGTGCAGAGATAAAATAATTTTACAAGTTCATTTGACAGCTAATTACTTGCTGTAGGGTGTCCATAATTCAAGATTTAAATTATTATTTTTGTTAGAAATTTAACAAAAGTTAAGCAAGGCCAATCTTAATGATTCACTAATTGCATTATATTAGTTTTCAACAACTGAGTCGGATAAGTTTGTTTTGTATTACGTCTTATGTGTCACCCTGTATGTATACGCGGCACTTAATCACGACAAGTCAACTCGTGACCACGTTCGCTGTAACGCGGCCGAAACGTCGAGAGGTAATTAAAAATACCTAACCTAACATAAATATTACAGGTTTATTTTGAGTTTTCGTGTTTTCCTTTATCGAATTACTCGAGCTATATTGCACAAGCCAATTCCCAGGTAAAACTAAGTTCCACCAAATACTAGCAAAATAGAGCAAGAAAAAACAAACTACAACAAAACAGAAAACAACAAAACAAGACTAAACATCACCTTTATAGCCTAGACCCAAAATAAACGCCCAAAGTTCACCCTGTGCTACCTAAACCACACGTAATGACACTATACTGCCATAACGGCCTGGCAAAGAATAAATATTTACGACAAGAAATATCTCGTTTTCGATTAAACTCTGTTTCCATTTCTGTCGTAATGAGGGGAGAAATTCCTTATTATGCCCCGAGGAATGAGCAGGGTGTATCTAATCATAATCAGTGTATGAACTCAAAACAAACGTACGTAGGTGCTATTATAGCTATCTACCGGTTTGACACGTAATATTGCACAATAGAGTTGAAAGATTATTGAAATTTGACTTCGCGATTTTTTTTCTGTCAAGCCGAAATTATTGTATTATGTTTATTACACGAGGGCATACCCGTGCTAGTTAGACTTGATTTTTTCACAGATTATGTATTTCTTTTGCCGCTATAACATCAAAAACTAAAAAGAAAGGAAGATAATTATTTACGGAGGCTCCCATACAGAAATCGAGATTTGTAGGTATGCACTTAATTTTTTCGATATATCGTTTGCTTTTATCATACTTAGATCCATTCAGTCTTTGTAAAACGCATTTGTTAACTGAAGTCCGTAGGATGTTGACATTCAAAGTTGATTGCACCCACCCTCAGAGTCGTACAGCATAGTAGTATAAATCAATCTGTCAATTTGTACAACAACCTACCTAAAGACCTTAAGTCCATAACCAACCCCAATGTTTTCAAACGTAAGCTAAGAGATTATTTAATAAGAATGTGTTTTTACGACGTAGACGAATTTATTAGCACATAGCTTATGTTATTTTTGTTATTTTTGTAAATTATTATATTCTGTTAATATTCATAGATATAAAATGCTACGTAGATGCAAGTTTTTAATTGCATATTTTGAAATGTCCGACACAATGTGAACATTGTTATGGAATAAACAATTTGAATTTGAATTTGAATTTGATAACGCGTTCGCTTAAGGCGGTTTCCAGCGAAATTATCAGATTTTTCCTCCTAATTCCACTTTGGATATCATCCTGTTACTTATTTACTTACCTACGTATTTTTTCATTAAAATACTTACCTAGCCCCAAGGCTGTTGCGGTAACTTCAACCCACGTTTTGTTTCAGCCAAAAAATTAACCTTTATGCTTGAGTTTTTTAAATTATGAAGAAAGTCACGTGGCTCGAATTAATCTGCCTAATGATGATGATTAAAAAGTGTCTAGGTCACGCGTGGGAGATGTATTGTAATGAGCCATTTTATAAAGAGCTGTACATTAGCGACTAGTGGCTAGCCTACCGCCTAAAATATACCATTACCTAGTTTCTTAGTCACCTCTTACGACAGAAGAAATGGAGTGGTGGTATTCTAAGCCCGACACCACACAGGTAACGCAAGGAAAACGCAACTGCCGCAAAAATCTCCATATTCTCCATACAGAAAGACAATTTCAGTAAAGGTCTAATCTAATGTAATGTAGCCTGCTTGTCACAAACATACCTCACGTTTATTAATGACAGTAGCCCATCAAAAACGAAAATGGTTCGGTCCCGTAATAGCAATTTGATAGTTCACTTAACCGTGAGACAGTGAATAATTTACCTTTACGTCTGAAAGGCGAAGGTAATTCTAGGGTTTGACTCATACAGCCACGTTTCGAGCCGATCCTTCAAGGTTGGAATTCAAACTAACTTGAAACTTGAGTACATTCCCCGGCACCTAACTTGGCAACTTGGTCCCGCTGCTTCAAACTCTTCCCATGTTTTAAGCCAGAGTCTGTATAATGTTTGTAGGTATATTTGTATGTTGATTCAGCGGTTCTCAAAAAATATGGCAATCGAACCCTTTTAGCAATCATCACATAAAATGACAAGCCGCGAGAAAGATCATCCAACTAAAAAAATCATCTCTATTTTTTTCTAGCTTTATCTAGACGCCAGCTCGCAACTGACCAATCAACTCCGATCGTCTGATTGGTTGAAATCCAGCCGGGCGGCATGTGTTTCTAATTAAACGATGTTGACATTCAACCAATCAGATTCTGAACTAAAGGCACTTGTCCCATCAAGAGCTAGTAAAGCGACCAGAGAGCTATCGGCGATTTTTTCGCCCAAGAAACGAACGAAAGATGAGGATTCTCTTTTAGTAAATGAGACAGACATATTCATGTTTTTTTGCTGGCTGACCACACTGCCGCCACACTCGCTCTATCAGTTTGTCGGTTTTGCCCGCTTGATAGTTAGAACTCTAGCAACGAGATGAGAGGGATAGGTATTATTTCAAAAACGCAATTAAAAGCTCGTCCATAGTTACTTGAAAGTCTTTCAAGAAACCGCTACTTATCACCGTACAGTATCTCTCGTAATGGTTTGAACAAGTCGAGCGAGTAACGTGACTAATAGTACTCCATCGCACTCGAATCCTCGCCCACTCGATCTATTTTATCGTTCAACTTATTTTTTTCGCTCATCGTCAACGGTGAGACAGGTGCCTTTAGATGCCTTTTTAGATACGTTCAATGTAACACACCCCGTTGTTTCGCAACAATTTAGGCAAATGTGGCAATAAGGATCTCCAAGCACATTTTCAAGAAAATCCTGATAAGGCAATCTTAATTTAAGTTCTTAAGAGAGGTAGGAAATCTCGAGCGTGATTACAATAAGAGGCTGACTAATTTTTTTTTTTTGAGAGGTTAATCCCTAGGCGATGATTTTATTTTAGCTTAGCTAAGGGTCGATATAACCTGACGAGAATAATAGAAAGCAATCCCTCGCTCCATGTGTCAAGTTTTTCAAAGTTTGCGTACCTAGTCGATTACAGGAGTGCCAACGAGACGAGGCACATCTCGACGAGGTCATTTTTAAAGACTTAATTTAGATAAACGTTTTTTACATTAAATAAACGATCAACAAAAAAATTGTAGTTTTACGTCTATTCGTGTTACAAATATGCTAACGTTATTTGCCCAACCTATATCTAGTTATTTAGTCTAATGTTAACACCCTATCCTAAGTTGCCGCACACAAGCCCTTCGTAACGGCAAGCTGTCATTACTTCTTACACCCATCGTTGCTCGAGTTATGTATTTAAATCTTCCCAAAGGTTAAGGATCATTCGTTACAGGTCCCTCGTAAAAGTTTATGAGCAAATGAAAGGGAACTGACTGGAAGTACATTCGACGAAACACCTTTTATTTGTTTTACAACTCAGGGTCGCAGATGTGGTCTCGGATTTAGGATCGCGGATGTCGTAGGGCAACTATGGATGGATTAAGGTATAGGTATCTTAAGCGACAGGATAGTATAACAGTTACTACACTCAGACATAATTAAAAAAAAAATTGCACCCTATTTCTGAACTTCCCCAAAAACGATGTGATAAACAAACATTTGGACATTAAGAAAGTTACAGGCAGGAATTTAGAAACCAGAATATTTGTTAAAACAAACGAAAAAATTAATTTTACATTTTAACAATCTACTTTTGGACAGACGAGTATTTTGCATTTACTTAGATAAGTACCAATACCTTAAGCGTGTTAAAAATAACTTGACTGCATAAGAGGGAATAACTATTTACGTAACATATTCCGTTTAAAAGTCTGCACTAGATATAAAATTAGAAACAATGCCAGCGGCGCCCCGTTTTATAATTGCATAAAATAACTCAATGCCGTCTGACCTATACGGGATACGTAGGTAGGTATGTGAAGTCTGTGTACAACATACGATTTTGTTGTACCTATAAGAAACCATTTCATCGATTTTAATAACAAGAAAAACTTGTATATTTTATATTGAAATGTACCTGCCGTTTAAGACCTACACAATCGATATCTAAATAGAAATAGTGTTAGATTTCTTTTTCAAAAATTCGGCGCATGATTCTCAAACACATGATTAGGTACAGGTTAATTTTAAATTTATAAACGCAGTTTATCTCATCATTAAAATCGGCGACATGGTCCCTAAAAACAAATCTTCCTACGTTGTAGTTTCCAACATCCCCATACGGACCGATCTAAATAACAAAACCACTCAAGGAAGTCTCAAAATTAGCCAAATAGCCGAGGCAATAGTTAGATAAGTAACTTATGTGGTCCCCAAAATTAAACTCATGGGGCAGTGAGAACAATTAGTTTACCAACTTTGATACCTATCACTTAGGAACGCTAATCAAGAGTTGAACCCGGGCTTGATAAAATTAGTCATGACATTGGGTTATACAATATTGGACGTTATTGAGCGTAGGTTGACTTGACTTGGAGCTATTATAGTATGCAATTCGCTTGACGTAATCTTAAAAAAATGGCTAAGTAGGAATCGGACTGGCGCACGAAGGGTTCCGTACCATTTTGTAAATGAAAGGCTTTGATGAAAAAAAATTCAGGTCTAAGTATGGAAAACTCAAAAAATATTGTTTTTTTCTATTTTTGTGTGAAAATCTTAATGCAGTTCACAGAATACATCTAGGTACTAACCAAGTTTCAACAGTATAGCTCTTATAGCCCTCGGAAAAGTGGCTGTGACAAACGGATAGAAACACAAACGGTTCTAAAACGATTCCGTTTTTTGCCATTTGTATACGGAACCTTAAAAATCGCATAATGTGTCGCTAATATTTTGCTCTAAAACAAATAGAAGAAATATGTATAATGTTATTCGGACGTGCGTAACTGCCGGGACGTTTTCTTCTTAACGTTAAATATGAGCCAGAGCGAAAACGCGTGGAATAAAAATATTCCTACACAATTACCTTCGTTATTTTCGTAATTTATATTATTGTTAAAAACTAAGTAGTATTTGGTAGTTGTCCGCCGGTACCAGATTCGTCGAGCACAAGAAGTCGCGCAAAGAGAGCGCTGGCGCGCAGTGCGCGTTTGGCAGCAGCGGCCGCTGCGGCTCCTAGATGAAGGGCTACGAATTAGCCCGAAACATGTCGAGCTAAACTCGATTTAAAAACGTGAGTTATCCGTAAAATTTTTAACACAAGAAACCAATGCTAGTAGAAACGTTTACTTTTGTGATAGTAAGCATTTATTCATGACGTAATGTTACAAATAAATGCTAAATATTATTAAGTTTGCTTACTTACCCTAATTAGTTAAGATATTTGCGAACCAGCAACCTTATTATGTACCTATTATGTAGGTATATTAATTAAGTGTTGCCTATTCTGAACACCTACTCACCCACATAATCATACATACTGGCAACTGATTCATTCATCGAATCACAGACTGGATACTAAAAATAGAAATTCCAAAAAATTGCATAATTTCAATAAAAATCATTCATAAACACGTCTAATTAAGTGTAAAAACAAATTATGTAACCTCTACACTCACATTCAACCGTTTTATGTCATGTATAATGTCCACCGAAAACGCGTGAGCTCTCTACGGAGGCTGCGACGCAACTGGCGACCCGCTAGACTGGCAGACTGCACAACGGGCCTTTTTACATTAACTCACACCAGTATCCACATCTCTCTCTAACCAAGGTTGAGTGAAAGAAACAAACGAGTCGCGCGTTTTCGAGCGCCCCTCCCCCCTTCATCGCATTGAGCTGACTGGCGCCCAACATGGGACCTACAAATTGATACGTTTCTAGTTGAATGCTGTTCATGTAAGGCGGTAGATACGAATTGGTGTACGACACGTCGTTGTATAGCAAAGTAGCGCTACTTTCGGTTAAGTGGTGAGCTTATGAATACATCGATCTTTATGTTTGAGTAGGTCCGTAATGAAGTTACGGGAACGGCGTTGTGTAGTGAAATTGTGGTATTTGTGTCGTGAATGTCGTTAGTTGAATGTTTGTCCATTAGCAGGCATTAATGCGAGACATAGGCTTTCATTATAATCGTTCCTTGGAACCGTTCGATATACATTAAGAAGCACTGACTCGGACGGAATATCTTTAAAAATGTTTCGACCTCTGACCTTTCAGTAATGGGTCATGACGAGCGAAAAATAAACGGGGAGAAGAAGGAATAAAGAAAATCAAAAGAAAAGTAAAATAGATTTAATATTTCATTAAATATGTGTCAATAAAATTTTACTTACAACAAAAATAGTAAATTATTAAAATGGCAAATTTATCACATTTTTCTTCAGCACATCCAGTTTTTATATCATTTTGGTACATATATCCTTAGGACTTTTATTTGGAAGCATCATAATATCACAATGTTTTCAATAATAATGGCATCAAATTTATTCAGATCTTAATCTAATAGTTTCAGATATGTTCAATATCGAACTACATTTTTTGTAAACGATAACGTTTACTGTTGTAATTCCATGAACAAAGAAAATAAAAAATAAGAATACACAGAAATAAAACAATACCGAATTAAATGCATTCGTTGGAATTGAAAAATTAATACAAATACTGACAAAATCATAAAAAAGAAGTAATAACATTTATACAAAATGCAAAATATACACAAAAATATGGTCAGAACTTAAATCAATGCTAAAAGTACCTTACAGCCAATTCACAGCAAAATAATTAAATTTCGTTTTCCTAATTAACTTTTTCTGTTATAAAAACAGAACCTACCTACCAACTTTCTTGTCTTGGAGGAAAAAAAATACAATTGCGACCTATTTAGCAGTCGCAAAGAGCTTAAAACCGTACAGAAGCTTATGAAAGCCTAAACATTTTGCGGCTTGTTCCGTCGTACTAACCTTGGGTTGCGGTTTAACTTGCTCCAAAACATGTTGCGTTTAGATTAGCTTTACCTCTAACGTTTGTGTTTGTGATTATTTTCTCGCTTAGTAAGACAAGGAGCGAGTATATTCGCGAGCGCGGGATAGACTATACGTGTAAAACTACAAATACAAGGTAGTTTTACACGTATAGTAGCATACCTGGTGATAATTCTTCTTAAATACAAAATATCGCAAGTTATGGAAAAAAAACCAATGCTACGAAAAAGGGCCTACATCGGCATAACCATCAAATTGCTAAAGGCCATTTGATTCTCGAGTGTGCTGCGTCCGTAAAATATACAAAATCAGTAAGATTTTGGATAAACAAAATATTTTTTTTGGGTTACAAAACAACAGTTTTTAGGTTATCCTTGTGAATTATCACCAGAGAGGTCTGTTACACTTACAAATGTCAGAAAATGTGTCAATCCTCTACTTTCCGTGATCTGTGAATAGATCCTATCCTATTCATTTTTATTTCCATCATCCATCATTATCCTATACTTTCTGTTAAGCTTTTTACTGATCAACCTCCTTTTAAATATTGGTCTATCGGAAGCGCTGGTAGACTCGATAATGACGCGTAAAGTGCTCATAGGAGCCTATTTGCATAAATAGAGTTTTGCCCCAGTCCAACCGTTTTCGTCGTTGACATTTCAAACTGAATAATAAAGTACCATATTAATATAAGCGACAACGTCACTCATTTAATACAATTATTGGCTGACACCTCGGGTGCCGTCGGTTCACGGGCCTTTTCGATCGCAAAAAATTAAATGTGGAATCTGACAGTTAATTTTTTGGTCATTTTCTTGTTACATTCCATATTCTTTATTCAAAATGACCAGTTCAAAACCGTAGGGATTTCATCTTGAACAATGTTTTGCGTGGATGTAAACTTAATGTTGCGACGCCAATGAAATGTTTTCTGTTAAACTGTTAAAGTGTCGAACATACGGACGTTTAATCTAAGGGGTTAAGAACATGTAGCGTAGTTTTATCTGAGCGCTGATTGGTTTAAACAAAGAAGGAATGATACTTTTAGGCGAAACAGAGTGAAAGGGCGTGGGTAACAGGGCAAAAAATCACTTTGAGCGAATTATGTCGACATTCCTTTCGATTCTTTTTACCGCTATCCCCGCGTTTATCAGAGCATTCAAGAGTGAAGTTTTTGATTATACAGAGAGACATTTTAAAGACTCGCCAAAGGCTAAGCAGTGAGTGTATGTATGTTTCATAACATAACAAACGATCTATTTATAGATAAAGTCACTGCAGTTTGGCAGGTCCTTATATTTCATCCTGTACAAAGTGGATTCAGAAAGACGACAGCAAGCGATTCTTAAGTAAAGTAAAGCATTAAAAAGGTCATTTTGTAGAATTAATCTGCGCGTCAACTTAAAAATAGTTTTATAGAAACTCTCTTTCTACTTATTGTCTTATATATACGTGCATCTACTGTGCACATAGTATACTTTGTGCAAGCGTTGTCTATAAGCTTTCACAGACCCGTTTTAAAGTGACCACTGAGAACTGAAACAAAAAACAAAGGGAAATCATTAAAATACAAAACAAAAAACATAAAGGTTACATTAAAAAGTAACAAGGTTTAAGTATAAATTAAATTATTGAGATACTTTTGGTACTGAACTAAATGTAAATAAAGTAAGTCATGTAATGTATAATTCAACAGCCAATCAGAACGGTGGTTTAGATCCTTTTCCAAAATAAAATTCCAAATATTTATAGTGACAACATTTTTTTTTTTTTTTTTATGGCCCGCACGGTTTGTGCACTGTGGCCTGACAACATTTTCATTCGCATGTTTTTTCTTAGGCTTAGTTTGATGTAGTTAATCATTTAACCCTAGCAGGTGTCCTAAACCTTTGGGATATTAATAAAAAAGTAACTTAATATCAAAAAAAGCACATAGTAATATTTAACATGTGGCGAACGACTCAAATTAATTTCCATTTCTCGCTTATATCTATATAAACCTGTAATTTTACCTACGCTGACCTGATATTCCTGTACCATCAGAAACCTAGGATTGTTCCATCAGTGCTCTGGTACTGTCCTATCAGTGACCAAAGATTGTTCCAGCTGTGACTCCAACTGTGACCTAAGACTCTTTCGTTCCAAAAGTGGCCAGTCGTTTCTACCGATACTAACCTTTAACTGTTCCGAAAGTAACCTGGTATTGTTCTTCCATAGATCTAGCGATGAGCTTTGAAGTTCCATTTTCCTAGGATTGATCTTATAGTCAAGTAAAATTGTATCTTACCTGGAAGGGTTCAAATTGTCCGAAGATTGTTCAATGACTCAGACTGTTCCACCAGTGACCTAGTCCTGTTCCATTAGTGACCTAGTCTTGTTCCATCAGTAAATTAGCCTCATCAATGATCGAGGCTTGTTCCATAAGTAACTCAGCCTCATCAATGACCTAGTCTTGTTCCAGTAGCGACCTGTAAAGGTTCCCCGACTGACCTAGGCTTGTTGTCCCGGCGGTGCGGGCGCGCGTTCCGGTACACATGTCCGCCCTGGGACACGAGTGTTCCACGCGAGCTGGCCGGGCTGAGCGCCGTGTGGAGGGACGCCAGAGATTCGGACGGTGAACCGGATGGGGAGAGGCCGTTTTGCTCGTTTGTGGGTGTCAGGTCACCTGTGTGAACAATTTAGTGGTCTTTATTTTAGATAATTTTAAGGCCGATACAGCATGTGCAGCGATGATACATGCTTTTACTAGAACCAAAGTAGACCAATTTTTTTTCCGAATGTAACTTTATAAAAACTTATATTTTGAAAAATGTACTTTCTGCCTAGTTTCTTGCTGCGCATTCTTCTTGGCAATGATGGTTTTTCCGAAACGCTGGATATTCTACAATGACGAGTAAAAGTGCTCTTAAGAGCCTATTTGCATTAAGTTTTTTTTTATCTAAGTCTGTTGATGGGTGTAAGGGGGTCCATATTACATCTTACGGGCCCCAGGTCAA
>BHDV01030387.1:46653-69592 GCA_005406045.1 Adoxophyes honmai
ATCCATACATCCATCCATACATCCATCCATACATCCATCCATCCATACTCACAAACTTTCACGTTTATAATATTAGTAAGATGGTCGGTTCATACCCACCGGTTTACCGATATTACGTTCATTTATGGCCCTATCTATACATTACATCGTATACTATAGACTATAGACAATGCTTGACATTGAATCAATGAAGTAGTTCAATGTATTTAATCGAACCGTTTACTATCGTGAAACAAGAAAAAAGGCCGCTACAAATAACAATAAAACGACATGGATTTTATATCTCAGACTAACGGATAGACAAAAAGATTGACGGGAATCCAATGGATCCTAGTGCTAAACATAACGCTACTGTGAAACTCACTCGTAGTGAAATGAAAGATGATGCTTTAGATTGTTGTTAGTGTTGTTGTGTTGCAGTTGGCAATTGTGGCAAGACTAGTGATACTACTTATAATCTTGCCACATTAAATTCCGAGGGGTACATCTAATACTCGACAATAGTAATGCTTGTGGTGGTGACAATGTGGGCAGTTGTGAGCCAGCGTCAGTTGCGTCAAGTAGTCGCGCGGAAAGAGCGGTGGCACGCAGTGCGTGTTTTACCGCATTGTTCTACAAGGACGTAAGTGTATTCATTTCATGTCAATATAAGGGTTTAGCTAATTTTCTTTACTGCTATTACTGCTAGAAGAATAATAGCATCACAAAAGACTTACTTGAAGGGTCTGACGAGTTTCCGAGGGTCGTCGGTCTTCACTTTGATCTCGTATCCGGGGAAGCTGTTCCGCAGATGTTCCATGTCCAGGAATGTGTCGTTGAAGTCCAAGGTCGGGATCTCATTGGGCATTCTACATCAAAAAACATCCATTAATTAATAAAAGTGCTGTTGTATGTAGTAGCACAACAAGGCGCGCCTCAAATCGCGCGTGAGATTAACTACATGTCATTTTCTGGCGTCTCTATTCACTGGCGGTTTAGGTACTTAACTAAATGTAAACAAACTTCAGTTGTCAGATTTGACAGGTTTATAAGGTTATGATAAGTAGATACTCTAGATACCAACATTTTATCGGATTTTCAAATGGTTTAGCGCCTAACGGTTTGGTGCCTAGGTTTAGGTATACCAGAAACAATCGGAATTAGAACACTAAGGTCCATCAGATCAATAAATATATTAGGTAAGATTCCTTTGCTAAACTATTTGAACACCCGATAAAATGTGGGTAGTTATCATAACCTCATTAACCTGTCAAATCTGACAACCGAAGTCTGTTTACATTTAGTTAAGTACCTAAACCACGAGAGTATAGTTAAACATTGACAGATATAGCCTCTTAGATTCCACCCGTGCTTTGTCGTGTTAAGCCACTCTTCATCACTCTTGTGTGTGTATGTCTTGCGAGCCTCACGTGGCACAGTGGTTTGTGTTATTCAAAGCAAAGCCCTAACCTCTGTAATTTTGCTTTGACTCCTGTGTTGGGTTGGATTGAAGAGGAACAAAATGTGTTTTTACAGTTTAGTCAGGCCTCCGTCACTCCATGTACTTGCGCGCCATAATTACCCACCGCCCGGCCGAGCGGTCACGGTCCGCCGGCGGACCAAATTCAGTGCGGTGTTCGCAAGCGAAGCGCACGCACGCTGATAAATTTTAATACATAGTTATATTTTTCGTACGCGTACCTACAATGCCGTGTGGTGCCATATATGCTGTAGATGGGTGCAAATCAAGCAAAAGGAGACTTTTAAATATTTTTTTATTTTACGTACACAATGACGTCTATAATTATGTTTCATCTAGATGTATTGTACAGTCAGCACCAATTTATAAAAATATGTATTTTATAAACGATACCATTTTAAACTGCCACATATAAGTCAGATTATATTCATAGTTCTCAATAACATAGATAATTTTAAACAAAAAAAACCGACTTCAAATTAGCAATATTTTGAAAGTATTCTGTTTACTGAATGTAAAATCATGATTTCATCAACAAATTACCGAAAACGCCGTACATTTCCATATAAAATTTGAAGAGTTCCCTCGATTTCTCCAAGATTCCATCATCAGATCCTGGTTTTGTGCCAATGAGACCAATTTCGAGTTATACCCTATCGATTAAAAAAAAAATTTTAAAATCGGTCCACGGGTCTCCGAGCTATCGAGTAACATACACACAAAAAAAATTAGGTCAAATTGAGAACCTCCTCCTTTTTTTAAAGTCGGTTAAAAAGTTATGTTAATTAAATTTCATCGAAGAGGCAGCCCTGTGATTCCAATGATATCGCGCGATGCGAAGCAATTACAACTATACGCTTGAGCAATTAGGCACATTTTAGCATGCAGTGGTTGCTGGCGCGACGGAGTAGGCTATTATAGCAGAAGGTATTGGAATTTTCTGCTGAGTGAAGTATCAGTTACATAGTTACTATTTAGTAATCTGTGGTTTAGTGGTATATTTATAATTTACGTCTTTGGAAAACCATATGGTGGAATTTTAAGAGATAGATTGACGTCAGCGCGACCGCATTAAAGCGCAAAAACTACCATTAATTTTATATCCACATAAAACAGTTAGGTACGTTGTTAAATTCACTGACACAACAATATTGAGGTGAATGACGGATGAATGTGTGAGTGACGGGAATAGACATGTGTGTCATCAATTTGATGGATGTTCTGTCATAGACAAATTTGGCAATGATGATGCGATGATATATGCGAAGCATAGGAGTTCATAACGCATCATCCACCTCTCAGAGTCAGCGGCACAGGTGACTGGACAAAAGTCACGAAAACGCATATATGCGACTGTGGCAGTGTATGCGTCAAGCAACATATACCTATGTTAAGCAAACAATTAGAGATTAAACGTATGTTGCACTTTAAATTGCGTCATTTTATTTGTCATAAAGAAATTGTCCTTGTTTTTTACCGGACCCTGTGTGTGCTGCAACTGACAGTAACCGATCATGTTTACGGTTTAAGGTAGTGCAGATTCTTGTATTTTTTTCTTACATTTACGAATAGCAAGCTTAACCTCCTTAAGGCCAATGTCATACACCTGTTCAGTTAAAGTCACTTATAACTTTATCTAATTGTAAGTGACATAAAGCTCCAATTTTAGGCAATACATAATTTGACGTCGGTTATCAGGTGGTTAAGAGACCTTTTTGCAAATAAAAACGAACATTTGACACATTAAGCTGGGTCTACGCTACGCGAGCCGAGCACGAGCGGAGCCGTTCTCGGTTTTGTCGTTCGCGGCGTGTGTGTGGACGTACAACGAACCTACAACTGCGAGCGCGAAGCAAATCCCTTTGTGTTCGTCAAAAAACCGACAACAGACGGAGCGCAGCCAAGCACGAACGAAATGCTCGCAGCTCGCTCGTTCGAGACTTGTAAGTCGGTCCACACTATACGAATTGTGTTGAATTGTGTTCGGCTCGTACTCCGCTCGTGCTCGGTTCGTCTAGCGTAGACGCCGCTTTAGAAGTAGCAACATCTTAATGAGAGGACTTATAATGAAAAGCTAATTTCATTCATTATACCTACTTACTACCGCTGCAATGGTTTCCTGACCCACAATAAAACATAGAACCTATTTACAATAAAGCTCCAAACGGGGAAGCTAAGCGGCACGGTGGCGTGACGGTATGAACGAAACGCTTTGTACGCCCAGCTGTCGTGCTGTCGGTGCGTTTGGAGTTCGAAGCTTTAAGGTGTTACGAAACCAATAGATCTAATATCGATCGACGGCATCGGTCAACGTCGATCGAAGTTGATCGACTAGTCTGGTAGCTTTAATTGATCGACAGATACTGGTCGACTAATCAATCGATCGATTACCGGTCGATGGCACCAGTCGACGCTGATCCAGTAACCCCGGCTATATTCCGTTCTACTATATCATTCTTCCATCGATCCAAGCCGTCGATCGACGATCGATCGATTGGTCTGGTAACACCCTTAGCGCTTTGGACAACGTTCTGCAGTAGATCAGAAATCAAATGATTCGATTCAACTTAGAAGTTGTATTTGTGAAAATGGTTTTGTTTTACGTATCGATGGTCCAGTCTACTTTGAGCAGACGATAGCAAACGTAGAGCGGACGTACCTGGTGTAATGCGCCTGTCCGGGGTCGCCGTACCCCAGAACGATGTCGTGGAGCCATTCTGGGACCACGCACTCAGTGTTCATCAGCTCCCGGATGGTTTCCAATACAGCCTTGAAATTGTTCTCCTTCGGTTTCCGGCGCATAACGATGTTGAACGTTTCGTACACATCCTGTTGGTGGGGTAACAGAAGCTTAGGGCTTACGTTAGGTGACGCGGATTACCCGCCGATGCCCGTCTAATAACAAATTACATGAACACCGCTAACTGACGCGGGCGCGTGTGACGGACTTTAATCCGCGCGTTAGTTAGTGTTTAGGTTTATTTTTAACCTAAATACATGACATTGTTTTCATTTGAGTCAAATTCTTAATACTTAAATGTCACTATCATACCTGCCAATTCAAAACCTAAAAATATGCTAGAAGTGGCCACGAAACGTGAAATAGTCATGATTTCGTCTACGTAGCGAACTGTGTGCTCTGCCAACCCCATTAGAGAATACAAGTGTGATGGATGTAGGTATGTATGTATGTGTGTAAAGTAAAAAAACATAATAAAAAACTATCGTCATCATTAAGCCCTTGTTCCCCTTCACCCCCTCTTACCTCTTTCCCCTTGCTGGCTCGATCGAGATCCAACCTGTACTGGTTGGGGTCCAAGAGCAGACGGAAGGTTCTGGAGTCCCCGTCCAGCTGCGGCCTGGGTTCCGGCCCCTCCTCTATGACCCTCCCTGCTGCGTCCAACATGCCCTCCACCTCACAGCCTCGCACGTACACTATGCCCGCTTGGTCGACCATGCTTTTTCTGTAGTCATACTTGGTGCCTGATGGGGAGAAATCAGAAAACCACAGTCAATATACGAAACGCTATGAGGTATGAGGTGAGGCCAGGTTTCAACCACTTGTTTTAGCAGCCGCCGCGGCTCCTAGATGAAGGGCTACGGACTAGTCCGAACCATATCGAGCTAAACTGGATTTAAGACGGGAGTTATTCGTATTTTCCGTGAGTAAGTAAGTAATTTGTAGTCATATTGGAATAACATCATACATAAACTAAATAATAATCAGCAAAAGGCTTCGTCAATGGGATTAATATCAATTAATAAAAAAATGATACACAAAAGAAATTTTAATTAAATTTATTTCTAGAATCGATTTATGTAGTGAAAAGCAGAAAATGATCCCATTTTAAAGATGGCTTTAGCGTTGGCTAGCTTCCAGTCTATTATCATCGTATGTAACTGTTAGCGTATCATATTACTGCAAAGAACAGGTGACATTGAATGCACCCGATGCAAACTTTACTCATTCCATTTTTGCCACACATCTTTGCAAGAATGTAAAAGAATAAACACACTGTGCCCGATTAAACTGGATCTTTTGAAGAACACGAAGAACAAAGCCCCTACTCTTGTTGGCTGGACAAACATTTTTATGTGGGCAAGATAGCCTTTGTGAGTACTGCGTTCACCTATGCATACGCAAGTGTGTCATACAACAACGTATTATCAAGATAACGACTAGATTGGACATGGTCTAAATAGGTTTCTGAGTAAAGAATACAGGTTATCATTATAGATTAGGTAAGCTTGAACCAATGACTCAGTCCTTTGTCACGTTATGCAAATGAGAATTATGCACTTACCGATGCCTTGAGTGGGTCGGACAGTCACCAAGAAGCAGACGTCATGCTTCCTTAAGCTCTCCCATTCGTGCTTGATCTCGTTGCGGACACTTAAAGAGACGGTGACGTCAGCCCGGACCCGAGAAGGGGCCTTGTCGCCAATGTTCGGCTTGGCGACTTCGACGACGGCGAACGATTGGATGGGATGGGCCATCCGGGCCCAGCCTCCGAAGTATACGCTGCCGTCTTCTGCCCGCCTGACACAAATTATACTGTCACTTTCTCTGTAAAACTGTGCCCCGATTCGGGAGAAATTTTACGCCTACGTCCACAGCCTAGCACAAGTTGGGTAACATAAATTTGCTAGTTTTCTTGCCATCAATGTCGTTCACAGAGGATATCCCTACAGCTGGTGCTGCAGCAGTCAAGACACTTAGTGGCGTCAAAAAACTAGGAGTCGTACGAAATCCACACGTATACGTAAAGTTACGTTATTTATACTAGGAACAATGTACTTTTATATTCCCTAATTACTATTTCAACACAAGATCAATTTGTGTACAATATACGTAGACAGGGACAGTCCCGATCCCGATTGAAACATACTATGTGGTCACTTAAACAACCTACACGATTATGCCTGGTTATGAAATAATTTAATTACATCACCATCAGGCATTAATCGGGTAGAGTCGCTAGGTATAAATAAATTATGGTACTTGAACTTCCATTAAGTCACCAAAAATTACTTATCTAGATTTAATAAATACTGGATGAATCTATGAACGAAGAACGAAAAGACGTACACTGACTCGAATTAAAACTTTTCCATTAAATTAAAGGCATAATAAGCATTGTTAATTGCACAACTAATTGAAGAGCCTGCCCAATATCTTGTGAGGTAGGTTTGTCATGCATGCATGAGGGTACTAGTTTTAGACTTCACAATAGTAATATTCCATGGTCACAGAGCCAAGGTCTCAGTCATGAGAAAGTAAAAACCATATTGATGCAAAATATATTTACAGTATGCAGTTTTCATCACATTATGCAGTTTTCATCACTGGCAGTATTTTACAGATTGTTCCACTCGCTATTTAGAGTTTGCTAAGGATTTATTTTGTAAGGGTTGTCAAATAAACAAATAGTTACTTGACATTCGTTGACTGGCAACACAACGACATTTTTCATAGACAACTTAGACAAGCAGTGTTCCCTGTGTAAGAAATTAGTTCCCCCGAAATTCCGCAGTATGGCCGCAGCTCAAAGTAAAGCGGTCGGGCTTTTAAAATCCTTTACGATTCTAGGAACGATCGTGAAGGTGGCATTAACGTTGTTAATTATATGATATCAGCTATTACTATACCAACCAGTGAGGTCAGCTTGTATACTCCGACGTCATGCAATATAAAGTTTGTCAAACCCTCAAATATACGAGTCGATGCTCTTGAGATCATCAGACTAAAAATATGTAAGAAAATGTCTGCGTAATGTCAGATGCCGTGTAGTTGCAAGTATTTTTTTCTTCTAAAATTAGTTCAATGGTTCTCTAAACAACCTTCCACAATCCAACAAACATAACAACTTTTTAATCCGTACCATCAAAGAAACTAAATTTAACTGTTTATTATTATAAAAATACGCAGTAGACTACGAATATAAACTTACCATGGAGCCAATCTGTAGACTGAATCTTCTATATCTTGACGTATCTCATCTAAAACAAAAAATATACATTAGCTGCTTTTCTTTCTTTCATAACCAAAAAGATTCGCAATTACGTTTAAATACAAATAATCACTAAAGGCATGGCATTCGCCGTCACTTGTCTAATCTGTAAAGGTAACAAGACAGCGTGAGAAAGCGATGGCGAGTGCCAAAGCGTTGCAAATCGTTAGACATAATCGTACTAATCACAGTTATCGTCTTACATGTACTCTCCAGTCGGAACAAGTTGAAGTTCCTCAGCAAGTAGTCGTGCAGCGTCAGGAATTGGAGGTTTAGCTTCGGCAGCGCCAGGCAGTTCTCTCCGCTATAAATCTCGGTCGGAACAACGTTCTCGTCCCAAATCACTTCTTCGGTGGGGTAGAGGGGCATCGAGTTTAACTCTTCCAGTTGGGATATGCGTCGCTCGTGACGGGATATCTGGGTAAATAAAATATTTTCAGAACTTAAGAACTCAAAATTTCATTATGTAGAAAACCTCAATGTGTATACTTCCTCGTATAATCCACAGTGGGGACATTAACTATTCGACGCATCTTACAATAATAACCGGTTAGTACCTACTGTCGCCAGAACAGCGAAAAATCCATCGTAAAGGCCTGACCACACAACACTGTATAAAATACGGAGTATGCACGGAATTGCAGTGAGGAAGGGTGATAGAGTTGACTTAAAAACGACACGCATGCGTCAAATCGCTGCGATTGAGTGTCGTTACCATTTTATTTTACGTAGCGTTGTGGCCGGACCTTTATGTAAATAAAATTCGCATGAAGGGCAAGGATGTTTAGGTAAAGTCGCTCACCTTACTATAACAGAATAAGGCAAAAAAAAACACATCCATATTATCCTTGACTGCTCATGTACGTCGGTTAGGGTCAACAAAATCTGTGTCTCGGGCCGCGACCCGATTTTCCATCGTTAAAACATTTTGGAGACTTAACATAATTTTTTTTTCAAAAAATGGAAAGTTAAATTTTAATCGAATGGAGTTAAGTGCTCATCTATATTTTATTTATATTATATTTTAAAGTAAAACTTTGCTGTAGCTACCTACCGAATAGTGTCATTTGCATTGAAAGTTTATTGACACTGGCGAGGAAAAGTCAAGAGCAAAATAAACAATTTCGATAGGAAGATACGATAAGATACTCGTACGTACGCACGTACGTTAGAAAACGGCTTCGAGTTTTTTTTAAACCTGTTTTTAAACCTTGGATAAAGTAACCAAATCATCAATAAAGCCTCGAGGTAAACAAATTTTATGCAAATTAATGCATAATTTCAAAGTCTGCAAAGACTTTAACGACGATATTCCAAACTTGAACCTCATTCTGAGTCATTACTGGTTCTAAATTGACCGATTAAGGTAGAAAAGTTGTTACCCGCTACCATAATTACAAAGAAACGGGAGAACGAGAAAGGACCGCATAATTGATTGTATTTAATTTAATTGTGTTTTATTTATAACATTACTAGTTCATCCGGTGAACTTCGTACAGTCAGCTGCAGAGAAAGGTATCCCCCTAGTAATGAAACATTGTATGGGCGGGGGGTTACTTTTCTCTGCAGCTGTCCGTACCACCTTTTACGTCAATGGGAAAAAAAGAAAACAAAATAATCTGTTTGAAGTTGTCATTCCTTGACTGAACAACTAAACTTAGTCATCTTGTTGAGTGAGTCTCACGTTAGTTTCATTTTCAAAACTGAAATTTATAGAATTATAGAAGTCTGATTTAAATTAAAAAAACTTAAATCTTGTAATACTTTTTACATGAACCTTGCCCTTAAAAAAATCGGGGCAGTAGTTCGGAATTTATTTATTTACAATGTTTCATTAACTTTAAGCCCCCCTTTTCTGGGTGAATTTTCAAAAATCCTTTCTCAGTGCTCTCCAACGATATAAAAGGAACCTCTGTGCAAAATTTAAAGTTTCCAACTCTAACAGTTAACGCCCTGCATTGATTATATATCAGTTAGTCAGCCAGTCAGGTTCTCCCTTCTCCTTTTACATTTAAAGATAAAATAACGGTGACATGAATAAAAATATTCTAAAGGCTTACCAGTAACTCCTTAAGAAAGTCCTTATCCACTCTGTGGTGGGGAACTTCACTCTCCTTGCCTTCAGGCGGCACCAGGTTCAGATGTGTGGCGATAGCTCGCAACGCCTTGTCGCTAAACACATTAAAAATAGAAATTTAGTGGTTTGGTCTAGTAGAGAGGATGGATGGAAAAAGATTTACTGGACAGATTTATTTGGGCGTCTTGTCATAGGCCGGCTGAGAGTAAGCGATCACTATCATCCATAAACATAAGTAATGTCAAGTTGCCGATGCATTTCTAGTTTCGAACTATACGTAGTTCGTGGACGTACTATTTGGTTGAGGTGTAATTCCTTATGTTAATTGTAACCTCGCCAATCTCTATCCTTGCAAAAATGTATCGGCTGTATTTTTCGCACACATTAATAGACAAAACACAGGATGAGAGGATCCAAAGATCCATTTCTTTTTTACTTTTACTCTACAAACGCGATTCATTATCATTAGATGACGAAAACTGACAGACGTTACGTTAGTAGACGTGGAACATCCCCTTTCAGCCCTTGTTTCATACATACATATATCACGCCTGTATTCCCTCATAGGGTAGGCAGAGCACACGAAACGTTACACAGTCAAAACTGATCAATGCCGTAGTTACATCTTAAAATAATTTTAGGTTTAAACCTAAAAATAAGAGTACCATAGTGACAGGTTGCTAGCCCTTAATCGCTTCTTACGACGTCTAAGGAAGAAATGGAGAGGTATTATTCTAAACCCGACAACACACATTTAAATCCAACGTACCTTAAGCTACCAAAGTGTTTCTGCAGGGAGTCTCTCGAGTCCACGCTAGCGACGTTGGCCAGGGCGAACATCCGTAGATCCGGGAATTTGGAAAAGGCTGCTCTCTGCGCAAAAAAATGTTAACATGAGCAGATTTGTACAGTAAAGTGCTCGGCATTAAACTTGGCCAAATGTCATAGAACCAATCGCGCGGTCGCGACCAGTCATCATCATGCGAACCAACCTAAAAACGAATAACAAAACATAACATCATGCCTGTATTCCCAATAGGGGTAGGCAAAACGATTTCTGCATATTTATCAATTTTGGCCAAGTTGAATGCCGAGCATTGTAGTCAATCTTAGATTTATCTTAAATATATGTATCACAGCCATGAAAATACCTTTTTCCATCTGCTAATTTTTAACTCAATCAGATTTCACCAGAATAGTGAAAAAGGTTTAAATCGCACCTCGTCTCCTTTCTGGTCAATCCTAATTCTGGTGTCTACCTCTCTACCTGGTTCCCATTGTCAACTGCACCATTTTAGTTCACTTGACTAAGCAATTTAATTTAATTAGACTAAAAAGAAAGGCTAAATTAGTCATTAGTCCATTCGTCAGTCGAATTAAGTACTTATTTTTAGACGTCACAAACTTTGGACTTGTTACGTGCACTTCGTCACGCATGTCGGTCACAAGTATTTCGAAGTATCGATAAAACCCCTAACTATATTTATATTTAGTTCCCAATGAATCAACACAGCAAACCAAAAAAGGAATGTCCACGCAAAAGGTAAGCGCAAACATCACGCATGTATTCCCAAAGGGTAGGCGTTCTACACAAAATGACTAATTCACGTCACGTTTCAGCACAATTTCAGCTAAAAAGATTGTCCTTAACCCTTTATAAGGCATAAGCATCTGGAGGTGATATAATAAAACTATATATGTTTTCAGATTGGTTTTGTTACTGTTTATCTGAAAATCAAAACAAAAACTACAAAAAATAAAAAAAAACATGGTGGTAAATAAATTCCCTCTGCCCGTGTGGCTCTACTCGGCCCAAGTAACATTGAGGTATTGGCCTTGGTGGGAGATCAATAAGTGAACATTGAGGCAGAATATCGAGTGCTACTTATTGGGCTAGTTATCTAAGATATTTAGAATTTTCATAGAGTCTGATAAATACTAGTTTCAGTACAGTACTACTTCCACAACTCGGCAATAACCACAGTCCACACGGGCATAGGGAATATATTTCCCACCACAAAAGGAGACCATAAAAAAAAAGTTCCAAATCCAACAGCAAAAATTTGACTGATTGTAAGTACATTACATATTACTAAATGAAAATAATAGTAAGTTTCTATTATAAAGATTTGACAGCAGATACCGGAATTCACTAATTTTAAAGTTTGTAACCGTCACAGTTTAAAAAAAGATGACAACCGTTCTTAAGTCCCAGATATGTTTTTTTAATAGGACATCCACCTATATTCTTACAATTCGAAAAATCCGATCACTCGCTTTGTTGCCGAAAAAATAACGGAAACCTATGGTGGGAAAAATATTCCCGCTGCCTTATAAAGGGTTAAACCTATTTTAGTCCAGACAAGACACGAGTTTCTCAGAAAAAAAATCAACAGGTTATAAAAAATTACAGCAGATCGTATTTTAAAGCAGTTATTTATAGGGTACGTCTCGAATCCGATGATTTAGTGTTTAATAAAATATCTTGATAACAAACTGTCGTGGCTTACACGAGCATTGATACTTACTTTAAGCCTTTAAGCTTTAAGATGGCGTTAAAAAATTACAACATTACCTACTTATAAGTAAGATGGAATGATAGTTTTCGTACAGTCACCATACAAAAACTTCTAAAATAATAATTTTTAACTATTGATTTTTACAAATGTATGTGCATTTATCTTTACAGTGGTATAAATAAACAAATGAAAGTTACTTTTTTATTTACTTAACATTGAACACCAACCAAATATTTATTTTAATTGACCTCATATTATTATCAGGACAAGACAAAAAAAAAAAAATCAGATCCCATTCGAATTCGAATAGGTATTAGTTTGTAAAATTACATTCTATTCCTAGTTCGCGTGGAAAGTAACTATTATTACTAGGTAACTAGAACGAGGTCAAACCAACCCGAGACAAATCTGCTACAGCGGTGCATGTAAAAAAAGCGAATGAACATGAGTCATAGTGACATGGTTGTATTTGTGAGAATTACAGGCAGTGTTGTGAAGTCCTGTGCAATGTGCATACCGAACCGCAAAACTGTGGTTACTGCCGTGATTTATAGCGACATCGAATTTTATTTATTAATTAATACTTTTCATTAATTAAAAGTTGACAGTACTGTCTATGTACTTATCAAGGAAACACAGGCAGACCGCTGGGCGCGCTCGTGCAATATTCAGGTGTATTTTGTAAATTTAACTGGAAATTTGTACGATTCCTCTAACTTACGAAGATTCGTCAGTGTCGTTCGGCAAAATACATGATTACTATTAGAAAAGGCGTTACAAGAATCCCGTTTTTTTTACTACGCGTTCAAAATCTTTAAGACGAGAACACAACTAACTTAGCTACAATGTCGCAGATAGACAGTCACATAATCTCATGGACACACAGATACACTATTCAGCATCGTACTTGACAAGATTTTAAGTAGTAGGGGGCAGTTCACATTTTCCATGGAAAAGCGATGCGGAAACTTGCCCTCTTCATACGAAAATTAAACATAATCGTTTAGATTAGAATTTCAGCAGACCTGAAGAGTTAAGATACCCGTAGACAATGGACGAAGATTTTGTTCAGGAAGGTAATCGTCATATAAACACTTGCTTAATTATTGAATTATTTTTAATTAGTCTGAGATTCGATGATATTAAGAATGTCCACTAAAACGTTAAAAAATCGAATCGAAGAAAATTGTTGATTAACTCCACCTCCTGCTTTCGTTTGATCCAAGCAGCGACTCACCCTGCCCCAATGTGAACAATACAACCTGTATTTTTGTTGTAAATTAAATTTGTGCTCTGCCTACCCCTCTTGAGAATACGGGCGTGAGGATGTGTGTGTGTAAACATGGTGTAAACTGAAAACATTTCGAAGTGGCGGAAAAAGTGGCGAGTATTGATGGTACGGGAATGTTTTATTGATAAACAATCACGAGTACAATATAAAATAATAAGATGGCGTTTTTGAGAGCATTATAAAACGAAGACACAGTTTTTTAGATAAACAATATAATGGACATCCCTGTCATCATTCAAAGCAAAGGCTATTTTTATTGAGTCGTTTATAAAAGTAATATCTGTAAAGACCTTTGAAGATAATTTATTTACTCACCTGTAATGAAGTTATCCTCGAATAGTGTAGAAGCGTCATATCTTTATCTGTCAATGGGTCGCCGGATTCATCGCTGATTTCGAAGCGCGTGTAGAATTTCAGCATTTGTAGTAGCTAAAACAAAAAGGATGGATTAAGACATTTTATCGATCGTGGGTCGATCTTGTCGATCATACTACATACGTCGACGAGACGCGAAATACGTCGCCTGCGGAATAGACTTAGTCTCTGAGAGATCGGGTGAGTTTGCAATGCACAGAGATATAAAAAACGAAACGCCGATGCGAGTTCCCTTAGTAATATCGATGCGTGTATGTTAAATATTTTGTCTCTTTTCCCCAACTTGGGACTTAAGGTCAATTTGTTTTTCTTGATAAATTTCATGATTCTAGGTCAACTAGAAGCTCCCTGCTCTGCTGCGCCAAGAAACGAGAGGAAAATTACAAAGGAAGTTATATACCGAAACCCTGCAATTGTTCCTTTGACTTACCTATATGAAACACACATAGGTATGTATTATTGTGACGTTCGCAGTTACACGTTACTTACGTCAATTTATTATTAATTACAGTGCAAAACATAACAATTTAATTACTAGGTTAATAAAGTGGTGATTCATTTTAATTGATTCATGTTGTTTAGCTGCCACATAACTGCGGAACTTTAGAGTTTGTTCAGAAGAAGAAAGTACGCTGGTATACTGGTGTCATAAAGAAAGAAAGATATTTTAATTAATCTTCACATCGTTTACACATAACTGATCTCGCCAGAGTTGATATGTATAATTATGTAACGTACCTACTAAATGTAATTATTGTATCTACTTGACGAATATTAGCATTGTTTGTTAATTCTGCAGCATATCTTGTCTCATTTGATATTGATAAGCATGTTATTATTTGCTTATGGACATTATCGGTGACATTAAAATTTTCAGAAATTTCTATGCATACATACATACATACATATTCTCACGCCTGTGTTCCCAAGAGGGGTAGGCAGAGCACAGTAATAATTTAATAGTAATAATCATACTTACCTACCTAGTTTTTTTATATGATTGCGAAAATGAGCTATCCTACCTAGTATACTTACTTAAGAGGGCGCACACATTTTTTACGTACGTAATATAAGATCAGGTGGGGGAAGAGAAATTCAGGGGCAGGGCAGGGGTAAGAGGCACCACAGACCATAACTCGTCGAGTTATGAGTGATTATGGTCTGTAAAGCCCTCTTATCTCTGCGTTTCTCTTCCCCCACCTGACCTTAGTGGTTTTGGACCAATGTTTAAAAAATCGTGAAATGTAAATTAACTCATATTTAGCCATGAAAAAAATATGGTTAGACTAAACATATTCTGTAAATTTACAATAAAATTGTTTCATTTGTAATTACATTAAAATCAATGAGAAAAAAATAAAGTAATGGTTCAACTTTCAAATTATGTAAAATGATATTTGAATAATAAAAACCAATAATTTGATTCATGTTAATCCGTTAATCCCCAGTAGACTATATTGTCTATCAGATAATAACAAGTTTATATCGTTTATGGTAAATTTTAATGGCAAATTTTCAAGTGAAAGACAGCTCTGACGCGTATTTTTGTGAAAACCCTTCAACAAATTGGCTAAGTAAAAGAAATCTGTGTTGCTAATAAAATATTTTTTTCCGTTAATCCCTAGAAAAAGAGTTTATTTATATGTTACAGTAGTTTTTCTTTAAAAACTTAAAGATTTATAGCTTTCTAAAGCATTGGAAAAACATCAAAATCACCGAATTTTGTGTGCACGCTCTTAAGATGATTTTAACGCAACAAAACTGCATCGGAAGCGCTGAAAACTTTACGAATACTGGACGTAATCAATAGATACTGCGTGTCTTCAACACTCATAAAAAAACAGCTAAATAAACAATTCGATAATTTTTATGATAGTTGCGAATCTGGACTTGAGTTTACGAGAAACAAAACACCTTAATAAAATCTATGCACATGCAAAAATTAAATATACTGGACCCACTTCCGTCGTCAGTCTCGTTGCTAGATGAGTGCTACAACAGGTATCACGCCTGTATTCCCAAATGGCGCAGGCAGATCAGACGGAACGCTACGTAGACCAAAAAAGTGGATATTTCGTTCCGTGGTCACTTGTGTACATTTTTATGAATGGAAATGGAAACTGGTACTTACGATAGGTAAGATACTTTGAGAAGTACGACGCCATACCTACCTACACATATACATAAGGGAGCTGTGCTGGAGCGAACTGCATTTTCATTCGAGGAATTCATTGACTGTCGGAAAACATTCCAAGTGGCGTCTGTTCAACGATTTATCGCTTTTAGGCGCGTACCTACTTTAGTAACAGCCGACTCGTTGAACTCAGTGGATGCATGGCATTGCCGAAGCGCGGTCGTATGTCGTTCGTTTTACACAAATAAGTCTGAACGGTACGGCGCGTATCACAAGACGGTGGCAAGTAAATAAACAAACTCGTGAAGTGTGCAAACACAAGTGACAATTTTAGTAGTGTCCGACCGAAGTTTCGGTTTCGGTTTCGGTTTCGGCCGAGTTTCGGCCAAAATTCAAGTTTCGGCCGCAGTTTCGGTTTCGGCCAAAATAGGCCGAAACTTTTGCCGAAACCGAAACTGATTTCAGAAATTGTTGTGCACGCTCTCCTAACTTCGTCTCGCGCGGCAAGCGGCAACGCTTTAGTGGACGCTGTGACTCAGTTCAGGAATTGCCGTGCGCTGTTTTTATAGCTCTGTAGCAACATAACTTAGCCAGTGTGTAATCGCCCGTCGCAAAAATTCTTTAGTTAGACGTTATGTTTTGATGGATGGAACTGGTTACATGTAAGGTTTTGTTTCGTTTCCGTACTTGAATGCGCATGAAAGGGTTCCGTAGCTAGCTAAATTTCATTTTGCAGTTGACTCCATAACTTGGTAAAGTAACTACATAAATTGGTAAAGTTGTATAAAAATAACTATCTATGTTACCGAGTTCGCTATTTTTTTACATTTAAAATCCTTACTTTGTGGTATACATTTATCATATTTTTTTCCAGAATTATTTTGGTCATATTTCAAAAGTTACGGTAGGGGACACCTCAAATTTTAACTTTGTCTTAGACTGGAGGAGTGTGATCTACATAGTCTCAAACCAGTTTTTGTTGCATTTTAAAAGACCTTTTCAACGGTAGCCCACACGTCGGGGTTAATCCAATTTGCTTTTAAAAATTCGTTGTATTGCTTAAAAACATTTTTTCATAATTTTAAAAATCAGCTTTTGGAACTTCAATATCTATCTTTCCTCCATGTGATAATCGGTGCAGTAGCGGGAGAGTACTAGCCCGGATGGACGGACGGACGGACATGACAAAACGTGGACTACGGAACCCTAAAAATGTGAAATACATTTAAATACCATGCAAATTTCCACCAAAATTTTATTTGTACTAGATCTAGTAAGTAGCTTTAAACGCAATTCGCCTTTAATTTACCTACCTAATACATGGTGCCCCTTCGTGCGCGAGTCCGACTCGCACTTTATGGAATTTTATACTTGACCACGTGAGTTTCGGTTTCGGTTTCGGTTTCGGCCGAAACTGAACCCACAGCCGAACATTCGGTTTCGGTTTCGGTTTCGGCCGCAAAACCAGTTTCGGTCGGACTCTAAATTTTAGTGACGTTTTTTTTAAATATCTGGTTGTAGTAGATATATATGGTGCACGATCAGTAGAAAGTTGTGAAAAGGATCAAAAATATTTTTATACGTAGGTATGTTTCATCGGTGAATTGAGATAAGTAACTTAAGTGCTTAAAATAGTATGTACAAGAAGTCATATGATTAGCATCTAAGTGAAAATTAATCTAAACTCAAGATGTTACAATGTACAGTCAAATTCACTAACATCTGCACTTACCACCGTTCATATAAATATGAACACGACGACCTTATTAACGTAACATAAGTTCATTAAATATTTAAGCCTGCTGTCTGTTTTATAAGGGAACACGACTGTACATAAAGTGTGAAAATTATTTATGTAGGCCCAGTTTTCATCAAGTAATTTAAGTAATAGTTATTATAAAATTGCGTTATGCCTAGCTGCAGAAAAGTTCTTCACTATTTACTTAATTATTCCTACAGCAACTACTTAATAAGCAAAACTACTACATCTTTGAAGCAGTTAAAAAGAAAGCAACTTAGAAATATGTAGATCTATTCTTTCTGATAATTTTATATTTTATCTGCGAAATGCCGACCTCAGTCAGACAGATTTATTTGTTTTCGCAGAGGCTTTGAGGTTCACAACATTTTGGTTCTTATTTAAATGAAAAGGGTTCTGTTATTTGTATTCGTAATTGTAAATTAATTTACTCGCTTAAATTAAAATACCCCCATGTATTTTAACAAAGCCACTTTTACTGGACAAAATATCCCAAGTTACAAATTACCCGTATTTACAAGTATCTATAGTAGGTAGTATCTAATTACTAATTAGCATTGACTTGTTTTAGTCGAAAGTCGATGTAGGTCAGTACGGCAGAGGTCAATGTAATTTTGACATTGTGCGTATTTTTTAAAGTCAAGATCCAGTTGCAGGCATTTTATTTCTATACTTAGGTAATACATATAATCCTCTACCTTCAGGTTCTTAACCTTTACCTAGTTAGTTAAGCCGCGTTTTCACCTAGTGTTCTGAACAGTTCTGAACGAGCATTCGTTCGTTCGTGCGGTAGATGAAAACGCTCAACCGTTCGAATGTGTTCGTTCAGCGTTTTTTCATTTAAGTGAAAACAGATGTTGTCTGTTTTGAGCGAACATAAGCCGAACAGCGAACATTTGTTCTGAGCAAATGTTTGCTCAGAACACTAGGTGAAAACGCGGCTTCAGGTTAACAACATACTTAGTGTTCTTTAAAACCATGAACACGATTCTCTCACTTCCCCCTAAGCGAAGTGTAAAGGTTTTGAAATTTGTAGGAAATTATGTGAAAATACAATTTGAAAATAATGCAAAACTGTGCAATATGTAAGTTCAGTAGTAGATAACTCTTATACTATCGAACCAACTTATCGAAAAAAAATAAAAATATTATGTTTATTCTGATAACGATAGGGATATACAGTTAAACACAAGCAGACTGTTTAATTAAAAATACTTATTTTATTACGTTTTTTAATTGCCTGTTAAAGGATTGAAAGAAAGGGCACCGACCCCATACATTTCATCTTGCCCGATCAGTCCGCCGACCGCTTTCAGAACAACGATTCACCTTCCTTTTTGTTTCCCAGATATTATCACCATTGTTACTAACTGCGCTAATGTCCTGAGGAGAACCAGCTAAATAAAAATGACAGACAAAGGCGTCATTATTTTGAGCGTTTGTTTGTCGCTGATTGGCATTACGGCGGCTTTGAATGGCAGTTACTGCTGCTTTGACCCAACCGAAGATGTGCAAGGGACCGATGACGGCAATTTTTGCTTCAACCCAGAACAAAACAAGACGACTACGCAGTTCTCATTGGCATGCCGCGACGAAAGAACGGTTATAGTGGCTAACGATTCTGACTTTATGGTCAGATTGAAGCCCAACGGATCTTTAGCCATCATGTTGGACGAAGTCACCGAATGGTCTCAGCTACCACCTGGCAAGTGAGTATCTTTATATTCATAAATTGTAGAAAAAGTAGTAGAAAACGTGATGGATAGAGTTATTTTCTTCACACTTTCTAAACAGCCAATTTTCTCATTCGTAAAGTACCTTGCTTCTACTTTTTAAGGGTCCCCCCCACATTAGTCGACGCCTTTTCGGCAAAATGCGGGTAGAAAAAACATTATGTCAACGCAATAAGGGCGAACAAGACGTCAATCGGCTCGGCTCGTTCGGCCGAGAATGGCCGAGCCAATTTACGTCTTGTTCGCCCTTATTGCGTTGACATAAAGCTTTTTCTACCCGCATTTTGCCGAAAAGGCGTCGACTGGTTTGGTGAGCCCTAAGACAAATATTGGATATAAAACCACAGTGAGACTCACTCATAGTGAAATAACGGATCTACTTACGTTTTTTATACCGAGATTAGCTCGACATGTTTCTGCGCTTCTGTCCGCTGCCGTGGCCCGTAGCTCCAGATGATGGGTCATGAATTGACCCGAAACATGTCGAGCTAATCTCGGTATAAAAATCCGTTATTTCACTAAAAATATTGGATGTTACCATGACATCCATATTTCGCTACAAATATTCCAAGATTATGCATTTTTAGACAACTAGACGGGAATTGACTGTCGGTCAGAGATGTTATTGCACTGTACCCTTTAATAAATTTATTGACATATCGGTTTCAGTTTCTGCATCGGATATGAGACGAATAACGACAGCACGAGACAAACGTTAATAGTCGCATGCCGGGACGAAGAGGAGCCAGAAGTCGTGAGCGAAGAAGTACTGGGATACTGCATGGCGATGTCTAGCGTCTTCCTTGCACTCACTGCCTTCGTGTACTTCATCCTACCAGAACTAAGGTATGACACGTACAGAAGAAACAAAAAGACGTCGAGTTCCAATCGTTTCCTATTGACTTAGTTCTAAACTGAGCAAAGCTTAATTAAACCAACTGTAGACTACACAACATGCCTTGAAGATAAATGTGTATTCAAGATTTAAGAGTCAATAATGGACCATATCATAAGGATTCAGATTTATCCCCCTTCCATCCAGGTTGTCATTATAGTAAGCCCTTTCTGCGGTTTAGAAATGGTCACAATCTAGATTGGAATGGTGCATGTTTTCAACGATATTCACTATCGTAAAAAATCCCAGTACTATCGCTAGCCTTGTATCAAATACCGAAGCAAACTGACGCATTCACATTTTTTTGTAGCGTTACCGTCGCGACGCAATGAGCATGCCATTTATTTGCTATAGGTGTAGCGATAAACGTTTGCATAGATGCAGTGCGATAAAGAACCGATAACTTAAAATGACATCAGTAAGCTGAAATACGTTGCAACAGTTGCTGTAAAATGAGCAAACACAGCGGTCTATGGATAATATCAAAAAATTGGACCCAAAATGTAAATTTTCTATAATGTAGTAGCTATGTAGAATCCGTTCTTGATTGAATTATTGCAATAATTCAGTTGTTTGTTCTATTCAGCTGTCACATTATTGTAACCCTGCAAGAGTCATGTCACGTGTAAACTGTATGCTGTCCAACGTGCGTCATGTAATCCAGCAAGCGTATGGTTATGCTAATGTAAATGTACATAATCTCGAGGATTGCATTTCTTTTATCGTTTTGACAAACAGATTGGCAATAAACTGTGAAACTAAAACGCCTGTGTGTCATCAAGTCATCATACACGATATTAGGTTTTCTTCTCCAGTCTCGCTAAACTCTTGGCAGATCACTGACAACCACCTTTTCTGGTGCATGCGTTTAATGTCATTTAAGAGTTTTCTTGTCAGTGTTAGTTTTAGTGTTAGTTTAGGGTTTAGTCCTTCCTTTCCAACAGCGCAATTTTTGAATGGTATTAGTATAGTAATCCTTTATTAATCTTTGCCCGTTGCTGTTTCAGAGATGTCCAAGGCAACAGCATCATAAGCTTATGCAGCAGCCTGGCGATCGCTAATGCCCTTATGTGTGTGATGAAGGTTATGGAATACACGGACAAGAAATGGTGTGCTGTTAGAGGTGATTTTAATTTACACTCAAATTGTAACTTTGTCTATAGACATGAACAAAAAACATCTTTTTCTCGACTAAATGGCAGGGTTGCTATAGACAAAACAATTATTTTCTCGGAAGCAGTCTTTTATCTTTAATTTTTCTCCACTATTACCGAATTATCTTAGTAGGCCTACCTCGCAAAATAATATAGGATGTCTATATCAAATTACAACCGAATAAATTAAGAAGACAGTAGTTATTTTTCGGTATTAGTTGAGACATCCGAAGTCAATCGGAACATTAACTTACTCCTTATTATTTTACTACTATATTAATATTACTTGAAAATAGATGCATGCTCTCAGACCGTCTTTGCAGGTTCAGGGTTTAGTCCTCAAAATGAGACAAATATACAACGACATATACTTATAGACATCACGCCTGTATTCTCAAATGGGGCAGACAGATCACACGAAACGATATATAGACAAAAACATGACTATTTCACGTTTCGTAAACACTTTTAGCAGGATTGAGACTGAAATATGTTCTGGAAACGACTCAGAATACTTTATTACGCTACACTTATCATTATCAAACGTTGTGTTGTGTTTTCAATGAAATGCCATCTAAATCTGTATTCAAATTTTCATTTGTTTCAAATGTCACTATAGTAAATTAACGTCAATCAAAAGAATAATAATTACTTTGTTGTTTCAGGTTTCATCGCTTACCTGTTCATAATGTCCAGTTTCTTTTGGATGAACGCAATTGCTATACAAATTCTGGTCAACATCAAGTGAGTTTCATTAATGTAAAATAGTTGATTTAAGTTTTACAATGTTCAGAAACAGTTTAAAAAATAATTAATTCTTCATTTCAATTTCAAGGCGATCGTCAATAAATTATGGCCGAAGGGAGTTCCTGTGGTACTCGATGTACGCTTGGGGGGTGCCCATACTGTTAACTGTACTCTTGATCGGCGCCAACTACCACCCTGGCCATTTCGATAAACCAGGGATTGGTCATAACCATTGTTGGTTCTTAGGTAAGTGGTGTTCAGTGTTCAGTTAATATCCCGCTCATTACCGAATCGTCTAAGTAGCAAAACGTCACAAGGATAAAATATCCGATGTCACATTAGCATTAATTCCATAATGAAGATCAAACTAGCAATCCGCGCAGCATAATTTGCCATCTGCAAATTTATTGTCAAAAACGCTATCATATTTACAAATCACGCTTTAATTATGATTTTAATTACTTCGACGTTACGGGCGCATTACAGCGACCGTGGTCACGAGTAACAGAGAAACAGGCGCACCACAATCCTCGTCCGTGGTCGTGACCATGTGTAAAACAATAACTAAAATCCAAATAAGAAAAACATCAAATTGTATTGAAGTAGCCGGATAGCATTAAGAGGATAGGAGTCGCACCACTTCTCCATACAAACGTAGTCCCCTGTTTTCTCCCTGAATAATGACATTAGGGCAAAAAAAATATTTTTCATTAAATTTGTATCTGTTGTGGCTATGCCCCTATGATTTGCTTTTATCGATATTCTATTTTTTTTTTTTTATTTTT
>BHDV01030387.1:76912-93867 GCA_005406045.1 Adoxophyes honmai
CCCCCCCTCTCTCTCTGTCTGTCTGTATGTGAGTGTCTGTGTGCTCGTCTTTGGCGTTTAAGCTCCAGAAAAGACAGCGGTACATTTTAACTTAGAACAACTTTGACAAATTATGTTTACTAGTTCGTGTGGTGTCGGGTTTAGAATAACACCTCTCCGTTTCTTCCGTCGATGTCGTAAGAGGCGACTAAGAAATCAGACTAAGGAATACCTACCTATTTTAGGCGACAGGCCAGCAACCGGCCACTATTATTTATCCTGCCCGCTCAAAACTTTTAAAAATACGCTAGAAGTAGCCACGAAGCGTGAAATACTTAGTCTTGGTTTTGTCTATGTAGAGTTTCGTGCACTCTGCCTACCCCATTAGGGAATACAGGCGTGATGTATGCATGTATGTTTACTAGTCCATGTACACTATCTTAAGGGCTTTATTCACGTATGGACAATAGTTACGATGGATCGGCTTAGCACGGCAATACTGTGTGACATTTTCTGCCGTCTCTAATTAGAAGGTACAGTCTATCTCGCGTGCGATACGAATCGCTCCTTACAGCGTCGCCTGGCATAAAAAATGGCAGCTATACTGACAAGAAGCAATCGATTACTCGTTATAATCGATACGTTAGATAGTTTACCCGTTTGAACCAACGCTGTGTGTGTTGTTTTGGTCAAGAATGGGGCGAAAATACAATCGATGATCGCAAAGGGCCATACAAACTCGATTCATAGTTACGATAATCTATGGAAACTATCCAACTAATCGGTGACGACATACAGCGTGAAACATAAGTCATAAACAGATGACAGATGATTGTGTCCATCGTAGTATTTTAAGGCAATTTCATTGCACTTACTCTGGAAGAAAAGAAATAAATTTTACTGACAATAATTTTAAATGGAAAAATATCAACTTTATCGTCACCCTATTTATTAACTGATTAACAAACAACATTCTCATTTTAGCCTGTTATTATGTTCACATGTTTAAACTAAACTTGAAACATTAAGTAACACATATTTCTATTCACGACTTAGGTCTCACCCTGCAGTCTTATCGATTGCTCGTTTCGACCGGATCGCAGCGACGGATCGTAAAGATGAATCACACCATGTATGGAGCCCTTTATTTGAAACATCGGGTAGGGTGGCAGAATCGCTAATTGTCACAGCCAGCGTGGACGGCACATTTGAAAATCGTGTTTACTCCATCGGCGACAGCGGGCGCGTAGCACGCATGCGTCGCAACGCAGCTCTCATTAACAATTAGAAAAGTCTGTGTACGCGCAGTTATCCCGCGGGCGAGAGTGTTGACTTGTGATTAACTATGAAGGTAAGTCGATGTTCAGAAAACCGATGTTCGAAGCAGAGATGCAGTTTGAGAATAGATACATATTATTATCAGTGAATGTTTCCGGCAAGTACGATAGTTACACCATTTTAGTTAACGAAACAGGAGATATTTGTATGTAGGCGAGATAGAATCGATGTAAATTATCTACCCGCAATGCGGTGCAAGTGCAGCGTTTGCGCATACAGATACAGGTTCCTGGCGAAATGATCTTATTTTTAAATACCAGGGTAACTAAGAATACTGATCCGGTTCCTATGCGGGCGTATAAATACGATTATTCCCACTAAAGCTAGCACAATGGCTGCCTTTTTCAAGAAGAATCCTTAGCAATCTTTCCTCTACCTACGTGAAGTGACAAAGGAACGACCAGTACAATGAGTTGTTGCTGTAAACTTTAAAAAATGTTGTTTCCGGCGTTTGGTCGCCTCTGGACAACCAGATGCTAATAATGCGTCAATTGTGCAAAAACATTATATGACATAAATTGGGGCTTTGTTACCCTACCTCCTTTGTTTAAAAAAACTATTACGCCTTAAAGGGAAATTATTGCTTCCAGCTAGTTAAGTTAACGTCTATGAAAATAATAGTAACTTAATTAAATAGAGATTTGTTAATCAAATACTAGACTATAGGTTCATTATAATATGTAACTCCTTGTAAGTAATCTCTACTGTAAAGTGTACCTAAGTCACGCACGTGGTTCATGTTCTCTTCTCAATTTAAACCAAAAAGAAATACATAGGAAGAATAAATAAAAGTTAGCTACGTTAGAATGTGTTTACTCAGCTTTGAAATAGAATAATTTTCAATCAAATAGGTACATTCTATTTAATTTACGCTGCGATGTATGTATCTGCACAACATCGCAAAACTACCAAAATCGTATGTTTCGAATGGTTTTATTCTCTTGAAAGACTACTTTGTTATTTTTTATTAAATTTCAAATACTACAAACTACTTAGGTAAATTAATCATACATTTTGCTTAACAAACTAATCCGAATTCTTATTTAGGTAGGTACTATAAATTTAAGTTTGACTGTGTGCCATTAAATTAGATACTACCAGTATTCAGCGGATTATAATGCAGTTTTCGATTGTTTAGATATCTTTTGATTCATTAACAATCAATTTTTTTAGCATATTCTAATATAATGGGGCATCTACTTCCAACTATACTTTATGCCTGCCAAATACAAAGTTCCTAGAAGAGGGAAGGAAAATTGGGCACAAAATAAAAACCTAAACACTATGATATCCTCTAGCAGCGAAAAAAAACACAACCACAACCACCCGTAACTAAATACCTCATACTTAACCTAAATCGACATGCAAGTTACAACAGATAACAATACCAATAACTTGCGATGAGATAAATGTGTTATTTAATTCAAATAAAGAGGGTAATTATATTTAATCTGTCTGTCATAAAATCACTATGAATATTATTTATAAGATGCAAGATAAAAAGTACATATACCGTTACGCCTCTTTCGGGGTAGGCAGAGACTACTTTGTGCCACTTGCTACTATCCTGAAATGCATCCCTTACTTCATTTACATTCATGAATCTCTTCATATGTGCATGCTCTTCAGTTTAGTTTCGGGTCCTCTTGACCTTACTTACTCGTATGTCAAAAACTAATTACTTACTACTTACTTGCGCCAAAATGATTGTCTTACAGATTGGGACAGGACATTGAAGGCAAAGAAACGAAAAAGTTCGTCGCTATTGTGGCGATGAGCTTTCATATTATGTTATGTTATGAGACCGACGAAAACCTACTTACCTGCTAATCTCTACTAAACCAGCTAAAATTATAAATGCGAAAGTAACTCTGTCTGTCTGTTACCTATTCCCGCTTCAGCACTGAATCGATTTCGACGAGGCACGAAGATAGATTTGACTCTCCAGCTAAATAAATAAATGTAATAATTTTATTCAGACTTCGGACAGCTAACCAAAATAGAAAGGACTTTAAAATGCAAATTGTACATTTCTATTAAGTACATTGTACATTGTAGGGACGCAATCCGCAAATACCCCATTATATTTACCTATATCAGCTTGTTTCTATAGTTCTTAGCAGACGCCCTTAGTGCTTATGATTTTAAACACAGAAATAACCAATTAGGTAATGTACAATTTTGTTTGCTTTGATAATTGTTTGCAATTTTATTTGTATTGCTAAATGCATTCTCAATGTTTTTCAAACTTTTTCTAGAACTTAAAAAAAATACCTTATTAAAAATTGGAGGTCTCGTGTCACAACACGCTTGGAAAATGTAACAAAATAAAATCTAAGAAACTTGTTGAGATATTTTCAACAGCCGATAAATATTTATCTACTACTTAAAGTTGACAACAAAAGTTGTAGTTTCATTGTAATAGTTATGATCTAATTAGCGTCAATATCTGTGTGTGGTTTTGATATCAAGGGCCGGAGCACCAGGCCCTGATATCAATCGACCAGCCCCTTATCAGCCGTGTCAAGTTGCCCCAAGTGTAAGTGTGAATTACGATGTTTTACTAATTCACATGTCAAACAATTAGTGTAGATCGCGTAACAAATGCGATTTGTTGTCAGAATCGTGCGTACGCTAGCGTAAACGAGGTGATAAACCGTTTTATGAATAAGCGACGGCCAAATTTACGTTGATTCATGAAGTAGGCAGTAAGCTGTACGCGTAATACATGAAACTTTAATTTCTTCTGTACATTCAATGTAATACAAGGATGCTATCTTTCGCTTTGGCTCGCTTACTGAACGTTGCGTTTATCCGTTACTCAGCAAAAAATATATTTGTATAAAGTCTATAATGTAAATAAATAATTTATATAGCGCATTCGTTACTTTTATTTGTGGAAGTATTATTTTCCACAAATAGTATCAACCAGCTTAAGTATTTATATTTGCGTATCGATGTCAAATGTACAATACAAATTCTTAGAAATCACTTAACATGAGTGCTATTTATCTAACATGAAATCAAAATTACCCTGGTGACTCGGGACAAATATTTATCGCTAAAACGATTAGTTTTACTATTACAATAGTCTATTAGAAGTGATACGCTGTGATTCACAAGTTCACCTATTTTTTCCGCGAAACTTTTTGACGACCCGCAATACGCGAAATTATGAACAAAACATGACGTTCGATGCTTAGCAAACAATAGTGATTAACTAATTACTCACGCTAGAATCGGATGTCACACCGATTAGGGACGATAGCTGTCAGCAGTTGTCTTATAAATAAAAAGGTAACCAAAGGAAGAAGAATACGATCGTAAATCTAGGTTAGTGACATCCAAGAATTTCAGTTTGCTGCATAGCTTTAAATAAATTATTCGAAATTGCGCCATGCCTAGATTATTTTTATATCCTAAGCGGGTACATCGCCCAAAACGGTAGTTACAGTAGCGGACATGCGATAACTTATCTTTGCTGTTTGACGTTTTGAACACAGCAACTAAACTGAAAAGTCTGACATTTTTATTCTAGGAAGGATACAGTTGTTGATTATAATGATAATTTTATTTAGTTGTTTTTGTAAACTGTTAACACCAAAAACTGCAGATAAAACAAATGGAGCTAATAGGTAACCCAAGTTATGAATAAAAAAGCTCAAACTATGCATATACCGTGAGTTAGATAATTGTACGATTGACAGAAAAGTAATAGTTATTTATGTAAAGATGTACAAACACACATACAATTGTATTCTCAGACGGTATAGACAGAGCACACGAAACGCCGCATAGACAAGACTTTTGACTATTCACGTCTCGAGCCACTTGCAATTTCAGGTTTCAAGTTAAATGAAAATGGTACAGACGGTGACAGAGGTTGCAGCCCATTGCCTGCCATACACCTTAGTAATTCAAATCAAAGTTTACTTTTCAGTGCGTAACCGAACGGCATAGTTAAAAAGTATTCTTGAGAGTTTTGGCAAGGCGCGCGTACGTTTTACCGTCGCCCTTCATCGAGAATAGACTCGATTACACGTTGCACTCCTTACAGCGGCCCAGACCTTTGACTCGGGTGTGATGATGACTTTCGTGCAATTGACAGTGTGTTATTGGGTTACCCGTAACGTAATTTAATTTGCATGTCATTCTCATTCGATCGGCTGACCCAGTTATTGTGGCCTTCGTCAATAGGTTGGAACTATATAACGGGATGATTGATACATTAAGTACCGTCTGCAAATGTTTAGAATTAGACAGCGAACCAGAGTTCGAAGCTTGAAACACTTGCAGTTGCTGCAATCCTAGTTTCGGTTTCGAATATGCACCCTGTGCCATTACTAGCCGGCTTAGCACAGCAAGGCGCGAGTAGAGATGCTCGCGAAATAGACTATACCTGTGACTGTCTAACTAGAGACGTCAGAAAGTAAGAGGTAGTTTATCTAGCGCGTTTTGTTGTACCAAGTCTACATGAGTTTATAGTGATCGTACTTACTCGCTAAAGACGGCGTAAAGGATTAATTGTATGAAGAATTTTACTTCCACAAGTGACCTCTAGCAACGCAGTTATAATTCAAACACAAATCATTTCCGTCACTAGCGAGTACAATCAGTCGATCACTGTAAACTTTAAACTCATGGTAATGGTTTTGAACGGATAAATTACATAGTGCATACCGACCCAAGCAGAGCACTGTCCTAGATTTACATTTCAACTTGCTATCATAACTGTAAACTCGATGCGCTAAGAAAAGCTAAGTTCAGCTGTTTCATTCTACATTGTTGTCTTTTCAACACCATGTGTTTTTAATTTTATCGTTAAGATAAGGACATAAATCATAATAGGCACGTAATAAAAGCAAAATGTTTAGCTGTCTTGCTAACTGCATTTTAAGGTTAACGACCCTAACGCGAAAGACTAACTGGTCGCGTCAAGGTGAAAATTAGCTTACTGAATGGACTCTAAATACTATAGCTTTGTGTAAATAGCTGAACGTAATAATAATTTATGTCACTTTTTATGAAATGTTCATAGTATGTAAAATTCATCATGACTTAGTTTGCTTTACATAGTCATCTTTAATAACCTTACCAACACGAAGTTCATTTTCGATGCAAGCTTTTTTGCCGACTGTACTTTTTGCCAAATGTACTTCATTGTCATTAATCCTAGATTATGTTACGTGCACCAAATTTCCAAAAAATTAGACCACCCGTTGAAGAGTTTCCTCCATTGGAGACGCATCCCCGCTGGGCTATCAGAAGCATCCGATTTACACTAGTGTATAAAATTTCAGCAAAATAGAAACCCGGGATGTGGTTCAAATTTAATTTGCAAGATTTGATTACAGAAAACGGGACAAGTAAAAGTAAATAATAGCTTGTACATAAAATAGATGTTCTTTACTTCAAATCATAAAGTACCTAAGTAGTATGTAAATATGAGACTAGAATCCGCTCAGCTTCAAATCATGATAATTGACGTTTTACAATTATGCCAGTGGTTTGTAATGTGATAGCGCAGCACCGCGTTATTTAATATGGAATAGATAAAGTCAGTAAGTACATCAGAAAATCATGCTGTGTTTGCTATTAAAATAAGCAGAAGGTTTCGCTATATCAGATAACTGCAGAAACAAACTACATTGTGTACTGTCGGCTTTATACCTCACGCAGAAGTTCAAAACCTGCTCTCTCGTCAGTTTGTCTAAATTTAGGTGTGAAATTTAGCACGACATAATCAATGAAGGAAAACTTCTTGAAAATCTGCACACGATAGCGTTAAATTGAGAGCAACCATGTGTACTCGTCAGCTAGATTTGTATGGAGAATGTAACAGCGCAGCTAGCTGTCACTGGTGGAAGTGAAATACTCCATACAAATCGTTTAAGCCATCGCTTGTGATTGCAGTCACTTTAAAACCCATGGTACAGTCACGAACCGGGATTGTTGAGCCACTTACCACTGTTCGCAATTTAGACGTGTAATCAATGACCGATGTGACGGACTAGATGTCAGCTATTGGATTAATATTACACGACCAAGTTACAAACGTAGATAAGTGGCTCAAAAATCCCTGTTCGCGATGGTACCTCCTGGTACAAGTCTGTGTCCTGCATTAGTATTACGTTACTGGCTGTACTTTACGCGGTTTTTAGGTGTAAGTAGACGTAGAACGAAAAGAAGAAGGAAAGAGTTTATGACGTTTATGAGAGACGCGCTCGGGATAGACTACGTCTCTAGTTAGATAGTAGCAAACATAGCCCATCTCGCGAGCATCACTACTCGCGTTTTGCTGTGCTAAGCTGGCAGATTAATTTAGAAAACACCTCTCCATTTCTTCCATGGACCTCGTAAGAGGTGACTAAGAAAATAGGTTAAGGCGGTGTAAGGTGTATTTTAGGCGACAAACTAGCAACCTATCAACATTATGTCCCTAAACTTGAATCCTATGTACCATGTATGGTCGGCCAAGAAAATGGTCTACCACTTTTGACAAAAGTTTCTGTGAGATCAAGTTATCACTAAGGTTGACATGACACACGACGTGACGTTAATACGATAAGAGAGCTATTGTTATTGCTTCGATCAACAATTACAACTAGATAGAACATCGCCTACAAAAACAAAGCGAAAAAGCGGCACATGCGTACTATTTCTACGTATACTTATAGTTACGTAGGCAATTGAGACAAAATATTTTTATGAACGTCGTATAATTTTAGTAAATTGAATCTTATCACACAGTACAAAGACTCTTTATCATAATTCTTAAGAACGGCATATAGTTTTAGTAAATTGAATCTTATAACACGGTACAAAGACTCTTTATCTGACGAAAACAAAATGCAATTTCTCTATTGCACACATCATTGACAGTATGCGTCAAAACCAAGCCAGTCCAGAAGAGACAAATGACAATATTATTTCAAGCAAATAACAACTTCAACTCCAAGTCGTAGTCATGTTGTAGTATTCAAATTTCATTGCCACCTAATGATTTACAGCGTTTTGGAAATTTTGAAATCGATAATTCTTAATAGAACATAGGATAATGAGGAATAGTGGAGTCGCTTTTATGAATTATATTATTTATATTATTTATTTTTAGAGCGTAAAACAAACTAATTAAATGAGGTATATTAACACGTTTTAATATCTCGGTTTCTTGTTTATTAGTTTGTTTTAGCGTTTTTTACTACCAACAACGATCTTCAAGAAATAAGATACTTATCACAGTAGATGTAATCTGAAAATCTTTAATTTCCACTCAATATTTTGTAGTTACGTAATAAAATAAATATGTTTTTTGCAATTACCAACTCACATTAAATTTGTAGTTACAGAATTGGCAGTGGCATATCTTATTATTAACATCCTTTCAATTGCAAAATTAAGTTTATCGTTCAATTTGAAGTTAATAGCAAATCGAGGGAACCGCGAATAGGTACGTAATTCTGATTCGCACTTGTCCAGTTTATAGTTTACTAGCTTTTGCCCGCGGCTCCGCTCGCGTTAAATTCGGGGTAGCACAGAAGAGATAGCACACATACCAATTTATAGCTTTCTACATTGAAAATTGCGGAATTCTCCACAAACTTCCACCCCTCACTTTACGGAAATGGGGGGTTTTGAAGAGACAAAATGTAGCCTATGTCACTCTCCATGCCTTAAACTATCTCTACCTAAAAAATCACGTCAATTTATCGCTTCGTTTAGCCGTGAAAGACGGACAAACAAACAAACAAACAAACACACTTTCACATTTATATATTAGTACGGATTATAAACTTTTATTTAGTTTCACCGTCCTGCCTGATGATGGAGACGGAAGGTGACTATAGGAACTACTGAACGCAACAAAATAACGTTTGTATTATTAGCCAAGGTGTCTAGCGCTGGATTTCATATATAAAAATATCACTAAATTCAATATCTTTATACTTATATTCATATCTACAATGTTCATAATTATAAGTAAAATTCAGTGCAATTAATAAATAAAATATAAAAATATTTTATGATTAAAATAGGAAAGTTTTAATCAATCGACGTCGGTTAGTAAGTATTTCCGGATATATCAGATTTATCAAAATGATCCTACCTAACATATAACAGAATTCTTAGCTGGCTTGTAAAAATCATGTCTTCTTTCTCTAGCCACAATTGAGCTCCATTCGGATTGCTCGGAAAACTAAAATAAAAAAAGAAAGCTAAGTAGGTATCTCAAGAGAGTTCAACAAACAGACACCAAACTAGCATCAACCAATTTTAATGTTCTGGTAACAAATAAATTTTATAAAGTACAAATCTTCTCCATTCATCTACTGTTCTGTTACACCCAATGTCGGTCCAACATTGGCCAAACATTTGTAGTCGTGATTTAAAATCGGCAATTTTAATCAAAATATAATATCTGTTAGATTAAAGCTAAAAATATAACTTATTGTACATGTATTTAGTGAAAATAAGACACTCCAGCCGTTAAATTGTTTTTTCGGGCATTATTTTTGCAGCTTTTAAATACGCATTGTGACATTTGTGACACGTGTTGACGTTGGCTGTGTTTCAACCGAACTAAATAAAATAAGAGCACACTTTTGAAGTGGGCTTTAATTCATGGAGACGTATTTTTTGCGCTGACCCGATATCTAGTTGTAATTGTTGATCGAAGTGTCATTGTCATAGTATTATGGCAAGAATAAATCGACCTTGTTGTTTCATGATGTTCAAATGAACATCGATCTTATGGGGGTTGTTGCGTAGTCGGCTGTACCTAGTAGTGTTTCGTGAGCTCTGCCTGCCTCATTTGGGAATTACAGACGAAATATATTTGTGTTAATTTTCAGGAGGCTGCGTTTCTATTGCTGCTGTTTTGCGGCGGGGTGTTGAGCGTGAACCAGTGCTGCCCCCCGGGCGAGTACGTCCGGCGGGGAGGCTACTGCGGCACCAGCTCGGAACGCATCAGCCTCAACTGCACCTTTGGCCACATGCTGCTCAAGGATGTCATCGTCAGAGGCACCAAACTCAGCACAGAAGACGCCCCAGAACTCATTACGGTTGAGGATCCGAATGAGTAAGTGATATTTTACTCTTTTCAGGCTAAGCGAGTGGGACGTGGCCTTGTACGGACAGCTGCAGAGAAAAGTAACCACCTAGTAACGAAACATTGTATGGGCGGGGGGTTACCTTTCTCTGCAGCTGACTGTACATGTTCTGAGTGTTTTAAGAACATGAAGAATTGCAAATAAAAACTAGTTTGTGCTATAGTTTGATATAGTCTGTATAATATTGACCTAGCTGTAAAACTTAATATATCTAAAATTTACCACGAAAAGTAAAGTTTCTTCATGGGTTTATTTTCTGTGTAACGTTTCGTATGTTCTGCCTACTCTCTTTAAGAATTAAAGCAAGATATTGTTATTTTAGTTCATTTAGTTAAGGTTCCAAACTTAATACGAGAAATATCCTAACCAACGAAAATTTAATTTTCGAGACCAAATTTTTCTTCGCTTACTATTTTTTTCTACCTGTAGGTACTTTGTTGTTATTCAAGTTAGGTATGTGCACTAGATTTCAAGTCAATCGATCAGCCTTTCAAGAGTTCCCTCCAGCGGGATACAATCCAGGCTGAGCTTCCAAAATTCAATTCCCAGATTACTCTATTGTGCAAACACACAAAATTTCACCTCAATCTAGTAACTGGGAAGATTACAAATTTTGAAGTACAGACAAACAAGCAGAGACTATTGAAAATATAAAAAAACCCGCGCGGGCTGTCGATTATCTCGGCACCTAAATAGTTCATAGGTATCCCCTAAATTACTACAGCAGGATTTAGAATACAATGTTCGCTTGCAGATACTGTGTCGGTCAGATGTACCGCAATGCATCGGACACGGGGCGGGGCACGACCGCCATCGCGGTAGCCTGCTTCCAGGAATATACCAACGACAAGACACCCATTGAGGTCACTGGATTCCTCACGTTGGTCTCCTCGCTGTTCCTACTAGCCACCTTAGCAGTCTACATGTATTCACCGCAAATGAGGTAGGCATTTCTTTTCTGAATTATTTTCCTTCCATGGTTATCAGTAGCGCTGTATGGAGCGAAGATTAGGTAGCACAGCAACTTAAATAAAGTTAAAGGCCGGTTGCGGAGCATAGAGAATTTCGAGCGTTGACCTGCTGTATTTTGCTGTGCTCCGCGACCTTGACATGTTTTGGGCCGTTTACATAAACTGGTCTGGTCATCTGTTTCAGAGATCTACAGGGGCAGTGCTATATGTGCATGTGCGTCAGTATGGCGATTGGATTCCTGTCGCTAGGCATCTTACAATTGAGCCCCGGACATGTCGTCAGCGAAGTTTGTGCAGTTAGTGGTAAACAAAACTTCATAAATTATATTACCAACAGTACGACAACATCGTGTGCGACCCTCCCTGGGTATGAGAGGCGATGGCGGGGGCGAGGTGGCAAGTCATAACGACACGCAATTCTTCTCCCCTCCACAATTTGACCCCTGCTATCGTTTGTAGTAACTCATCCCCGCTAAAACTTCTCATACCAAGGAAGGATCCACACAAAATTTAATTATGAACGAAACGTGACTTGATCATTGTGAAATTATTTGATTTCTATTTGTAGACGTGACATATTTTTATAATTTTTAACTGAAGTAAATGTTTGGTCTTTCAGGATTTATGGTGTATTTCTGGATGATTGCTACTTTCTTCTGGATGAACGTGATTTCCATTAACATGTATCGGACCGTCATGTACGTAATTTTTTATTTCCTTTACCAACTACAAAAATGGACACTGTATTTTTTTTAATGTTTAATTTAAATTTTGAACTGTACGAAGTTTGAGTAGACAAGTCTCGTTCCCTATTATATTTTCAGACTACATTTTGATGATGATGAGTGATAATGCCAACGTACACACAGACATGCAAACTTTAAAACAAATGAGTCAACACTAATTAAAAACCGCTTTCTTGCAACATTGATTTACTTTCACCAGTAATCACACTCACTTTCAGAGCGATAAATTGACGTTACTTTGTTTTTAGAGACGCGAGTTATCTGAAGAAAACTGAGAAGAAACAATACGCCATGTACAGTATATACGCGTGGGGCTGTAGCATAATACTTCTGTTCATTGCTCTGGTTACCAACTTCGTGGAGGGAGACCATTTGAAGCCAGGCATCGGCACGCAGACGTGCTGGTTCCGCGGTGAGGGAAAATAAGAGATATATTTTGCGCAACGGCTATTCTTAGTAAGAGCAAAATTATTGTTCGCATTCCTGACGCGAAAATGGCGTGATTATTGTAAGATTGCGCCGATCGTTCTAGAGGGCAACTTTTTCGCAATAACTATGTATCTACACTGCCCGGCATTTAAAATGGATAGATTTTAAGTAGTGGGTATTTCTATCTATCGACTGTAGTATGTTACATGTATCTCAACTCTTTGCAGGTCGTACTGAAACCTGGACTTTCTTCTATGGACCCATGGCAGTTCTAATCTCGTCGAACGTGATTCTATTCCTGCTCTCCTCGTTTCACCTATGGCGCGACACAAGAAAATACGAACTGAACAAACTCAACATCCTCAAACACAGGTGAGTTATTGTTATTACACAATCGCATCTTATCAGACACTCGATTATAGACCTACACGAAGACATTGAAAATTTTAGCGCTTACTCTGCTTAGTGGGCTTATCAACTCTGTAATTAATTCTCGAGTGCTGTTGTTATGATACTTAGCAATATCTATCTGATTCCAGGTTCCTGCTATCTCTGAAGCTGTTCCTCGTAATGGGAGTAACGTGGGTGTTTGAAATCGCCAGCTTCGCGCACGGAGAGAGTCACATTGTATGGTAAGTTCCGATTCTTCGTCACAAGTAACAGTGCTAAATACAGAAGGTTCACTCCTGATCATGTTTAGGCGCAAAATTGCTTATTGCCGTCTCTTTTTACCGTTACCTTGCCGTAGACCACATGAGGTCTCACCGGCTGAGCGTACTTAAACTGCGGAGTGGACCTCTCTTAGCACTGGTTTAGTGTTAACTCCGAATACTCCGATCAGTGGCATTCTTTGTTTTTAGGGAGGTAATGGACATATTCAACTGTCTGCAAGGCGTCGTGATATTCGTTATTCTGGTGGTGTTGAGGCGCCGTGCCATCCAAGGCCTTGTCCAGGAGAACTGCTGCCTACCAGTGTTACGACCGTTGGCTGAAAAGCTGAGTCCTCTGGACGACGGCGATGACCAGCATATACTCACTGACGACCACATGGAAGTCAGGCTCAACTGATTCACACGATCAAACTTATGCTAAGGTGTAAAGATTATAAATTTTAAGATACTTAATTCATAGTAATCTAACCAGCAGGCTATTATGGATAACTTTATCCGCTCAGACGGAATAACACGAGTCGGAAATAGATAAGGACAGTTGAAACGCAGTGGCGCGGAGCGGTGACGTGATAGTACGAACGAAACGCTTATTTCCCGGCCGGTGTGAGCGCTCTTTCTTTTCGAATATTACATTTACAACCGATACCGTGTCGCCACCGCGCGGCGCCGTCCCGCTTCCGCTGTCAGTGTGCTTTTTGGAGCTTTAAGAGTAGATACCGGATAAAATGTTACTAACAGGCTAACAGCCGATTCCAATATTCAATCTATCGACGGTTTGGCTAACTAGATATGTCAATTTCCCATTCCTTGAAGGTAAGATAAATCATCGACCAATCTGTCATAAGGTGCACACATTTTTTTTTCATATTGACGTCAAAAATAAGACGACAAAAGTGGCACCCTTGTTAAAGTCTGAGATCGAATTAGAGATCATAAAATGTAAACAAACGTGTTGCCATTGCTTTATTGTTATGAATCAATAAACTAAAAGTAGTTAAAAAATTAATACAATTACTTAGTACAATTATATCAATTAATGAATAATAATAATGAATGAAAGAGACAAAAAAATAATAAGTTGCTAGTCAGCATACTTCCTATTTCCTTAGTCGCCTCTTACGGCATCCACGGAAGAAATGGGGAGGAGCTATTCTAAACCCGACACCACGCGGGGAAACCAATTTTCGGCCAATTACGATGATTGAGAAATAACGTACAAAAATTGATTTGAACCCCGTTTTATTGCACTTTATAAGTACCTAGATTATAATAATAATAACCCATTAGTTGCCGCTGATGCCAATCGGCATTAAAAATCTATAGATCAGGTGCTCGTCAATGAAAGGGTTTGTAGTTATATTCCATTGAATGTTTACGTTCATACAGCATAGATTTAATATATTAAATCAATGTCATACAGTCCCAGAAATGTAACTTGACAGGATTTCAAGTAGTGGGAGTAAGTTCATGCATCACTTTTTTACGAAAACAGTTAAGCGCGAGCTGAGCTCTCACGTTAAATGCCGGGGGACTGAGGGTATGTAAAAGTTGCCCACTAGAACGGTCGGCGAAAATCTTACAATAATCCCGCCATTTTCGCGTCAAGAATGCGAACAATAATCACGCTCTTACTAAGAATAGCCGTAGTCTGCGCAAAATGTATTTATTTCATTTTCCTTCAAATGAAGTTGGTGACCAGAGCAACGTAGAAGTATTATGCTACAGTTCCTCGCGTAGACACTGTACATGGCGTATTGTTTCTTCTCAGTTTTCTTCAGATAACTCTCTTCTTGTTTTCTTAGAAACAAAATAACATCAATTTATCACTCTGAAGTTGGAAGCGTGACTACTGGCGAAAGTAAATCGATGTTGCAAGAAAGCGATTTTTATGTTCATTAATTTATTGTAAATTTGCATGTATGTAATGTAGGTACGTTATTACCTCATCATCTGTAGCTTATTATCTTTGTATTTTGGCAAATTATGTATTAAGTATGTAAGTCCATAAAGAAATAAGTCTGAGGTTATAATAGTCAACGAGACTTATTAATGTGTTAATAATTTATTTCTGTGTGGTGTCGGGATAGAATAACACCCCTCCATTTCGTCTGTGGATGTCGATGTGACTATAAGGAAACAGGTTTAGGTATGCTTTAGGCGACTGGCTAGTAACCTGTCACTATTTTACGTCTTCTATCTATTTTTGAACCTAAAATTATGCTAGAAATTGCTGCGAATAATGAAATAGCCTTGGTTTTGGCTATGTACCGTTTCTCTCTGCCTGCCCATTTGGGGATACAGGCGTGATGCATGTATGTATGTATATAATATAGAGATATAGATCTGTAATTACTTTAGGTATTTTCGAATAAAACTTCTTAATTACTTAAATCGTTTAAATGATACAATTTTCGTTCGGTGCTATAAAGAACAAAGTATAAAATGTATAATAAGATAAAATGTCTAATAATGCTCTCCACTAGTGCCATGAATATAAGCTGGAATCTTATTGTTTTTAGCTAATTAATACTATGCTAAAATACGAATATTACGATCTTTTGTTTGCTTACTGTAAATATTAAGATGAACTGTTAAAATGCATGACTGTATAATAAAAGTCTTTACTTATTTATTTTTGGCTTTTTTTTTAATAAACCATTTGTTTCTCGTGTATGCTACCTTTACTAGGTAGGTACTCAATAGTCCTGTCGCAAAACAACAGTGCTCTCAGTGATTTGTTCCAACGTGGAAAGATAAGACAGCTAGTAAGATGACAGTCAGAGTCGTTCTGTCATAGCCCTCTCACTTGGTTAGCAAAGCATCTGCAATCAGTCCGGTATTACGGGGTGTCTATGAGCGAGGGTGATCACACCACGAAGTGACACTCTTGCCAGTTTGCCTTCCGTTTGGTTTGATAAATAAACAAGTATTTACCCGTTTGTTTGCAAATGTAGGTTATTTGTGGATTTGAAACGTTATCAATTTTTAGTTTTATGAGTAGTTTGTCACACATTTATCGCCCGCAACTTCGTATGCCTAAAACTCCCTTATCCTGCGGGATACCGGCATTTTTCAAGGATAAAAGTCGACTCGATCTTTATTAGCTTTGCATTTTTAATATCAGAATGAAAGAAAGAAAAGGAATGACAAAGCATAAAAGTACGAGAGGCATAAAAGCGAGAACTGGAATGTAAGTGAGATTAGACTAGTAGCCTTGACACAACGTCGAGGGTAGACTGTTAATAAATAAATAAAAACAGAATGCCTAAGTATTTGCTAAACTGACGTGTACCTACACCTACCTCCGCAGCGGTGATTATCACTTGATAGTGATATTACGTGATACTAAGTTATTTCATAAATGCGAGGATCACTTTATGTGCCTAATACATTTTCACACTTGGCCGCTGAACCGATCGCAAGGAAATTAAGTAAGGACTCGAAGGACATAAGCTACCTTTTCCTCCAGAAAACGCATCGTTTCGGAAATATACGAGCCAAATTTAAGTCGAGTTCTTATCGATAACGTCCCTTATATGGGTCAACTAACTGGTGAGATTATCATAAATAAGTACCTAAGTACCTACTTAGTGTTAGTTCCCGCAGGCTATGTAGTAGGTACCTAAGCGAAATCCACGCAGACGGAGTCGCGGGCAACAGCTAGTGTTGTAGTCGCGGTTACAATTCCGTTATGAAGAATGTATCTACCAT
>BHDV01030387.1:94314-127494 GCA_005406045.1 Adoxophyes honmai
ATGTATTTTGTACCCTGTCGGCCATGCATAATCAATTCTCGGTAGCTACAACTTTCAGTAAAACGCTATCAAACGGAAACGGCTCAATTAATCTCTTGATACGTGCAACAAATGCGCACTGTGACAAGGTTGCACTACAATATTCAAAACAAACGAAAAAACAAGAATAAACATACTTACGCTAATGGTTAGAGAATACATTCCATTTAGAATTTGACAATACAATCAATGGTAGCTCGAACATTTCTAACGTTTCCTCGCGTGTTTACTCTGTGGTAAGTAGTGACAGGTGACAGTTCAATGCTTTCGATGCCGAAAAAACGCCTCAACGAAGCTGACTACTATCGAATTTACTGTTCGTGAACTTTAACTTTTCCCTGCTTTATTTTTAAAATAATGCCAGTGCCTTATCTCGCCATCGAAGTTAGTAGTAAAAAAAATTGTTCCTTATAACGTTCCACAGGAAACTGTTGTGATGAAAAGTTAAGTGTTCTATCAAAATGTTAATTTTACGAACATTGTCGTTGATGCTAATATTCCCGCATAAACTGTTCGCTGAAGTCGGCGAAACGGATCTTAACGATTTGTCGGAACAGCAAAATTCCGTTCAAATAAATAAATGCTGCGAGAAGGACGAGTTAATAGTAAACTCAGTGTGCCGATTAGCCAAAGACTACAACCAAAGTAAGTACTTGTCCGCTTCGCAACTGTTTTATGATGGAACAATAAACTTTTTACTGTCACGATTTAGCGAATCCTTAATCGAATTTTTCATCGAGACTGTTATGAAATGAAATACTGTAAATTCAAACTTAAATCAGTTATAGACTTACTAGGTACTACATATTTTTATGTAAAGAAGAAATGCGTACACAATTCTTTCTAAAGGCTTTTGTTATGTTCATTAATCATTAGTTACAATTTGTAATTTGATTATTATGTCATGTTATGCCATGATCCCTCAGTTATATGTAGAACTGTAACAGTCCATTACATACATCAGGCGAACCAAGAATTAAAATGATTTCCTTTCATGTAATATAATGTTAGAAGATAATTTTAAAAATGTTTTCAGCTATATGGAAACCAAAATTTAAGACTGAAGATGGAAACAATGCCTCTGTTAAGTACTACAGATTCATTCATGGGGTTCCGGACTGCGAAACAACACAGCATAGAGCTATATTCTACCTGAACAACACAAAAAAAACTGAAGATGAGTATGTATCAACAAACATTTTAATTTTTTTCTAACATCCTGTAGTTGTGTTAATTCTGCTTTATAAAAAATACTTATATGTTTCAGATTGAACTTGTTAGTAGATGGCAGACTTTTACATATAATTTACCATGAGCCTAGTACAGACAGTGTCAAAGATGACCCATTGGTCAGACTGCAAAGCAGCATAGTTGTTCCTAAGGAACAGCAATTGGCATCCTATGCTTATGTACAACATAAATACTGTATGGACAAGGTAAGACAACTTATTCTTGTCAAAGAACATAATATTTAAGTTTGCTTTATACATTTATTAAAAAACTTGGGATAGCTGGCATGGCAAAACTCAGCACTTTAGTTGCCTATGACCCTATGTTAACACAACTTGCTATTCAACCCAGATGTATATGCAAAGGACTACTTTTATGCCCTTGTTTTAAGCCGCTGATTTAAAGACAAATTTACATTGATTTCAGAAGCATTCCTTCAAAGATATGCAAATTATAAGCATTAGAGAGAACTGCAAGTTAATGTTTAAGTAACACAAAATTCAATTAGATTTTTTTTATAATGTGAAATGAGACATGTTAGTACAAATGTGACAAATATTAATGTGACAGGGTCTCTCGTTTCTGAATTTTCTAATATGACAATAAGTAATAGTTAAATATTTAATTTTCAGATATTAATGACTACAAACACTACTTATATTGGAGAATATGCAATAGTTTGCATACCAGACGTGAAAAACTGGACAGATGTAGATTTTATAATAAAAAAAATTGTCAATCCACTATTCCATGCTGTGTCCATGATACTGTACTTAATAGTAGCCATAATATACTTTGTACTACCAACACTGAGAGATCTCGCGGGGAATATCATTACTACAATCAATGTGTGCTTGATAGTAAGTCAAGCCGCTGATTTGGTTAGAATATTCACAGAACTAAGCAATCATGTTAGTTTTATGATCACTGGTAAGTATGTTTTCATACATTTAATTTGCAATACTTGCTGTAAGCCAAAATTAAAAATCAATTGCAACAAATGCATGTCTTATAATCACTATCTTTCACATTCATATCTTGAGTAGCTTTGAATAAACAAATACATATAGTCCTATTTCTTATCTAACTCTTTATCTGTCGAACAAAAGCACTCGTATCATTGTTAGTTTGTTTATCATAGCCAGAAAACAATTATAACTTTATCCTTTTATCTAGGGGTTACATCAAAAGTGCATTACTTCCTGCGACAAAAAGTTATCTTAGTTATTTCTAACATAAGTAATGAAACATTATTTCAAATGTCCATATCATATTCCAGATATCCTTTTGTACGTCAGTCTGTTGGGCGCATTCTTCTGGTTGAACAGCTTTGGATTTTACATTTGGAAGACTTTTAAGTAAGTACATATTAACAGAAGAATGATTTTTCACAGAATGCATTTTAAACGCCTACACTACACTCATTAATTCCAGGTCAAGAAACGTGTTTCTCCGTGTGACAGACGTCCGGAAATACTGCTATTACTCATCAGTGATCTGGTTCAGTGTGGTAATAATGGCGGTTATGGCCATTGGGGCCCATTTCCTACTTGACACAAGCAATAAACTGAAAAATACTTCAACAATCATCTTTGAACAGGAAACTATTGGTAGGTTTTCTTTGTCATATCTCAAGACTGAGCATCATAATGCCGAGAGCATATATTATGACGATTGTTCCTATTGCATATGGCTGGTCAGTGAAACTTATTTATGTTGACGTAATAATAAAAAGGGATTATTAACCACAACTTTCATTTTATGTTTTGCAGGCTGGCTGGGGATTGCGATATTTTTCACACCTGTGGCGTTTACTATAATCTTTAACATAATATTTTATGTTACTACATTGAAAGTCATCAAGAGGATAAACATTTATGGAAGAATTCACTACAAACTCAAGGGATGGTAAGTGTTGCGGCATTACCATGCATCATGTATTCTTGTGATGTGGTCTTGTATTAAACATTTCTTTCTTTCTTTCAGTTTCGACTTGTTCCTGCAGATGTTTTTGATTATGTCGATAGCCTGGCTATTTTTACTGCTGTCATGGCTCAATTTCAACGGACTCGTTTATGCGCATGTGTTTGTGAACCTTATGCAGGCTATACTCATGTTCTATGTATGCGTGGTAAGGCAGTCTCACGTTACTTTCTTGTTAAGGAAAAGTTGTTGCTATGCCGAGCCCGTGCCTACAGGCGAGTGGGGGGACGAAATGGCCCATATGAATGGAGGGAACTATATGTAGGTAAACTTTCGAAATAATTTCTATTAGGTAGATATGTAAAACAAGTAAAAAAAAATACTGTGGATTAAGAAGCAAAAAAATGTGAGTTGTCCAGTAACCTTCTCCAACTAACTGAAACTCAGAATCTCACGATAGTTGTGTGTTTCAAATTGTGTAACCCTTTCGCTGCAAATGTTATGTTGACGTTATCACACATTTGCCAAAGAGATAATTGATTATTTAGTGTGGAAAGGTACACCAATATTCATAGGTAAGTTTTTCACCTGCACATAGATGGACAGCAGACAAATGCTCTCTTGGGCTTTGTGACCAGTGACCCGATTGGCTATCCAGGGAAATTGTCCTTTATAACTATATTCCAATAAAGGAATAAGTAGATACAAGTGCGATAGTCATAGGGATTCCAGACAAGCTCAAAACGTTTGCCAAGGTGATTGGCAAGCAAGCAAAACGTTACGCGAATGTGCTCGTACTCAAATCACAATTTCATGACCTCACAAGACTAAGTGTTGCAGTCGAGTTAAAATTGCAGTTAATTTTGTAATATTAGTACATGGTGTTAAGTTTTATGAAAAAATAATGGATTTTATGTAATCAATTCTATTATACTCGTACATGTGCTATTAAATTTTACTAAAATATTGGCATTCAGTTGGTGCAGACATTTTATCGAATTTATAAATTTTATAAAATGACAATTATGTAGATGTAATTTTTGTTTAGGTAATCATAATCACTCATACGAGTTACTTAATTTTAATGATTTTATGACCAAATGACATTGATTAAGAATAGAGTGAAGAATTGTAACATAAATGTATTTTATATTTTAGGTTCAATTAGGATATGTTATGTAACAAAACGCCATATTTATAAGGTAGGTTCATAAAACGTTTAAATATTGCATGAGTGGTTGATTGGTTCATATATTATCTTTAACATAGCATAGCTGTAATGTTATGTAAATTATTTATTGCACAATAACATTTTGATAAGACATTAACATATAAAGCTGCAATATGGGCAAATCTCCAAAAAGGGATATCTTACAGCTTACTATTGTAATGTAATGTCAAAGTTGTAACATTTGATGTATATCGTATTAAAATCTATGCTAGCCAATTTTATATCATGATGATTGAGGCAGCTATCTATATGGCATAAGTAAATATGTATTCACGAAAAGACTGTAAAAAAAAAGAGCCTTGACATCCGTCCATCGTAATTAATAAGCACAGTAACTCATTTATTTAGGTTTAAAAAACTCGAACGAAACAAGCCACGTCATTGGTTAAAGCGGGAGCTCCGATTGTCCAATCAAATCGACTTATGCGTGTCGAAATAAGACCACAGTTGCAAAAGACCAATTTAATTGGCTAATCAACTAACGTGGCTCTATTTTAGAAATTAACTTCGATAGGTTAGTGATTTTATAACGATTTTACAACTGCTCTCTGCAGCTATCACATACTGAATCTCGTCTTATTTTGCGATTGTATTCTCAAAATATTATGGCCTACCTATACTCGTATTATTAACGCTATTTGTAGATGCTTAACACAAAATGTACCTCCATTTTATATTGGGTTTATGTAATAAATACTCTAAAACCAAGGCCTGAATTTTATTTTACTGTAATCTACATGTTTGTTATCTCTCAACTTCCTTTTGTAAAAACTAAATTTGCTACTAATATTATCCGCTCATGTTTCCTGCTTATAACCGACAGGATAACTACGATGTCCGTCTGTGAGTCAGATATAAAATTAACGCAAGCAGTCTTTTGTTGCTAAACCTAAACAAACCGTAAGGAACCGTCATACGTGGTATCCAGTGATTCCAACGAACTTATCGAACTATAGCATTTTCATTTTATAGAGCCTATGTAGAAATAACGTTCCAAGACGCTACAGCTCGCTTCGGATCTTCAGTTTCAATTGTAAATTTAATTAGTTTTTCTTTAGGCAAAACTGAAACTATCTCTAATAAAATCTGAAGGGTTTCGAGAGCTAGGATGTCGCTTTAAACTGTCTATACTCTGTTTATTTCAAGATTAGAAATTTCACGGATAAAATTTTAATTTTACTCCGAGATCCAAAGATAAAAATGGACATGATTAGTTCAAAAACACTTATTACTGTTTGTTATAATGTTTTCAATACCAAAGGTTTTGTATATGCGGCGATGCCTTGTGATTACAAAAAATGTGTTAGGTTTCAGCAGTTGAAATTCAAATCTTAAAATAAACGGAGTAGCAGGTTTAAAATGGCCACTGACCTGTGAGAACAGCTGTCCCTCCTCTCTCCTCGCGAGCGGCGCCAGCTGGCACCGCACTACGAGGTGGCAGTCGTCCATGACCGTGTTGAAGAACCGGCGCGTCGGCAGCAGCGCCTCCAGGTCTATCATCAGCTCTAGGAAGCGTTCGCAGTATCTGCAATAACGTTGCCGTCAGTTTATGGGGTAAGAACAACAACAACAAGACTAAAGAGTCGATAGTCAATGAGGCCAATGGGCCTTGAAATGTTATATACTGAACGTAGAAGCAACATAATACAAAAAGAAAATGAAAAAGTCTGGTTGTGCGTAGTACCTAATGATAGTAATGATATTTCGCGTAATCCATTGAAATTCCTATCCACTGGTGCATAATTCTTTATCGTAGCATGGGAGGTCTATTCCGCAGTTTTGCTACGCTCCGCCGGGGAGATGTCGTGAAAGGTCTACGGTAAGCAGGTAACGGTAGAAAGAGACAGCAATATTTTACGCCTAAACTTGTAAGGGGGTGGACCTTGTGTAGGCAGTACTATTACATATTCTGTGATCTCCTGATCTTAAGTCAGGGGACCTCGTTAATTCAATACCAAGAACTTCTGCCATAGTCAGGCTCGCAAGCTAACATCACAGGAAGAAATAGGCGAAACCGCACTGATTGTGAACAGCATGGTATTACATGGCCCAAACCTATTTGCTTCTCACCTGACAACATTAGGGTCAACATCGCCGTCCTCAGGCACGGATTCCAGCACATTCATGAACTTAATCATCAGCCGCTGCAGGTACCGCCGTTCCCAGTTCAGCTTCTCCAGGTGTTCAGGCTTATCCTTCTTCTGGATCGCTCGCCAGTATTTCCTCCATTTTGGCACAGCTTTGAACTCCTGGTTTCTCCGACCTAGAATAAGTCGAATTGTGTTATTGAAGTCTATTGGACGTAAGGTGGTGGTCTAAGCCTTCCGGCTTAGTACTGTCTTAGTGCTGACTATACGGAGTGTATTAAAAGAGTATAGGTATGTGTTGTCTTCTGATGTTAGTTAAATCCATAGAAGCAGCAGCAGTGTTATCAGTCCTAGCTCCGCAATACACCGAACCCTGCATACAGACGCAGCTTACCTCCTCGCAGACTTCTCCACACTCTGAACAATACCATCCTCTTTGACTCTAGAGTCTGGACTGCTGGCTGCGCTCGCTTCGCAGTAGCATAGTAACACACACCCTGCTCAGAGATACCACTCACCTTCCTGTAGACTGATCCACATACTAAGAGACACCAGCATCTTGACCTGGTCTCGGCACAGCTGCACCTCCATGCTTCCGAAGCAGTGGTTCAGGAACAGCAGCAAGGCAGTCTGCTCTGCCCTCGCTTCGCAGTAGCTTAATGACTAGATCTAGACCCTGCTTACAAAGACTCCTCACCTTCCTGTAGACTGATCCACATACTGAGCGACACCAGCCTCTTGACCTGGTCTCGGCACAGCTGCACCTCCATGCTTCCGAAGCAGTGGTTCAGGAACAGAAGCAAGGCAGTCTGCTCTCGCATGTTGCGGCTGCTTTGGTCTTCGGCCACGCTGGCACGGAGCACCTGCTCGAAGAAGGCTGGGAAGTGTTCTGGCTTCTTGAGGAACGCCTGGAAATACAGAAGGTCGTTAGCATTTGGGACTGTTTAATATTTACACTAAACGCTCTAATCATAGTAAATAGAGAGCGATATGCTGGTCTGCCGATATTTCATAAATTGCTCCCTGAATACAACGTCTTGGTTTAGGGGATAAATTGTATTGTACGTAATGTAAATGATAAAAGTGAGCTGAGATTTTGTAGCCTACTTTTGTGATAAATTATAATTATGTAAAATAAAGAGCTAATAATGATTTACGGTTCATCTTGTCACTTGTTGTTAGCGATCGAAGGCTAGCAAAAATATTATAATACTCGTAGGTACGCAAAAACACCAAATACGCGACAAAGAAAATTAACATTAACAAATATAATTTAATACAGCAACTCGTATAGGCATTCATTCGATTACTCAGTTCATAGCAAATTTTCCTACATAAGGTACTCACATCACTAACGCTTCGATCCCAATGTTTAATTCCGCAAATTCCATAATAAGCAATACAAAAACGCACCGTTTCAAAATAGCTCTTTATTCTATAAAATCATGAGCATTACTAAGCGAAGCCCTCTGTTCGAGTTATAAAATTATGTCCAATTAATCTGTTAATTACCAATTGAGTGGCCTATGCGGGTACATTAATTGAGAAACAACTTCATATCTTAGAGGACATAAGTCACTCCACACTAGATAAAATAACCTCTATTGCTACTGCACCTTGTGGACCATTTCTTTGTAATAAGTTTCAATAGGTTTCAGTGGAACCCTGTCACAAGAAGACTAGAAGTTCTTAGCAAAAATTTTCTAATAATGGCAGCAAATGTTGACCGCGACAGGGTCCTACCAAGTGACGCAACCATGTCGAAGTGTACCTACATATAGCGCTTTTTCTTATTCGACGTGAATTTTGCGAGCCCGCAATAATAGAAATAGATGGATTGATTTTTGTTCCTCTTTTACGCAAAAATGCATCAAAATATTACATTATGCTAGTTCGAAATTAACAAAAACATTTCATTTGCAAAAGATACACTACAAGTTTCTTTTCAAGTTTGCTCAATTTAAACAGCATAATTTAAAGAAAATAATGTATGTACTTAATTCATAACTGACCAACCATTCAACCTATTTATTGCAAAGATATTATTATTTAGCCGCGGCTGCAGCTTCTCGTGGCGGCGTTTGTGGCCATGCACGGCGACATTTAGTATCTACAGACGCAGTTTTCTAGACGCAGCTACAAAAGTAGTTGCACTTGTTTAGTTCAGACAGCCGTTTAGTGGCCGGTGTGGGCCACGAGAAGCGAGCTGCGAAGATTGTAGCGTGTGGCGGCCACCGGGGTCAACCGTGTGCGGCGAGTCCATATAAAATGTATAAAAACTACAGGAACTATGCCAGTGGCTGCGTTGTGTGGTTGTCAGTTGTAACCAGTGTCCCGTGTGGACTTTAACGTAGTCTCGCGGTGCTTACCTAAATAACCAAAATTCGCACTGCTAGATCAAACCAGACTTAACTCAATGTGTGTCTCAATTCAAAACCAAGCTATAAGTTCATACGCCAAGACTCATTTTTAAGTAACGGCACATTTTGAGTTAGCTCTGTTTTGATAGTGCGAAATGGACCTCTATGAGTCTCTTAACACGTTCGACGCCAGTGACACAGCGTCTCTGACCAAAACACTCTCAATGAAGCGCTGCCGGCGTCGAATGTGTTAAGTGTAGGATCGTACCTGCCAGGCGGGCACTCGCTCGCGGAACTTCTCGTTGATCATGACGATGATCGACATCATGTGCGCCCGCGTCGCCTCCCCGCCGCGGTAGTGCGGCCACAGATAGCACTCCAGATACTGGGAGAACTCCAGCATCATGATGCGGCGGACTGAGAAACTGAAAGATTAAAAGTTAGAATAAGTTTATGAGAAAATTTTATTTATTTCCCGTGTGGTGTCGGGTCTAAAATAGCACCTCTCCATCTCTTCCGTGGATGCCGTTAGAGGCGACAGGCTAGCAACCTATCACTATTATACTACCTACCTTTTGCATCTGTTTTCAAACCCAAAATGATGCTAGTTATGTCTATTTCACGTTTCATGTGCTCTGCCTTTGGGAACTTAGGCGTGATTATACATATGTGTATGACAAGAGTGATGAATGTGAGTGAAGCGAGAGAAGTATGTCAGAATAGATGCGAATGGCGCTCTGTTGTCTCTGCCTACCCCGCAAGGAATAAGGCGTGACGGTTATGTATGTATGTATGTATACATATGTATGTATGTGAAAATTTTATTTTGGCGGCTGGGGAAAATAGGTAAAGATATATTTAGGCGGTAGACTGGCAATGGCAACCTTTCACCACTTTACTTCTTTTATTTAACTAGGAACCTAAAAATTATACTAGAAGCAAAGCCTAACTAAGTTTAAAGTATTAACTATGTAACGTTTTGAGTGCTCTACCTACCCCATTTGGGTATACAGGTGTGATGTTTATGTTTATGGTTCATAATACTTGCATCTAATAAAAATTCAAGTGATCATTGGAAATGTTTCAAATTTTGCAAATACACCCAAAAACACTTTACATACAGCATTAAATGTTAAAAAAAAATCACATTTGTTTTTAGCACTGAAGTTAATTCTGGTTTTAAGGCATTCATAACATTTTTTTAACTTTCTTTACATATTCATACTCATTCACCATCACTCAAACACATTTTAAAATACACCTTTTCACAGAAACAAAATCTTCACAAATTATTAATTTATAGCAATAATCAAATAAACACAATTTTTTACCATAATTAAGTGCAAATAAATTATTGGGAATCCAATTCAGTAAACTGGAAACACCTTCCAAAAAAGCTGCAACTGGCAAAATTCAAAAAAATAAAAAGGTCATTGCACCATTGATGAGTACATTGACCTTGTATTTATTCATTTGTTAAATTCAGTTGGGCTGTGCTGGTGGCAATTTCAAAAGTGATTTTTTCTAACTCTTTCTAAATGAGTGACTTACTTTGATCCCAGGATTTCTGCTTGGTAGATTGACTCCACAATAGCAGCATCGTAAGGTAAGTGGCTGTCTTCGGTTTGGGGAGACCAGTACTGATTTGCGAGCTGGGAATAAAGCAACCATGTTGATTTGTGGGAAAATTCAGGGTGGAAAGTTGCATAGATTTGCATTTGATACCAGTTGGCTTATTGTTGTATAAATGAGCCATGGCTAAGCCTGTGGTTAGCTAGTTTTTACATTTAAGCTACTTAACCCCTTGTATGCAGGAAGTGAAAAATAATGTGTATTTCAAATTTACAAATGATGCTGATTAAAATAAACATAGAGGAAGATATCCACAAACAGAGCACAGATTCATATCTAAGCATACAGGGGATAAAGAAAATTTGTAACACAATGATTAGTTATAGGTATTAATCATGTTAGTAATCAATGGGTATCTTATTATATGCTCTAAGTGTCTGTATTACATGGAGCGAGTATGTTAATTACTGCCTGAGCTAGTGTCCAGCACTGGGACATTAATAAACTGGAATATTTTCATAATTTGCTAGGATATTATCTTCTCAAGTTTTCTAATTATGTGTTATTCATTAAGGCAAAAAATAGAGGAAGTTTGTTACCCCTTGCATGATAATGTTAATGTTAAAGATTTAAATACTCTGGCAAGGTTTTAATTTGTCCAAATAAGTTGGTGAAACACTTTTTCTGAGGGAAAGCATTGTGAGAACTAACCCCTACTATTTAAAATTTAGCCATGTTAGATGCCAGGGACTGTAACTACAACTACTTTGTCATGAAACACAAGTATCTTAAAGCTCATAAACAGAAACTAAGCATTGAACAAACACAACATTTTAAATTTCTTGTGGCAGATCTGTCCCTAAAAATTATGGTTAGGTTGATATTTGGTTCATGTTGGGCAGCAAAATAAATGCAGTTTATGTCCTTATTGTTTGGCTATTGTATGGCTTTATCTATATTTGTACTGAAGTGAGGCTATGATGGACAAGTCAATGCTGGTTGCACACACTACCACAATCCTTACTGTCCTTTTTACTCACGACGGAATGGAGCAGGTTATTAAGCGTATAGGGTGAGAGATGTTTGTTTGTGTGTTTGTGCAAAGTAATGTTCCCGCCTATCTTCTAAACTAATGATTCGATTTTGGTGCGGTTTTCAGTAATCCTTTAGTTACAATGAAACATAAAGTAGTCTTGGGTTTATCTATGTAATGTTTCATGAGCTCTGAGTAACCCATTTGGGAATACAGGAGTGATGTATCTAATGTACTTCTTTATTGTAAATTAGCCTGATGACACGTTTGGTCTTTCTTCTAATAAGATGTGTTAAATTTACAGCTTTTTTATTGGTAGTGTTAATTTTGCTAAAAGTTAACTGTTAAGTTTTTACCAGAAATAACTTTAACAGGCATGAAATTTTTGTCTTTTTGTTTCGTGTGAGACATATAAATTACAGTGATTATTTAGCATAATTAGGCGTAGGCGTATTATGAGACAAATTTTTCAATCTTGTGAAATAACAATCCTAACCCTACTTTGATAACTTACTTGGGTTATTCGATCGGCGTTAATTTGTGATAGAGTTGGTAAAGGGATTTTCGGTTTTTCCGACGTTGACACGGCATCAACTTTCATGCTTGCAACGTTGAAATCGACATAAAACAGAAGTATTTCTGAAAATAACCTCACACTGCATCAACAACAACAACCAAGAGACGTCAACGTCAAAGTCAAACTCAAACATGAGGAGTTTTTCAGAACCGAAATATTTTCATGCGGCTGTGGGTTGGGAAGGCGTTTTGAAAAAAAAGTATAACCATGCAGTTTTATATTTTTAATATGAAGTTAACATTATTTTGGGCCATCAATATCTGATAGACAAGTTGTATAGTCTTAAACACGCATGGCACACCATATTTAGAAAAGATGAAAGTACACATTTAAAAATACAAAAAACGTCTTTGATTTTAACTAACTGCACAAAACTAAATGCATTCATTTCTATTGCTCTTGCTATTGCTACAAGATTGCACCCACGCATGCTGCTAGGAATTTAGGTACTTTATGCAGGTATTCGCTATTATACACCATCTCTCATTTCAGGCACCAAAGATGATGTTCGACCCACCGGATTATCCATACAAAGAACTATCAGAAACTTTACGAGATAACTACGATTCCGATTATCTCCTGTTTAATGTAGATACTGCTACAACAGATGCAGTTTCCAGTATTAATAAAGAACTGGCAGATGTAGCAGATCAAATAATTTCCAACGTAGGAAATCAAATAGGCTTTGATGCCACTGAGAGTTCAGCAGGGTCATCATCGTTCTTGGACAGTACTGCTGTAAATTTGAATGTCGAACAGAATACAGAGCTGTACATAGTACAGTCAGATAACCTACTGAATTATGAACCGACATTGCTTGATGAGAATACAGTAAATCAGTTCCTGCTGCCGCTGCAGATTTCGGCTGATGGAAATAAGGTTCCAAGAATTTTTAATATTTTTTTACAATATATATTTTTGCTACCTTCCTGCTTTAGCCTATTTCACCACAATATTAAAAAAAAGCTCGTACATTAATACCAAAGCGCCTGAACAAAAACACTAGCGTTATTATTTCGACCAATGTGTTAACCACAAATATTTTCCAGGACACAGAGGATACCGGCCCCGACTTATTGGCCCTGCATTCTTGCGTTATTTGCCACGAGATATTCACCACCGATGCCGACCTTCTGGATCATACTATTTCGTTCCACGCCTCCAATCCAACCTTGGATTCGATTCCAAGTAACTCACCCGTTCGTACCATAGAGCAACAGACTAAAATCCAAGGTAAGTACAAAACAGACAAATATGCAATATGAAACTCATGGCATTTTACGTAGCTGGTCTTCCAGTATATCAAAGAGTATAGGGCCTGTAGTCATGCATTTTCAGTCTATCGCCAGAGGAGTCATAAGCGCAGTTCTGGCCTTTTAGAAAGAAATAGGTGCGCTCTTTCCTCGGGGATTTGAAAGTCTAAAATACCATCCGCAGGTGATAAAATATTGTACAATGCAGTTGTGCGAGGCAAGAAGTATGTAGGGAAAAGCAAAAGTTACGGAATGCCGCGTATTTAATAAGTGGTTGTAGCGATCCTAGCGCCACCTATTGTTTAGTAGTAGAAGTTCTTTCAAAAACGACAGCTACTGTCAAGGTTTTGTACTACATCGGGCTAACGAAAATTTCGAAGATCGTTTCCTAATATACAACTTCTTGACGTGGGTCTTTCCCACATGGTTATAATTTTTTTGATGAATGATATTTTTTTTAACTTTGGTTGCAGATCCAATTGAACACAATGATCTTGATTTCGATTCCTACTGGCTCGTCTGCGGAGTGTGCCAACGAGTGCTTTCCACAGCCTTGGAAATAGAACCTACCGGTAATTTAACTTTTCATAAACATAACATTTAATTATTAAGTAACTTAGATTAGGTACTTACATTTTTATTTCACTAATATAAAATTTACAAAGTCGGTTAAATGTAACGGCTAAAAAACCGAAACTCTGTATACGAGTATAGCTACGCTGTATACGTGTACTAGGTACCAGAAGTTTATCGTGCGTAGCTCAAGCATGCTTTATCAACCCCACTGCAACTAAGTAACATTGTTCACGAGTACTTAAACCTCGTTTTAAAACAATGTAAAAGAAAATATAAAACTAAAAGATTTATTTTACCGCAAAATATAAATGAAATTTAATTCGGAACAAGCATACCTAAACATAAACCACACTTTATACAAAATGAAAAAATGCAACCCATGCTGTCTTGGACATATTATTTTTCCAACGGGAAGTTTATACCAGTACCACTTACATAACTCCTCCAACGTTCACTCTACTTTGTGCTTAAATCTGTTCGTTCCTTTGCAGAACAACTTTGCTGCACAACAAGCGATGGCAAAGGCTGCGTTTCACCGAAGAAGCTTCATACGATGTACGTCTGCGACTTCTGCAACGGGCTGTTTGCTGATGCCGAGGCGTTGGATAGACATCGTTTGAGTTGCTTCGTACCGAGCCAGAGCCAGAGTTTTTATACACCGCAAAAGGTAGCAATTTCAGCAGACCCTCAACGTATGTTATGCGCTAACAAATACCTACTTTCGATGGTTTAAGTAACACGTTAATTTCCAGGCTTTTTTAATTAAAAATGCATTGATGACGTTAGGAATAGGAGTGAGACGTGAAAAACTTTCGTGTGCTCCTCTTACCCCTTTTAGAGATACAGTAATAGGCGTGTAGCATCTATGTAACTAATCAAGAAAAAAACACAATCGCAAAAAAATTAGATAATTCTTGCGGTTTCCCACGTTTGAGTGGAAGGCATTTATTCAATGGTCAACAAAGAGAAAAAAAAGACGATTACGTTTACTAATTTATAATTGCTATTTTTTAGGAATCCTAAAGAATTGCCAACAAAATTCCATGCATGCTAAAATACTAAACCTTTATTCTTAGGAGCACGTCATCGCAGAAGTAACCAGTAAAGAGTGCGGCCAAATCTTCTGCGCGTGCGACACATGTGACAGGCGGTTCACGTCCATCGAAGACCTGAAGACTCACACCATGGGATGCCACAACTTGGGGAAGAAGGATCGGCGGTCTTACTCGAGCGGCGGCAGCAGCAAGATGTGGAATTGTGGATCATGCAACCAGCTGTTCACAACTGCTAGGTAACAATACACAATGATACACATGTAGCGACCGTAGCACCACTTATCGTCCAGTAGTAGAACTTCTTCCACGAACGTCATCAACTGTCAAAGTGTTCTACACCGCGCTAACGAAGTTATGAAGATCAGTTGCATAAATACAACTTTCAACTTTCTCTCTGTGGACTTCAGTCCCAGGCCTAACATCCGCGTGGAGAGAGATATCTCTGTGGAGTCTTTACCTTTCCTGCATTATCTGTGAATTTCCTATATCTAGTAAGCTAAATCATCAATCAATAGATTGAGCATTTGGAACTGGCCATTAGTCGATATTAAATAGAACCAATTCTACTACTCGACTATAGGTGGCGCTAAGTTCTTTACACCAGCAACCAACCGATGGAACTTTCCCGTTCCCGAATTTGATTTTTTAACCAGATAGAGTTGACTCTAATGTAGCCACAGTTACCAGTATACCTAAGTGTACCTCAAACTCTTTTGTTCTAGGGAACTTTACCGCCACAAGCGTGGTGAAGACCGTCCGACGGGCGCCCCTCTCATGGCGTACGTCTGCGAGGAGTGCGACAAGGTTTTAGGCAGCATGTGCGCTTTGCACACGCATAAGAAGATGCATAAGGTCACGAAGCCGGTAAGAACCAATGAAGTTCTGTTTATTCTTTGTGACATCCGAAATTATTTACTGAAACGTGGGTAGGAGTGAAAATTAAGGTTCGAATGCAGCTAATTTTTCGAATGGATCGAGATTCCAGTAAATGTAGAATTAGACTCTCCTTCTCTGTCCAATGTGTACATTCTAATTTGTATGTAGGTACAGTCTACTGCAAAAACGAACACGTTTCGCTGAGATTTGGATACATGCATTTGACTGTACCTACTTCCTGTTTCCTGACCCACCGCAGAACGTTGTCACAATAAACGTAATAAAGATTTCCTTTGTCAAGCAATGCAATGTCACTATGACGTTCACTGTGAGCAGGTTCAATGGTGGGTCAGGAATCAATCGGTTCGATGGTATTTCTAGATGCAATGGGCACTACAAAAGTGTGGACCGTGTTTTGAATACTTAAAAATAAGTAGGCATGAAACTGCACGGAGGCTAATCCACAGATCGGTTCTGTTCCCAGCGAAGGGTGGCCAATACTAACTTCCTCCTTAAGCCCAAAAAACTCGTGCACTATCAGCGCAATCGTCCCTGGGAGTGAGATGCAGCGGAGCGGCGACGCACTGACAGCGGAAACGGAGCGACACAGCACGGTGGCGTGACGGTACAATGGTTCAAAGCACCAGCCGGGAAAAAAGCGTTTCGTTCATACCTACCATCACTCCACCGCGCCGCACCACTCCTCTACCACTGTCAGTGTGTTTAGATCTTTAAGCACGTTGTAATTCCCCGTCATCTAGCAGCCCCCGCTAACGTATGTAGCCCCTTGCCCCCACCAGCTGTCATTCCTTAGGGAAGTTAGAGCTTGAGGGTATCTATAGGCTCTCTTACCTCCAGGGCTACCCTTGCCGAGTATGCGGCCGGCGTTTCAACCAATCAGGACACTTGGCCATTCACATGCGCATGCACACTGGCGAGCGGCCTTACCCCTGCGACCTGTGCCCGAAGGCTTTCAAAGTCAAGGTATGCCCATTCAATTGTTTTGTAACCTTTTGATTCGTCGACGCTGAAACGTAGGGGTGCTACTTTTTTATTAGAAAACAGGTGCAAAGGAAAATGTCTTGTGGCAAGTTTAACCAATCAAAATTTATTAGAAAAAAGTTTAAGTTGTTCTTATCTTCTCGTAGGAAAGTTTTTATTGACGTAGAGTCCTGTTTGGTGGCTAATGTGGTGTAGACAATTTAGGCAGCAATATCTATAAATATTTCTATATATAGGCTTCCTGGAAGATTTTTAACTAGTAAAAACTATGACTAATCAACGTGTCCTACCCCACTTTTAGCACATTTGTGGATTTTAATTTGGATAAAAGTGGTACAATTGCGACAAGTTATTAGTCTGACGCGTCAAACATAACCTAGACCGTCGTTTTCCTTAGTCGCCTCTACGATACCCACGGAAAAAAAGGAGAGGTGTTGTTCTAAACCCGACGCCACACGGGCTTTATTAACATCCAATCATACAATCACGCAACGCGTTTCGGAATAGCACCTTATCTGCATTTTAATTAAGTTGGTAATCAATGAGGCAATTGTTTACCATTACCGATACATTAGGTATTCTCGGTAAAGTACGTACTTTAATGCTCAAACTTACGTCACAAGTGATGTAAAAATCTAACTGGAAATGTTGTAAACATCATCCATGACCTACGGCACGGTAAATCAAACAAACTGCGTGAACTCTGCCGATTCAGGGTTGCCGAGTATTAGTGGGTTCCGTGCATGTTCCGTGATATAATCATGCCCTGTTATGATAGAGTACCTACGTATAAACCATGTGAGTGTTGAACTAGTTGACTAAAAGTGTTATTTTATCGATGCAAAAAGGTTTTCCGAGTAAACATACAGACCCGAACAAAAGGCTTTATAAGTTAGACAATGGCAAGTTCAGGTATACTCTTTCTTTAATTACTCCATCTGCTTAATGAAGTGACCGCATTTTGACAGTCTTACAATGTTAATAGTCGACATCGAGTAATTGCTAAATCAAAGAACATTAACTCGATAAAGTTAATAATAGTGCCGTGTGGTGCCGGGCTTAGAATAACACCTCTACATTTCCCCCGTGGTTGTCGAAAGAGGCGAAAGGCGAATGTGGTTATACCTTAACGGTTTAGGTAGTTAAAACAATATAAACAATTGTTGAAATACACAGTCTAAAAATGAAAATCGTTACACTATATAATTCAATTATGAAAGTAAATGATTTTTTCATACCTTAATTGTAAAATGTAAAGTTTTCGATTTATAAAGTGTACGTTTAAATAAAAAGACACGTCAAGATTGTTTACATTCTTTTAACTACCTAAACCGATAAGGTATAATTGTGCCCCGGCCCTTACTTCCGTACGTCCTTTGACCCTTGCGCCTGACAGGTGGAGCGCGACGACCACCGGCGCACGCACACCGGGGAGCGGCCCTTCGCCTGCGCCGCGTGCCCCAAGACGTTCACGGCGGCCGCGCGCCTGCGCGAGCACGCGAGGATCCACACCGACCAGAGGTAAACCAACTTTGAACCCACTTCGCTTATAAAAAAATATTCACCGTATAGAAAAAAAAAACCAAACGTCAAAAAAAACGTTTTTACCATTCAAATACGAAGAAGTAGTATGATTAAAGAGATTTATTTAATCGCACACACTTGAAAGTACCAAATGGAAGACAAACTTAATACTCATCACTTCATCATCATCATCATCACCTCACATTCGTCCACTGCTGGACATGGGGCTCTCCTAAACTATGTCACGCCATTCAACTCGGGAAAATACGTAACTATGGCGTTTCTATACCACGTCGATGGAAAACGGGCATTTTATTTGCCTGTTGTTATGCAATCATTAAATACGTGCTAGGTAGGTAGAAAGATATCACTCCCACGTTCCCAACCTGCATAAACTTATTATGCTACAGATGCAGTACACTAAAATCGGTATCTGTACTATTTATAGATTGTAATGAAAATACGAAAGCAAATTCAGATGTGCTCCGAAATTATACCCCTTGCGACATCGCATTCAATTTTCGCCTGTGTTCCCCACCGTTACTCCCACGCGTGTGGAAAGCGGGAGGACGTGGGATTGGGATTATACTCGTAAACAAAACAGAGACCGTGTGGACGTCGAGCGTAGGTAGATTTTGTGTGGGACACCCACTGGTTGGCTATTGCGGTACGCTTGCGAACGGGGAGAATTTTACTAAATAAGTACAGCGTTTTCATCAGTGAAGACGCCATTCGATAAATGATTTGGACAATAGTGGAAGCTAGATATTTAGGTGGCTGCTACGTAAATAAAATAAAATAATATACGAGTACGTATTTCTTTAATGAGACTTACATGAACATTAAACTACCGTAGACTCACTCATCCTATAAAATGCGGATAACTCACGTTTTAAATCGAGTTTAGCTCGACATGTTTCGGGCTAATTTGTAGCCCTTAATCTAGGAGCCGCGGCGCAGTGCGCGTTTGTCAGCAGCAGCCGCCATAAACTCGATTTAAAACGTGAGTTATCCGTATTTTATAAGATGAGCCTTACATGAATAGAATATACCTACACTAGTTTTGAAAATTATGCAGAGGTAATATACATTATAAAAAACCTAGCCAAATAGCCTATCAAAAGGAAAATTAGGTGTATAATTTACGACGTTCTAGGACTCAGCAGTTTTTTTTATCGTTTTGCCTACTTTGTAGGGGGAAGTCTTGCCCTGTGAACTCTTCGGACGCTTGCACACGGCTACGGCATTGCACTGTTAAGCCGGGTACGCACTGACCGACTGGACAGAGGCAGCCATTTTGGTGCGAATATTAGCCTTACATACATATATACAATCACGCCTGTGTACCCAAATGGGCAGAGCACATAAAAAGTGACATTGAGAAAACCATGATTATGACTATATCACGCTTCGCAGCCACTTCAAGCATATTTTAGGTTTGCAGAGATGGAAGAGGTAGAATAGTGTCAGGTTGCTAGCCTGTCGCTTATTCTTGGTCACCTCTTACGACATCCACGGAAGAAATAGAGAGGTGTTATTCTATCCCGACACCACGGCAAACGGATTATGAGCTTTTTGTGGAACAAAAGCATGCCTCATGCGCTTGCGCCAGCGGCGCGGTATGTGCGCAGCTTTATTTGTGTTCACGATACGGTCGATGCGTCTCCAACGTTCACGCGAAAAAAGATATGAAGGGTCTTCACCTTTATACTTAGTGCTTCTTTCGTTCTTTTAAGGACTTCTTTGAGATAGTTTCATTGGATTTTTAAATGCATTTAACAAATTACATACGGATTATTTGACGCTTATGCCATTATTGTTTCTTCCTATTTGTGATTCTGCACAATATTCATCGCAGCCATTTAAAAAAAAATCCCGCCCTTATTCCCAAAATGGGGTATAGGCAGCAAACACAAACCCTGAAATTGCTAGACGTGGCACTGAATTTTTGAATTCATGTGCTCTGTCTACCCCTCTTGGGAATACAGGCGTGATGTATGTTTGTATGTATGTATGTATGCTTGCTCGTCACCTAAAATATACTTGAACCTATTTTCTTGGACCCCTCTTACGATGTCCACGGAAGAAATGCAGAGGTTTTATTCTAAATCCGGTACCACACTGTAAGCCATATCACAAAAACCGTCAAACCGTTATTAATTTACAAAAAATACCCCGACGTTTCGGCTATCATGCACTCGTAGAGAAATCACGTAGTCATGAAATCACTATGTTACTTCTACCAACATAAAGATTATTTGATTTTGATTGAGTATTTTTCCTTATTCACAAAATAGTACGTCTATAGATTCGTCACCCACCGCGATAGTGTCTTCAAAGTACATCGACCTGAATATAGCTAGCGCTCGCAGCGCCATGGCGCCGAGCGGCCAGACTCGCAACCAACTAGTTACACCCTGCCCACAGAGATGGCGCCACCTGTCTTGAACTGAACGCATAACAAAGACAAACTTTGGCACTTTGGTCTATTTATAAAAAAACCTGAATTTCGTGAGATTTCTTAGAATTGGTAGAGTTTATGTTTGAGATAAATCTACTTATCCCAAAGCTTCATATTATGACAATCGGGAGGTGAATGCTCTCCATTCTGACCTTTGTAAGGTAGTAAAAGTAGTAAAACAATAAAGTATCGCTTATCCGCTTTCCCTCACATATTTCGCATTTCTGACTAATTATTTTCCATTAGATCCTCCAGTTTCAGGACCCGCTACATATTTAGCACTTTGAAAAGTGTTTATGCCTTCTTTTACCTAATAGATGTTGGCAATCGAGGATGTATGGATCCCTAACGTTTGTAAACCTATTTTTGACCTCTCTTTGTTATGGTTGCTGATACTGAAGTGGGGTCACTATACTGGACATAATTTCTTATAATTGCACTCTATCTGAGGTGAATTATAAGGGAATTCTACGCAGACGAAGTCGGGGGCAAGAGCTAGTAATACAATAACCCAACCCGTACGTACGTTCCACAACTTAACACAAGCCTCCTCTCAGTATAAGAGGGCAAGGGTTGTACTTCCCACGCGGGTCCATTCTAGTTGAGACCTTCGCATACAACGAATAACTTCCATTGTGTGCAGGTTTCCTCATGACGTTTCCCTTCACCAATCAGCTTGAGAGAAATTCCGTAGATAAATTTGGAAAAATAAATGAGATGTCAGTGCTAGCCGAGATATGAACCTACGATACTGCTTAATCGGCCTGTGGGAAACCACTGCGTCACCATATCATATGCCTTCAAAAATGGTGGAGATTTTTAATTCGACTGTATTTTTTTTATAAATGTCACTTCAGAACTTATTTTACGTGGGAACCTATTTCGACAGTTTTCTTCATTGATAGCTGGATACCCCAGTGGTTAGAGAACTCGACTATGAAGCTTGAGGTCCCGGGTTCGATCCCCGCTCTAGGCAGGCATTTGGGCCATTTAGACCGCGGCTCTAAGAATAAGGGCTAGGGTCTAGTCCGAAACATATCTAGCTAAACTCGATTTAAGTCGTGATATGTCCATATTTTTCAATATCTTACGTTTATTTAGACAATTTGGTGTGAGGTGTCAGGATAGAATAACACCTCTCCATTTCTTACGTGGACGTCGTAAGGGGCGATTAACGACCTGTCACTATTCTACTTCTTTCATCTGTTTGCAAACCTAAAACTATATGCTAGAAGTTGCTGCGAAGCGTGAAATAGTCATAATCATGGTTTTATCTTTATCACATTTCATAATTATGCTCTGCCTACCCCGTTTGGGAACACAGGTATGTATGTATGTATGTAGTTTGACAACGTTCTAGGATGAGTCAGAAATCAAGTGGTTACGTTACCTTTTGTTTCCAGGCCGTATCGGTGCGACGTATGCGGCGCAGCGTTTCGCCGCCCGTACGCTCGCACGGTGCACACGCTGATACACACGGGCGAGAAGCCGCACGAATGCGACGTATGCGGGACCAGCTTCAGGTTGGTACTTAATTATTATCCACTAGTGTCTAATTTAAATTACATTTAAAGTCGTGCGACGTATGCGGCGCAGCGTTTCGCCGCCCTTACGCACGCACGGTGCACAAGCTGATACACACGGGCGAGAAGCCGCACGAATGCGACGTATGCGGTACTAGCTTCAGGTAGGCACTCAACCATTATCCACTAGTGTCCGATTTAAATTACATTTAGAGTCGTGCGACGTATGGGGTGCCGCCCGTACGCGCGCACGGTGCACACGCTGATACACACGGGCGAGAAGCCGCACGAATGCGACGTATGCGGGACCAGCTTCAGGTTGGTACTTAATTATTATCCACTAGTGTCTAATTTAAATTACATTTAAAGTCGTGCGACGTATGCGGCGCAGCGTTTCGCCGCCCGTACGCGCGCACGGTGCACACGCTGATACACACGGGCGAGAAGCCGCACGAATGCGACGTATGCGGTACCAGCTTCAGGTAGGTATTCAACTATTATCCACTAGTGTCCGATTTAAATTACATTTAGAGCCGTGCGACGTATGCGGCGCAGCGTTTCGCCGCCCGTACGCGCGCACGGTGCACACGCTGATACACACGGGCGAGAAGCCGCACGAATGCGACGTATGCGGTACTAGCTTCAGGTAGGTACTCAATAATTATCGATTATCGAATAGTGTCCGATCTAAATTACGTTTTGAATGGACTAAAAAAACATAAATTATGGATGAATGAAAGCAAAATTACGATTGCTTCTTTTGTGTAACGAAAAAGAGCACACAAAACGCTAGATAGAGAAAATCATGACTATTTTACGTTTCGTGGCCACTTTTAGTACATGCTTTGTAGGTTTTGATTTCGCATCTATAATAGTGACAGTTTGCTAGCCTATCACCTAAAAATAGCTTAACCTACTTCCTTAGTCACCTCTTAGACATCCACGGAAGAAATTGAGAGGTGTTATTCTAAACCCGACACCACACGAATCTGAATATTGGGAATTACGGCTTTCTAAGCCACTAAGCGACTATCCTGTGACGTCTGGCCGGGTGTGTTCAAACTAAAGTTAAACTCCAACCCTGGTTTATTCATAGATACAAGACACCCTTTAAACCCGGATAACCTTAAGGTTTAAAGACTCAGAGCTAGCATATTTATTTTTAACGATGCCCTCCTACTTTCACTTCTCATTAAACACCGTACCATTTTCCTCGACGACGGAGTACCAACTCAAAAGTGCGTATTCTTTATTTTTCCTTCCACTGCCTACATACAAACGGACGCTTTATGCTTCACGGTTACAAGAAAAACGGAGAATTCATCTTTTCTTTGCAAAAAGCGAACGAATTGTACGATTCTTACATATTATTATATCTCAACAAAACTGTGAATCTTATATCTATTTTGACCAGCTATGGTCCACGCGCTACGGCAAAACACAAAAGCTCAAAAGCCAACGGTTTGGGGATCCGGTTGGTTTATTACATTCAGTGATTCAGTAATGAATGACGTCACGAAAAAATCAATATGGCGGGCGCTAGACTCGAGCCATGGTGTCTCTGGGACTCCCAACCTTTTTCAGTTTGAATTGAACATAATGTTTTAGTATTGTCTCATAGATATAGGTAGTCAAAATAAATATAGCAGTTCTCTGGTGCCCTTTGGTGATCTTCCGCGATGCTCTTGAGTGCCTTAGCTCACAACTTTGGAATTATTTTGGAATTGCACAGAGTTGTATAACTTGTATAACAACAAAATAGACTTTTTTTTGTTGAATCAAGCGTACCTACTTTGCCGAGGTCTGTGTCAATAAACTAAAGACAATTAGTTACTATCTTTCCCACGTAGTGTCGGTTTTAGAACAACACGTCTCCATTTCTTCCGTAGATTTGGTAAGAGGAAACTAAGGAAAAAGGTTAAGGTATATTTTAGACGATGGGTTTTCAACCTATCACTTTTATCCCTGCCAAAGGATATACTAGAAGTGGCCACGGAACGTGAAATATTCATAGTTTCATCGATGTAGCGTTTTGTGTGATCTGCCTACCCCATTTAAGAAAACAGGCGTGAAGTATGTATATAGTTTTACTATGTTCGCGAATAGCTTTATACCGTACCTCATATCGTAAGTACCTTACCTACACTACAAACAATCACCGACGACAGCACGCCGGCGCATTTCGAACTCAACCAGAGTTCATCATCAGAGCAACACTGCAACAATTTTACAAAGCTTCTAAAGGCCGGTCGTGGAGCACAGATAAATCTGGGCGTTGATCCGCTGCATCTATCTCTGTCGCACGCGTGCCCTCATATTGCCCTTAGCCCCCGTTCCCACCGCGTCGGGCGCCCGCACGATTTTTAATCGGGTGTCGAACAGCTCCATATAAAATGTACTGCGGCTACGACACCCGATTAAAAATCGTGCGGGCGCCCGACGCGGTGCGAACGGGCTCTTACGCTCGCAGTGTGACCCACACGCCCAAGTGTGAGCGTGAGGGCAATACTGCACGCTTGCGACAGAGATAGCAGAGGGTCAACGCTCAGTTTTTTCTGTGCTCTGCGACTGGTCTATAGCTACTAAACGGTTTATAAGTAACTAAAGTAAACTTTTCATTTATTCCTTAGACGTTCTGGAGACATGTGGAAGCATAAGAGGACGCTGCATGGCATTCAAGCGGGGAGCAGCGAACCTGATGGAAGAAGCCAGGATTGAGCCCCAGGATTCTAGAGCAGGATAATTCTAGAATTAGAGTACCTATGCTTGGAAGACGTAAGATTTTCGAGCAAAAGTTTGATAATTGACGCCTCAGTTTAGCAGGCTTGTGATGTTTGTGCCTTTATACTTATGATCTCATTTTACTTTAATTACCAGTAAGTAGTATTAGAAGGAAATAAAATTTCATAAAAATGTGTAAGTATTTTTTTTTATCCCCCTGTGATCGAATTTGGAATAATACCTCTCAATTTATTCCGTGGATGTCGTAGGAGGCGACTAAGGAAATAGGTAAAGGTAGATATATTTTAGGTGATAGGCTAGCTACCTGCCACTATTATACCTGCGAAATCAAAACCTAAAAAATATGCTAGAAGTGGCCACGTTTTATCTATGTAGCGTTTCGTATGCTCTGCCTACCCCATTTGGGAATGCAGGCATGATGTACCTATGTATGTATGCAAAAATTTTGTTTCATTGACTCGTCAGAATACTTATCATTGTGAGATAGAGGTGAACTGAAACAATAGTGATATAGCTTAGGTGCAGTGATCTCATCAACTGCATTGGTCACTACGCGCTGACGATGCCTCGCTCTGTACGCCTAGTGTGTTCAAAACGATCATGCAATCGATAACGATTTCGTTTGCGAGTTATTTTATGGAAATGGTATGGAAACTGAAACAGCGCCGCCAGCGGAACGTTTGCACAACTGCCGCGGTCGACACGTCTCCATACAACTCCGCGTCAGCTCGCAAACGAAATCGTTATCGACTGCACGATCGTTTTGAACACACTAGACGTACTGCGCAGGCGTGGGTCGCGTCCTCGGCGATAATTGCACTTGTGCTAGCGGGTAGGTAATGACAAACCCGTGATCTTCACCATACTTCTCTAGAACCAAGTTTTTTATCAAAATAGTCCCAGTTTTTGTACATAATGAATAGTAAAATCCAATCAAATATTCAACTTCGAGAAAACATCTGAATTACGTATTAAGTATTACGTAATGCCATTTCATTTTCATAGATGTCGTAAGAGGCGACTAAGGGAATAGGTTAAGGCAGCTATACTCAAAGTGTGTTCCGCGGAACCCCAGGGTTCCGCGACACCCCTGGAAGGGTTCCGCAAGAACATAGAAAAAAAATACCACTCTCTGGTCAAACGTTTTGGCGCAGCGTACGGACGAATGGATGGGCTGTAGTTTTTTTGTAGGGTTCCGTCAAGTATTTCGCATTCCAAAAGGGTTCCATCAGTAAAAAAGTTTGAGAACCGCTGGGTTAAGGGATATTTTAGGCGACAGGCTAGCACCTGTCACTATTATACCTGCCAACTCAAAACCTGAAAAATATGCTAGAAGTGGCCCCTAAGCGTTAAATAGTCACGGAACATTTCGTGAGCGCTCTGCCTACCCCATTTGGGAACACGCATGACGTATGATAATATCAATCGTAAACCCAAGTTTTTAGTCTAGCCTTTTGTCACAAAATTGATGTAGTAGGTAGGTACGAGTGTTTTGTGGCTTAGATTCTAAAATTCGCACTCGTTTTAATTCAATGCTGGTATTAAATACTTACTAATCCTCCTTGATCAGGAGCCACAGCATAATAACGGACCTTTTTGCAGCTAAGCATTTTAGCCTTCCAACTCCTCGCTGCGTGATAACAAAGGTACAACTTTTGTTTGCATTAGCGGTTTAATAAGAGGTCAAGTATTTGGATTAATTTTAGAAGCCGTATCCCGCCTTATGTGTTTTACAATCCAGTGGACGTACCTATTGGAATTCATACGTAGATTTGAGCGTTAAGGAAAAAGTAGGACGTTTTTATTTTTACTTACTTCCCTCGGTTTTCCTGGTGCTGTAAGCAGGTAGGATACTCAGGGCACGAATTAATTGTGAACAATATCAGTACCCTTAGTTTAGTGACTGGACTAACAAGTAGTGTTGCCAGGTGTCCCGATTTGCGCGGGACGTCCCGATTTTTAGGGGTCTGAGGACGCGTCCCGATTTGTACTTGATCGGGACGCTAAATGTCCCGATAAATCCGTATAATGAAAAATCAGTATCATTAGAAAAAATATAGGAATATTTTATGCATCAGCATCACATCACTATGTCGAATATGACAAATCATTCAAAATAGCACGTATTATAATACATCATTAGCGCTAAACTTATTCAATTTCAGCTTAAAAGTTTGTTTCAATTCAGAAATAACATTTGCTTGAAGAGAGGTCCGCCACCTCGCACTTTTGCCGCTCACGCCGCCACAATTGAAAAATGTCACGAAAAAGCAGTTATTTTGACAATATCTCCTGTCTGACCCATTCCACGATAAAAACAGTTTTATATAAAACAAAACTAGAGACAATTGCCTACAATTTATATCCTATGTTTTTCCTTCATAAAGTCGATAGCCTTAGCGCACGAGCGCCACAAAGTGCACTTCGCAAAATGTGTTAATAAGCGCATAACTCAACAACGCCTGGATCAATTTGGCCAATTCTTTTTTTTATCTTTTTTCGAAGTTCAGGAAAGTTGAAAAAGTGTGAAAAAGTATTGAGTGATGTATTCAAAAACGAAAATGTTGTTCTCCTATACAAACTTTCTCAACTCGAAAAAAAGTAACCGCCGCAGAATTTCATAGATCTTACGCGTTTTTGGTAAAATGGTCTCTACTTTTGCTCAAAAAAGTCCTAAACCTCTACTGAATGACAAGAGACAAAGCTGAGTTTTTCGTTGAGTATTGTTGAAGTACACTTTGTGGCGTTCGCACGCCAAAACCATTGACTTCATGAAAAAATAACAATACATAAACAGCAGGCAATCGTCTCCAGTTTCACCCTGTATACAACCGTTCCATCGCAAAACGAGTCAAACAGGAGATATACATAGTCAAAAAACCGCTTATACTCGTCATCTCTCCAACGTGACTGCGTGAGTGGCAACAACAAGAGGCAGCAAAGTGGAAATTCGGAAAGAGCACATCAAAATCCATAAAACCACCAATTTTCAAAACTCGCGGAAAACCTTTGAAAGTTTTTTGCAAAGTTTTCTGCCTGGAGGCAGAACTACCAAATGACTGCATTACATCTAGTCATAGAAATTTATGTTTTTAGAGTTCCGTATCCAAAGGGTGAAAACGGCACCCCCATTACTGAGGCTTCGCTGTCTGTCTGTCCGTCTGTACGTCTGTCACCAGGCTGTATCTCAAGAACTGTAAAAGCTAGGCAATTTAAATTAGCAGAGATGATGTATTTCTGTTGCCGCTATAACAACAAATACTAAAATCAAAATACTAATAATAATTAAGGAGGGCTCTTGTAGAAAAAACGTAAAATTTTGGCCGTTTTAAGTGGTCACCATTCTGCGAGCTGTATCTCCAGAACCGTGAAAGCTAGGTAGTTGAAATTTTCACAGATTCTGTGTTTCTATTGCCGCTACAACAACAAATACTAAAACAAAATAATAATAATAAATAAGGGAAGCTCCTATGGAAAAAACGTGTTTTTTTGGCTGCGTTTGGTACGGAACCCTTTGTGCGCGAGTCCGACTCGCACTTGGCCGGTTTTTTGTTTGTCCCGATCTACAACCTTAAATCCCGATTTGTTTTACCTTATGTACCGATTTAAAACAAATCGTACCTGGCAACACTACTAACAAGCTAGTGTCAGCGTAAGGCTCAATTCACACCAGAAGAGTAGCGCAGCGCGGCGTAGCGGAGCGCAGTTTCAGTGTCATGAGAATTTCAACTTTATTTTCATTACAATAAGACTTATTATCGCATGAGAAACTCTAACGATGCGCGCGGATGCCCGCGGATCAGCGGGAATTCCAGCGCATTCCATAAACAAAGCCGTGCGACTGCGCGAGCTGTCGCGGGAATGCCCGAGGATGCTCGAGTAGTCGCGACGGCCGCTGTCAATACATATGTCAATAATTATGTAAATTCCAGCGAATTCCTACGCATTCCAGCGGCTTCTCGAGCAGTCGCAGGAATCCTCGCGCATTCTCCACAGAGCGGGTCGCTGCGCTACGCCGCGCTGCGCTGCTCTTCTGGTGTGAATTGAGCCTAAATGATTTGCATTGAGAATTTTACAGCGCCATTAGTGTACCCGCGGCCACTCGTGGAATTAAATATCGGTAGTGTGAGTTACCGTATAGTGTTGGATTTAGAATAACGCATAACTGAGTACAGATTGAGGATATAGATATTATAGATCAATGTAAGTTTTAGGCGACAGGCTATCAACCTGTCACTATAGGACCTCTGAACTTAAAATCTAAAAAATATGCTAAGTGGCTATAAACGGGGCCATGGGTTTGTCTTAGTAGCGTATCGTGTGCTCTGCCTACCTCGTTTGGGAATACAGGCTCCCTTTCCACCAGAGATGTGCTATGCTACGATGCGTTTGATATCCACCAATCATTATCATTGGTGCACATAACGTTAGCACCGGTGGAAACGGATTTCGTAGCGCATCTTAATACATCTTCGCAGCATAGCTGCATAGCACATCTCTGGTGGAAAGACAGACTAATGTATGTGTATATGAGTTTATAACGACAACTAAGCTTTTGAATCTAACAAGCGACTAACGTTTTCTAGTCGTTACGTTATCATGGAACATCAGTCCCGAGTGACAAATTTAATGACAGGGTGTCAAAGACAAGTTGAATCGAAAACTATTCGAAGAGCATTTAATTGCTATCGACTTCAGTAAATGCGGTTTACGATGGCATCCCATGGTAGGGGCGCTGAAGATTGCTCCTTCGTATCACCGTCAAGGTTCAGATTGTCTTGGTCTATTACAACAGAAACAGATGGCTTAGCCACCTGAAATTAAAAAGAACACGTAGATCGATTTCTGTCGACTTGATTTAGAAGTTGCTGGTACTGTATCGATAGTTTCTTTTATTCTATGATGCGGTTAGATGTCGTTTCATAGCACTTTCGCGTTGTAAGCAAAAAAACCTGAACAAAGGCTTGCACTTGCACGCAAGCACAGTTTTTCTTTGAAGATACAGTTGCTTTTAATGCACCTACTTAATGTAGAGTTACTAGTGCACTATTGGCAAAACCACCGGATTTATTCCTAGCTGCCTAGACGAACGTGAGCCGCAAATGGTTCTGGATAAATGGAATTGTTTTTCTAGGAAGCTGTTCGCACGCGGGTTCGTTAATTTGCCATTTGATCAATAAATAGTGCTGCGGGCGGCTCGCCTGGCGCTGACACCAAATAAAACTCGCAGGGTCTTCAACAGTAAATATTTATTATAAAAATTGCTCTTATAGCGACATTTCTGTTTTTATAATATATATAATTTTTATGTTCATTCTTTGTGCCATTGTTTCACAAAATTATTCCTGTTCTTGTTATCTTCGACACAACAGCTTAAACAATAATATATTACAATTATATATCATACATTAGACAACCCGCGAAACGCGTTTGAATAACTCGAGGAACGTTTCAACAATTCGATGTGCGATAAAGTTTATTCAAATCGGTTTCACAATTTTCTAATGGGAGTATTCTTTCTAAAATATCTATACACAAACGTATCAATAAAAATCCTGTCATTTTTGGTAACCAATGGCAATGAAAAACGCTAAGGATTCACATTTACGTGTATTTATAATTACGTATGATGCTGCGAGCGTTTCTTTGAAACATCGCAAGGAAGAAAAGACGGGCTTCACTAGAAGTCGTAATAACAATTATTGCTGAGGTCACAACGCGTGCGCGGCGGCGCCGGCGCAGCCCGCGCGCCGCGCAGGCCAATGGGCGTCGTCGCCATTGCTGACAGCGAGTGCCCTCGCGCTCACGCCGACGGATAGACAGGACAAGTACAGGAAACGTATAGGAAAAAGTACAGTAAAAGCCTTCCATTTTTGCATTGAGCATGATTTTTTCACAATTCTTAACACTTATGTATGTATACAAATATTGGTGACTATTTTCAATAAAATGACAGGATGATAAGGTAGTTCGTACTATTACAATTATTACCAATTCTCAATGGCTTCCTGTAACACAGTTGTAAAATGATTGAAAGAGATGATTACAAAAATTATGGTCGAGAACTTATTCCACATGACTATTGATTTAAGTACCTTTCGAGAACCGCACAGGTCTGTGCGACAATGGGACACAAACACATAAACTTCGGGATTCCTTACACTATCTGCAGTAGTCCATAAATATTAGGCATAGGTCAGAACATGGCAGTTCGCCGACAAGTTAACTTACTTAAGTAAACCATCACAACCATACGGACTTGTTTAATAAAAGTATTATTTAGAAATAAACTCAAAAATAATACAGTTTGAGCTGAACATGAGTGATCCAGAGCATCGGGGGTTCTGAACCCCGCCGCACCAGACATTGTTCGCGCCTTCAGTACTGGCAATGTTTGTGACATCTTATTGTAACTGGTAAGTCGTGGTGGCCGGACAGAAGAGAAGACCCGGGCCGCGCGCCCGCGCCCATACCAATTAAATTATTACTTTACACGTATTTACAACGGCCGCGTCGCCGCGCCTAATGCCCAACTCCGTATAATATGTACACTAGATTAAAGAACATAGAGTTTTCTCTCATTAGCTACCGAATCACAATTCAAATATTTGAGTAATTGACAACGGTGGACAAACACGCGCCGGAGCACTAAATGCATATTACTCTATTGAAATTTGTACTTTGCTCTATTTATGTTGTGTTTGGTAGTTTGGTCCGTGCGCTCCCGGCGGGTGGGAGGCGCTGCGAGGAGCGTGGTCAGCGCTTCGAGGGCAGGGAATACCGGAGATCAGCCTTTACCCTGAAGCGGCCGGGACTGGCTCGATTCGACCACAGATCCCCGCGGCGCCATTAAATGCTCTCGGCCCACGTCACCCGCTACGCTGCGACCCTTTCTATTTAAACCCTGCTTTTTTCATTTAACGTCAGCATAATCGTATGCGTTTCTGTCGAGTCTGTTTCTTGTGCAGGCTTAAGTAGAGCGGGCGCAGGGGTAGCGCGAGTCCGTCCATCCGCTATGTAAGGACGGCCGGTCTTCTATTGCAACATACTCACAATGATCATTATAACCAATATGATGCACGTCTATTATCAATGGGTTGAATTTTTACAATTTCTCACTGATGACATGAATTATAATCTAATCGAACGCCCTCTAATGAATGCTGGTGATATAAAAATTAAGTTACGATTAGCATTGCTGCCTCTTGCCAGAATTTTTCTGCGTGTATAGTTAAGGAGGAATAGGAACTGTTTGTCAATGATTAAGTAAAATAGTTATGGTTGCTTATTCGATGAGAACATTCAAGTTAGTTAGTATCAATTCTTAAGTAGAGCGAGTATTCATTAGAGGGCGGCTCGTTTGGACAGAGCTTTGTTTTTATGCAATTCCGATTGGAGGATGATTGGCGATTGTCCCGAGCAGGAGCACCGGCGGTGCGCCTGCCCGCACAATCCGTATGACCAATTCCAATTTGGCAATCTAATACACGATCCTGCTGAATTTATACAACTTTCATTGTTCACTGCCGGTAAGGCTATTTAATTGACACCCAGTTATTTGCGGTCACACGAAACTGTGGATGCGAAACTAATGAAAGTTCAGCAGCTTTAAGTACACTCATTAAGACAATTTGTTCATGATTAGTTCAGCCAATCGTCGCATGCGATGCAGCGCTAGCCTTGCCCGCGCGGCGCGGCCGACGGCGACCACCGGCCGCGCCGCGCGGGTCAGTCGTGCTCGTTGTACGGATGCATCTTTGAAAATATCAAGACAGAAATAATTTCAACCTATTACATTCACACCCTTTCAACGAAATAATAAATATAGCATTTTACCTAATAATAATTACACAATAATTTCAACAAAATTTTTAAACACCCGAGTTTAATTTAAACGATCATAACGTCATTAGCTAAGTCACTTCAGTTTCGGTTTGGAATTCACTTAAAGAAATAAAACTATCAAAAATAACTCGGCTCGCATATAAGTCCTGCGTCACGTCCGAAGCTAGCACCTTCCCTTTTGCAATTATATAATACTAACTACTGACTGCGTGTATGCGTCGCGTCGGCGTCGCTTCGCGAGAAGGAGCCGGGCGCCCGACTAGAAGAGCCG